>OU015494.1:18022725-18622725 GCA_907164885.2 Dolomedes plantarius | reverse complement strand
TGACGATATTACCTATCGACGCTTTAGATATCACAAAACCATGACTCTCACATCGTTTTTGGATAACGGAGTATGCATATTTCTCTTCAGAAAGAGCATAAATGTAGCCTTCGAACAACTGCATTGTTAAAAACGCCATTTTGAATAAAAACAAAACTTTCAAACCGCAGACGATAATTTTTACTTTTAAAAACATACACTGCTGGCCACCCAAATTGCAACACCAAGAAAGAGAAGAGATATCACAACAAAATTTATTTTGTAGATAACATGTTGACCAAGTATCAAATGATTAAATTTATAGACATCTGTGAAGTGTGGTTCCTGCCAAAATCTGTAGCCAGAGTAGCCGCCATTGTTGGAGATCACCGCTGCCACCCACCACGGCATTGAATCAAAGAGACTTTGGATGAGTTCTTGGGGTACAGCAGACGAATCAGCTCCCACACGTTGCCAAAGTTGATCTGCTGTGGCAGCTGGGGATGGAATCTGGGTCAATCGTAGAGCAACCATGGACCACAGGTTTTCTATCGGCGAAAGATCCGGAGAGCGAGGCGGCCAGGGACGCAATTCAATCTGGCGATTGACGAAGAACCGTTGGACAATGCGTGCCACCTGTGGTCGCGCATTATCCTGTTGAAATATGGCTGTGGGCAAGCCCTGAAGGTAAGGAAGGACAACTGGCTCCAACACCTTGGAGATGTAGCGCTGGCTGTTGAAAGTACCGGCAATGCGTACTAGAGGTGTGCGATAGTGATATCGAATACCGCCCCATACCATAATATCCGGCGCAGGACCAGTGTGGCGGTGCATAACGCAGCTGTTCAGCATCCTCTCTTCACGGTGTCTCCAGACTCGAATGCGACCATCGTGGTGTTGCAGACAGAAACGTGACTCGTCAGTAAAGACAATTTGATTCTATTCTGTCGTTCACATCCTTCTGTCATCGCACCATTGGCGGCGGAGACGCCTGTGGTTCTGCGTCAAGGGTAAACAAAGCAATGGACTTCTTGCGGACAGACAACTCTACTGTAAACGGCGTCGAATGGTACGCGGAGACACTGGATGATGCGTTACAGACTGCATGTGCTGTGCTATGGTTCGTGATGTGACTGAGCGATCCGTCACTGCCATGCGCACAATTTGCCTGTTATCACGTGAAGTGGTGCGCTGAGGTGGATGCGATCGAACACGCCGGTTCGTCGTACCCTCCTGCATCCAACGATCACATATCCGCATTACAGTTGTTTGGTTTCGTCCAACACGACTACCGATTTCCCTGAAAGATAATCCACAATCTCGGTAGGCCACTATCCTTCCTCTGTCGAACTCGGATACTTGATCAAAAGATGATAGCTGTTTTCGACGAGGCATAATTGATCGTTTTTTTGAAAAAAAAACACAAGAAAAACACAATTGCCGAACTTGAAATCGTCCAAATGTCCAAGCCTTAAATAGCGCTTTGAAGTGGCGCTACAGGCGCGTATGATGTTCGTCTGCGCTGAAATTCTAATCATTTGCATATCTCACCTCCGCTAATGCATGTTGTAAATTTCATGTTATTTTCATGTTTCCTTCAGGGTGTTGCATTTACAGTGGCCAGCAGTGTAGTACAATTGCAATTATTTCTTTTGTAGCAATCGATTTTTTATTACCGCTTACCAAAATCACCTAAAAAACGTGCGAACAGCCTCTGTAGACTCGTGAAAAGAGACACTGGTGTGTTCTATTAATTAAAGTTTATATTTGAATATTATTGTATTTTATTTTTTAGAAATTACGGTTTATACGTTTTAAGGTTAGTAAAAATCTCCGTCTGTATATATGTTGGATCGTAAATGTTCTGTTTTGGGGAAATTTTCTTTGTAATTCAGTCATATTTGTAAGAGGCTTTGGGAACGTAATATTTTTTGTAGGTTTTGAAATGCAATATGCATTTGGGCCCAAATTGCTCTTTTTAAGAATTTTCTCGCTTTGCATGTTTGAAAATAAAGTATCAATTCCCATCAGTAAAACCCTACCATTTTGAAATTTTTCGATTAAAGGATCTAACAATATTGGCTATTTTAACTTTTGCTATTTAGTAAAATGTAGAAATTATACATTCATATTTTTTTAGTAACAAGAATGTTAAGTGTCTCTGCATTAAAAAACAATTGATAAAGACTGAAGCAAAAGTTTTCAGCATCTAGATTATATACATTGAATCTATAAATAATATTAAATATTTATTACCTTGATTTTTGTAGTTCAGAAAATGCCAGCCAGATGAGGAAATAAAATCCGAAATTTGCGCGCGCCATATGCTTGGTAAATATGAGTGGTATGAAAAGCGTACTCGTTTGTCTTCATAAAAAATTCTATTATTAAAATACTTCCCCTTAATATTAATGTACTGCATTTGAAAATTTTTATAGTAAAGTACTTCATCTGAGCTATGGCTTCCAACTCTAAACTGTTACAGGCACAGTAATAACCCTCTTGATATATGCGTGGAAGTGGTTATCTAAAATGAACAAACTTATGAGCATCCAGTCCACACAACTAAGAACCCCTTCAAGGGTTCTCCAATTGAAGAACACGTGTCAACAACAAGCCTAAGCATCTAACTGACATACTCTCGATAAAGATCCAAACAAAAAACAGTCGATGCATCTAGATAGCTCGTCTCGAGGCTTGGTTTCTCGCTAAAATCTCTAGGGGACGTACTACGAGAAAAGTGGGTTAGATATCCATTACATGGCTAACACTCGAACATGGGTTTTGAAGGCTGACAAATGCAGATTGATGACACCTCTTGTTGAAAGATATTATCCCCCTATGTTTGGTCTCTATGCCCTGAAACCAAGGAAAAGTAGTTGAAAAATCGCCTAGTTGTGTTGTTCTCTTTCAGTTGATTGAACAGTACCCAAACCAATGTCAGATAACGGAGAAAAAAAACCTCCACGTCTACTCAGAACCTGTAATCTTGACTTTTTTTTGCTGTGCAGAAAATTAAGGCGAATCCATCATTCGGCCGGTGGATCACTAACCGTGCAATATTTCAGCTTCGGAAAGGGAGTCTTGCCAAGCAAAATCAACCTTTGCCACTAAGCCTTTTGTAAGAGATGGCCATCGGCCCAGCTAAACTATAAATTTTTCTAAACTAATAGATTCAACCTGGGATGTCACTTACTTTTTCTTATATGTAAACAATGTCATACGGGGTGGTGATGCAAAAGTAGGTATATAGTTTTTATTATGGAAAAACAATAGCTTTATTAAGATTATCTGAAATTACCTAAGACTATCTATTTATTATAATTATCTGAAAAAATCATAAATAAAGAATGCAAAGCAATAAAGATATAAAATATTTATGAAATAATATAAAATATATAATACATAATAAAGAACTCTGTATAACTCATAACTGTATACCTACTTTTGCACTCTCCTGTATATCCTATTCAGAGTTCTTTAGGTTCTCTAGGTTTTTAGCTTTCAAGGAAGTTCATGGTCAGCATTTCTTACAAATTCCATCACACAAATTCAATGCCAATAATAGCCATTGGTGGTTTACTTTTAACGCATCAGAAATCGGTTTTCTCATTGTGTCTATAGAATTTTTTGACAGTAGACCCCTTCAAACACAGCCCAGAGAAATCTATCGATACTGGTCTTCATTTGCATATTGCCGACTGTGTGAATCACAAATTAGAGAGAATTTGTGTTTTAATCTGTGTAATGTCTGATTAAATGTGATATCGCGCAAATTTATAGCTTCCGAGGTCTAAGCCGAGTTATGCTACAGATATGCATATCGAGATACCTGTTATAATAACTGACATGATAGTTGTAAACCATAGTTCAGGTGAAGTGCTTCATTTCCAAAGAGGCTTTTCTCATATATTCAAACCATTTCCCTTTTTTAAATTCTATAACAACTATGCATAGGTGACACCTCGGGTAAGGAATTCTATCACTTGGTTATTGTATGAGAAATAACATCACTGTGCGAAATACTTAATTTCAATATATTGTGTGTTTCTCATAGATATAATTATCAAATGAATTGTACACGAAGCAGTATATTGATGACGTAGTTGGAAAATCTTTTATCCTAAAACCCGAAAGCCAAAATACTCCAAATGATATCTTTAAAGTGCCAACATGGTATGACACAAGGAAATTTCTACACCTGATACCCCTTATTATTATTGTATGAGTGCAATGTATTTTTTAAAGTACTGATGCGTGAATAAATGCAAGAAAAATGATTGCTCATCTGCGGCATAAGAATTTAAAGTCCAGAATGATGAGGGAGCCAAGCAACCATTTATTATTCATGTAAGCGGCTGGCATTTTGATACCTTCAATTTCTGATGGCTTAGGCTCGAAAATTTTGTTTCATGCTCAAAATTACTAAAAATATCGTAGAGTTCCCTTTTATGATCTAAGTGCCAGGAAACTGAATTTTGTGTTTAAATTTAGGTCCTATCCCTAATAAATCTTATTTCAGGTGAGCAAATGTTTCAAAATCTAAAACTCTTCAGGTTATACGCATTTCGGATAAGGGATACTAAGTCTGCATTGGAAACTAGTTAAGCTCATTAGATAATGAATATTTTATAAGATTGTTTTATCGGCAACTTCTAGGTATCTTTCATTTATTTACTATCTAGAAATTTTTAAAAGAACCGAAGAGTAATTGATTTAAAACTCTTTTCTATTTATCTGGAGTTATCGAACATTTCATCCTTAGAAATTGCCGCGGATATTTCAAACAATTTTTAATTACCTGGAAACACGGGAATCTTCTGGAACAAATATTACTGCCTACTGCAAACATTCCACATACCATTTAAATTGTCACCTGAAGTTATAATAGACTCTCGTTCGGCAATAGAAATTGGACCATAGTCAAAGGAAAAGTCAAAGAGTACATTAACTTGAAATACAATAAATAATTGAGATTAAGAACGCACATTAGTTTCGAAATAGCAGTCTTATTAAAAAGTCAAAGCGTTTCATAATTAAACGTTGCCTTATAAATCATACCACTGACATGTCTAAATTGTATTCAGACTTGGAAATTATGAAAACGTTAGGTACTAATATTATGGAACGTATATGAATTGCCCTCTCAAAAGATTCCGGTTATTAAAGTATTATTTGCATAATTTTATAATAAACATTACACTTCCAAATAGACATATATAATTGCAACATAAATGTGTTTTATAAAGATATAAATATGACATAACTAATAGCAGGGGGAATTTTGCATCTGATTCCGATAAATTATTTTTGGTAGAAGGTGGCTTTAAATGAAAGGAAAATAAACAAACAATTTTTTTAAACCGTTCAAATTTTAAACTATAGGTATTTATGCAATTTATATTCACAATAATTAAATTTTATTAAAAGCATTAAGAAGTGTAGTTAAAAATATGTAAAAAAATGACAAAATCTTTCTCGTAAAATAGATCATCGATTGTAAAGAGAAACATTTTGGGTTGAATTTGACAAAACAACATAACCTCTATGTAGCTTCCTTATTTATAACAATTAGGTTCATTTCCTGATCAGGAGTAAATATGCTTTTATTGGCAATATTCATGTGCTGGTCATATTATTCAGATAAGGCTTTTAAGGAGAAAACCACTTTAAGGTGAACAAAACAATTTCTGCGTATACCTGATATTCAGCATGTCTAGAATTAATTTAAATCAATCATTGATCCTCGATGTCATAATTTTGTCAAATATAAAAAAAAAGGATTCTTTGAAGAAGCATACAAAAGTTGCATGTTATTAAAATGAGGTGGGTGGGGTAAAGTAAAATAATAGCATCAATATTTTCACCGTATAGAGGCACGTTAAATCCGCAAACCGGAAAGTCCTTCTACGAGGTGAGTGGGTAGAAAAAGGTTCGAGAGCTCCAGATGTCGCTCCTGGGGCATGTTCGGTCAAAACTGAGGTGAAATCAGGGGGTGGTGTTGGCTCACCTCTACGCCCCCCCCCCCCCGAAAACAACCGCCGATTATCACGGATAAAATGCGAATGTTTTCATTGACAAGTGCTCCACGTTGGCAAATAACATTGTGACATCGTGAAAATGAAGTTCATTAAGTTACATTAGGGTAAGCTTAGACTTATATTATTAATGGAAATGATTTTATCATAAGGCAAGGCATGACTATCGGCTCTATAGCCGAAGAGCGAGAAAAATGCATCCGTAATATACATGGATACTATGGTCTTCAATTTATCTAAAGGTGTCAAACTAATATTGCCATATTAAATAATTTAATATACAAATGCTTTCCAAGAGATCCAATGAATGCCAACATTTTTTTTTCACTTACCCATTTTATTTGAACACTGCTTTTCTTGTTCCAACAATAATGTTTCAATGTTGAACAGATTTTTTGCCTTATACCTGACATTAAGGATACCTTTACAAACGAGTTCATTTCATTAAGCCACCTTGTATATTTTTTCAAGGTTTATATATTTTACATGATTATGTTATGGCTTCATTTTTTGGAATACTAAACCAAAGATCTGAAAAAAAGCAAGCAATCAAAATGTTTTCAATACTCAATGCAAACGAAACTTTTCATAACTAGAAAAAGAAATTTTTTAGGTAAACACATATTAATTTCCAGTGTATTAGGGGAAAAATCATGATCTAAGATAAAAGAAAAATTGTCGGAATAACAATTTCAGTAAATGTTCTACTGTAGCCCCGAAGATAGGGGAAGAAATTAGCGTTGCGTGCCGACAGAAGCTCGTGTGATAATTCAGACAATAATTTAACCGAACAGTTAAGAGATGAAAGGAATTGTGGCATTAAAGGAATTAAACCTTCTTTTTCCATCAGTATCTGAAACGAAACTTTTATTTTAATTATAAAAGAATTTTATATCTGAAGCAATCATAATTTATTTCATAAAATTACTGTAGTTCAGATATTTTTACAGAGAAATTAAAAAAAATCCTTTAACCAAAAAAACTCCTGAAATAGGAATATTACATGAATAAAACTGATACAGAAGCTGAAAAATATAAAGTTCAATGATTATTTCATATACATCAAACATGTTCATACACATCAAAGAAAAGGCATGAAAATGTTTTTTCCAAAATAGACTATCGTTTTAACTAAGATCATTTTTACTCTGAGAAGATCATAATATATGACGCATTAGTTGATCCATTGTTGAAACTAATTTAACAGATAATTTTTAGAAATCTAATAGCAAAAGCAAACTCAGAAAGAAGAACAATGAAAAATAAGCCCTCATGGGGAAACTCATTCTTAGAAATACCCATTTCAATCAAATGCCAGTTTAATATGTTACAGCACACTATATCTAGCTCTACCTATATGGACGAATATATATATATAGATATATATATATTTATATATATTATATGCCCATTACATCACGTACTTAAATTTGAACCTGAAAGGAAAAACTAGCTCATGTTTACATGGCTGGAGCTAGACTCATACGGAAAGGTTTAAAATTAAATTTGGAAGCAGTCGGGTCGAATCATTTATTAGAGCGACAAAAGTGCATCCGTTCATTTCAGAAGGACGGCTTCGAATAATATCTCATTTCAACATTAAACGCGAGGGCGAGGTAGACATATGACTAGTATTTGTAGGGTCAGCAGATTTTGGTGCTCGAGATACTAACACACTCCTGACTCCAGACGTTTACATGTGTAGAAATACAGAGGCATGCGAAGGAATGGGAAGTTCTGTGGCTAAGGGTTTTAAAGCGATAAATCAATATTACAGGGGATTGGATTTGGTAAACGGAATATAAATGCTAGAATGGAGGGCATAATATTTAATATAATACTTGCACACACACACACACATGCATATATATATACATACATACATACATACATATACACACATATATATATATATATATATATATATATATATATATATATATATATATATATATATATATATATATATATATACACTGCTGGCCACCCAAATTGCAACACCAAGAAAGACAAGAGATATCACAACAAAATTTATTTTGTAGATAACATGTTGACCAAGTATCAAATGATTAAATTTATAGACATCTGTGAAGTGTGGTTCCTGCCAAAATCAGTAGCCAGAGTAGCCGCCATTGTTGGAGATCACCGCTGCCACACACTACGGCATTGAATCAAAGAGACTTTGGATGAGTTCTTGGGGTACAGCAGACCAATCAACTTCCACACGTTGCCAAAGTTGATCTGCTGTGGCAGCTGGGGATGGAATCTGGGTCAATCGTAGAGCAACCATGGACCACAGGTTTTCTATCGGCGAAAGATCCGGAGAGCGAGGCGGCCAGGGAAGCAATTCAATCTGGCGATTGACGAAGAACCGTTGGACAATGTGTGCCACGTGTGGTCGCGCATTATCGTGTTGAAATATGGCTATGGGCAAGCCCTGAAGGTAAGGAAGGACAACTGGCTCCAACACCTCGGAGATGTAGCACTGGCTGTTTAAAGTACCGGCAATGCGTACTAGAGGTGTGCGAGAGTGATATCCAATACCGCCCTATACCATAATACCTGGTGCAGGACCAGTGTGGCGGTGCATAACGCAGCTGTTCAGCATCCTCTCTTCACGGTGTCTCCAGACTCGAATGCGACCATCGTGGTGTTGCAGACAGAAGCGTGACTCGTCAGTAAAGACAATTTCATTCCATTCTGCCGTCCACATCCTTATGTCATCGCACCATTGGCGGCGGAGACGTCTGTGGTTCCGCGTCAAGGGTAGACAAATCAATGGACGTCTTGTGGACAGACCACTCTGCTGTAAACGGCGTCGAATGGTACGTGCAGACATTGGATGATGCGTTACAGACTGCATGTGCTGTGCTATGGTTCGTGATGTGACTGAGCGATCCGTCACTGCCATGCGCACAATTTGCCTGTTATCACGTGAAGTGGTGAGCTGAGGTGGATGCGATCGAACACGCCGGTTCGTCGTACCCTCCTGCATCCAACGATCACATATCCGCATTACAGTTGTTTAGTTTCGTCCAACACGACTACCGATTTCCCTGAAAGATAATCCACAATCTCGGTAGGCCACTATCCTTCCTCTGTCGAACTCGGATACTTGATCAAAAGATGATCGCTGTTTTCGACGAGGCATAATTGATCGTTATTCGAAAAAACAGCAAGAAAAACACAATTGCCGAACTTGAAATCGTCGAAACCTGCAAGCCTTAAATCGCTTTGAAGTGGCGCCACAGGCGCGCGTGATGTGCGTCTGCGCTGAAATTCTAATCATTTGCATATCTCCCCTCCGCTAATGCATGTTGTAAATTTCATGTTATTTGCATGTTTCCTTCAGGGTGATGCATTTACAGTGGCCAGCAGTGTATATATACAGTCAGACCTCCATTTAACGAACCTGTATTTTGCGAATTTCTGTATTTTTCGAACTTTTCCTTGGAACCAAGAACATTTTGTGAATTTCTTCATAAAATAACCTCCAAATAGCGAAGTGCATTGTCTGTTTAACGAACTTTATGTTGGGATTCAATATTTTTTTCACCATATTTCTTTAAATATTTCTGAACATTTCAGACTAATTCTTTCTTTTAACACATTTAACACATTAACTTTCTTTTAACACATTCCGACGCGGATTACAGTTTGAAGAAAATACGCCTGAAGGGGTTTTGGTGCACTGCAAAGATGCGAGGCGTATTATGAGAT
This sequence comes from Dolomedes plantarius, assembly GCA_907164885.2. Classification (NCBI taxonomy): domain Eukaryota; kingdom Metazoa; phylum Arthropoda; class Arachnida; order Araneae; family Dolomedidae; genus Dolomedes; species Dolomedes plantarius. The sequence continues at coordinate 18,612,988 of OU015494.1, read as the reverse complement.
AAAGCACTTTTTCAAAGAAAGAACTCAGACAAAATTAACAAACTTTACAATAATTAAATTTAAGGACGCATGTGGTAATGTAAGCTTAAAATTACTTGTTATAATAAATGCAATAATGTCATTAAAATTCATTAATTTTAATATAATTTTTTAAAATTGAAAATACAGTGTATTCCCGGACAATGTTTTGTTTTAGGGTCTGTTGACATAGGAGTCCGTTGCGTTGCGTTAAAAGTAAGATGACTAATAGAGTCTCGATATAGATGATCGAAAAACCCAATCAAGCAGAATTAATTGCGCTGTGGTGCTGAGCACGGTAATGGCTCAGAAATTGAACTTATCTTTTTAACATCAAAACAATTAAAGTTGAGCCAAAGAAAATTTAAGATAAAAAATTAAAGTAGTTTATTTAAATTAAAAACTTAAAAAAGAAATACATCAACCGGTTACATGTCCGGTAAAAAAGAAACAAGTAATAAAATACGATACAAGACTATATGTCAAGTATCACAAAAAATAATTTAATGCAACAGCGATACACCACCGCTAAACTACAGTCAGACTCGTTATATATAGTGCTTAAACAAGGTTAACAAGCTGCAGTTACATTTCTGGCAGCCAATCACAAAACAATGAAAAAAATTTGAATACTGACAAAAAATTTGCATTTAGCGAATCAAAATGCAATGAGTTTATCTTTCGCCGGAAAATGACGATGACGTCATTTTCCAACATGGCGTTGTTTACGAATAAAAGTTCGAAAATCCCGCACTCCGCGGCAAAGCGAACATGAGAGGACACATAAATTAAAAGGAAATAATAGGTGTTTTTATATGTTTAGGTGCCTTTATTTGCGCATAGTTGCCGGGATATAATCAAAGTTAGGGATAGCGATCTTTATAAGTAAAATATGCCGATAAATGGCGCTTACTCCTAACAAGGTCGCCCCATCGCGGCAACCCTACGCAAATAGCATCTAAACATTTTTTTTAAACTATGCTTTATAGCTAAACTTATGCTAAAAGAAAAACCTTATTTAAACTCTCATTGCCTGATATTCAACAAAACAATTGACATAAAAGCATGACACGGTACATACTTAGGCACTTTAGCAATGTATATAAAAAAACGACGTGATTTCACACATTATAGCATACAAGTTAAAAATACATTTAAACATTTTATCATACAGTATAACATTACATTTTTTTCGATAATTGTTAATACAATAAAAAATACTGTGTATAATTACTAATATACGTGATACATTGAAAAATTGCACATTCTAAAAATCTGAACGTGTATAAAAGTCCTTTATAAATATAATAAACAATTATATTCTGAATTGGCACTCATATTGTCATTCTTTCACAAATACATGCCCATTAAACCTTTTCAAATTATTTTTAGTTTGTGGTTTAGTAAAAATATCGGCCAAATTTGCTTTAGTGGGTATATACTGAATTTTAAAAAATTTCTTATATATAAAATCGCGCACAAAAAATAATTTCACATCGATGTGTTTAGTGCGATGATTTTCATGTGGATTTTTGACAAATTCTATACTTGCTTGGTTATCCGCTAACAAAATTGGATTAGTGGCTGTGTCTTTAAAAATTTTTAGTTTCTGACACTCCAATACGATTTGTTGCAACCAAATCAACTCCTTTGCCGTTTCTGTTAGGGCGACGAATTCACTTTCCATGTTACTTAAACAAACAGATTTTTGTTTAAAACTTCGCCATACTATGGGGGATTTGTCAGCAAATATTATTAATCCACCTATTGAAACGCGATCATCGAGATTATTTGCGAAATCGGCATCAGAATATGCATTTAAGTTTAATGAACCTGTATTTGACAAATTTATTTTCAAACTCTTTGTATATTTTAAATAACCCAAAATTTTTAACAACCCTTCCCAGTGTGCAATTCCAGGGTTTTCTTGGAATTGGGAAAAAATATTAAGGGCATAGCAAATATCTGGACGAGTTCTATTAGCAATGAACGCTAAACTTCCTATTAGATTCCTATAAGGAATTTTCGACATTTCTAACGCTTCGTCATCAGTTTTAGGACATTGGTCTTTCGAATAAATTTTTCCCACTGGTATAGGTAATGAGGCAATAGGATAATTGTATTCCTCGTAGTCTAAACAAATTTTTGATATATAATTACTTTGGTGAATAAATAGTTCCCCGTTTTTGTCCTCAAAATTCACCCCCAAAAGTTTTGTAGTTTTTCCCAAAACTTTATTCTCAAATTTCTGGCTAATTAAATTTATCGCTTTTTCTAAATGTTTAGGTTTTTTGCCAAATATAACGATATCATCCACATAAAGTAACAAAACTATTTTTCTTCCATAAATATAACAGCAGTTACACCAATCGAGTTTTATGAAACCTAATTCATTTAAAACTTCGTGGATTTCAAAATACCACTCGCGTGAACTTTGGTGCAAACCGTAAATTGCCCTTTTAAGTAGGCATACCTTGTTTGAATTTTCAAAACCGGGAGGCTGTTTCATATAAATAGTTTGTTCTAGTGGGGCGTAAAGGTAAGCACATGTGATATCTAATTGAACATGGGACCATTTGTAAAAACAGACTAGAGTAGAAAAAAAGAATCGAATAAGGCCGAAATTCACTACGGGTGAAAACGTTTCTTCGTACGTTTCCCCTTTCCTCTGTAGATGACCTTGGGCAACTAAACGAGCCTTGTAACGGGAAATATCCCCTTTGTCATCGAATTTAAGGGTATACACCCAACGGCAGCCGAGTACTTTCGTATTTTCCGGTAAATCGACTAATTTCCACACTTTACGTTTTTCATTACTTCGAGTTCGGTTTTCATGGCTTTTATCCAATGTTCAGAATCTTTAGTATCAAGTGCTTGTTTCAGGCTATTTGGGACAAAATGGGGCAAATCTAGTCATTCAACATGACTGCTACTACTTGCGGTTTGATCCGCGGAAACTATACCTTCGAAAGGATTTTTAGATGAAAAATCAAATAGGTTTTCATCGTAAACTAGATTTTTATAATTACAATATCCTTTTATTTATTTAAGCGTATTTAACCTTTTTGTCGTACCTTCAGGATAGTAATAAATATCAATTCTAGAGCTATTTGAACGGGGTATACACTCTCGCGTCCAGCTAATATTTTTGGGAGGCTTTCCCTCTGGGGTGTCTTCTGAATCCATCTGATATTCTATTTCAGAATCCGCTTGAGATTCAATTTCCGAATCCGTTTTAGGTATTTCCTCAACTATGGGAATTTCTTTTTTCGGGCTGGTTTCTCTACTTTTGGGAATAGTCTTGGTTTCACTAGAATTTGGTTCTTCGGGAGTACTACAAATAAATTGGCGGTTAGGAAACAAAACTTCGGGATCGATATCATAATTTTCCGTTTGGTTTTCAGTTTTTCCCGACTCATGAATTCGAACATTGATAGTTTCAATTATTTTGTGTTCGTTTGGAACCCAAACTCTATATCCTTTAGTTTGAAGTGCATAACCAACAAGAATTCCTTGTCGTGCACGCATGTCGAGTTTATTACGGACTTGCTTTGGTACTCCAAAAAATACTTTTGTCCCAAAAGGTTTAAGATACTGTACTGAGGGTTTGTATCCGCTATACATTTCGCAAGGGGTTTTAGTTCCACTGTGCACTACACGGTTCCATGTATGGGTAAAGTGCCTCAATGCTTCGACCCAGAAACCCTGACTTAGGCCCCTGTCTCTTAATAACACATTAATGCCGTTTACGGCAGTATAATTAAATCTTTCAACACAACTATTGTGTTCTGGAGTGTAAATGTTTGATTTCTGATGAATTATTCCGAGGTTTTCACAGAATTCACGGAAATCATTATTAATAAACTCTGTACCATTATCGGTACGAATGGCTTTTACTTGTTTTTCGGTAAATCTTTCCGCGTTACTTAAGAAAATTTTAAATGTTTTAAAAGTATCTGCTTTAGTTTTTAAAGGATAGCTCCAGACTTTACGCGAAAAGTTGTCCACTATTGCTAGAAAATATTTATGGCCTTCTATAGACGTTGTTGGAAATGGACCACAGAGGTCAAGGTAAAGAAGTTGTAAAGGTTTAGTTGACTTAATTTCGCCTTTCCCTTTAAAACTTACGCGTCGCGACTTGGCCTCTCGGCACGCGTCGCAAGGTTTTAGTTCACCTTTTAATTTAGGAAGACCTTTAACGGCTTCGTTTCTAGCTGTGTTTTTAATATATTCCGCGTTAATGTGGGCAAATCTTCTGTGCCACACATCTAAACTATCTGTTAAAAAGGATACTCTTTTAGAATTTAAACATTCTTTAGTTTTAACATTAGTATCAATTGCATTATTCTTAAAATTCTTAGCTTTAGATTTACTTTTAATAGGTTGAGATTTCACAATATATATACCATTTTCCCCGTGAGCAGTAAATACAGTTTCTTCATTATCTTTAACTTTAACTTTTCCATTTTTAAATGTTAAAATAGCCCCTCCTTTGTCAAGTTTAAAACATGATATTAAATTTTTAGATATATTAGGAACATACAAGACATTTTTAAGAGTAATTACAGAATTATCAAATTTTACAATAACTTCGCCCTTACCTTCAACAGCAGTGTGTGTGTCCCTTGGAAACCGAAAGGTTAGGGAGTTGTATCAACAACTCCCTAACCTTTCGGTTTCCAAGGGAATAAATTTGGTGAAAAGTTCCTTCGACCCACAAACATGGTCGGTTGAGGCAGAATCCAGGACCCATTCACAGGAAGGTTTAATGGTGGAATAAGACACGGACAGATAAGATTTCTTACTGTGAAAGTTCTCAGAATTGGTACTTGAGTCACGCTTCGGTGGGGATCGTCTCGTCATCTGTCTCCGGTGGGGTATTGGAGATCTACCTCTGCGTAATTTAGGACATCGGTTTCGTAGGTGATTCTTGCTCTTGCATTCATAACATCTCCGCGTTCTTGAGGGTGCAAATGATGATGACGTATCACGTGCTGGTTGTTCTCGAGTAGGGGTGGACGTCCATGCTTGATGACTGCGGTCATTCTCCCGTTGCGACAGCCTTGCTTGTTCAGCGAGAACTTCATTGAGGATTCTTGAAAAAATCAGGTCATCCTTTTTCTTTCTGTAGATTGTCTGTACTAGTCCCTCGTAAGGATCCGGAAGGTAACGAAGTAATTGAAAGACCTGGTCGAGTTCTGACACAGGTTCCTTTGCATCCTTCAACTTCTCAGCTAGGGATGATAACTGGGCAGCATATTGCGAAATGTCGTCATCCTTCAACCTCGTTGACCAAAACTGGTGTTTCAGGTGCATAACACCTGCTAACGAATCTGGCTCAAAATACGTTTTCAGCTTCTCCCAAGCTTCACGACCATCGATGGCTTTCTCGATGATGTTTCTGTATTTAGTTGGCAGATTTAAAAATATACAGGCCAATGCCTTCTGCTCCTTTTCGTGAAGATCTTCGGCTACGGCTGTATCCTCATCCTTGACGGTAACGGCAGGTTCCAAGACCACTTTACTAAGTCCCCGCTCTATTAGCACCATTCTCATGGCCGAAGTCCATGACGAGTAACTATTTTCTGTCAGCGGCGGGACTTTACTGTAAAGGTAAGTTGCGCCATCCTTACTCAGGAATTTTTACAGGAAACAAGATGATAAGCTAATTTAACGAGTCTGGGCCCATAACCTTCTAATAGAGTCTCGATATAGATGATTGAAAAACCCAATCAAGCAGAATTAATTGCGCTGTGGTGCTGAGCACTGTAATGGCTCAGAAATTGAACTTATCTTTTTAACATCAAAACAATTAAAGTTGAGCCAAAGAAAATTTAAGATAAAAAATTAAAGTAGTTTATTTAAATTAAAAACTTAAAAAAGAAATACATCAACCGGTTACATGTCCGGTAAAAAAGAAACAAGTAATAAAATACGATAGAAGACTAATATGTCAAGTATCACAAAAAATAATTTAATGCAACAGCGATACACCACCGCTAAACTACAGTCAGACTCGTTATATATAGTGCTTAAACAAGGTTAACAAGCTGCAGTTACATTTCTGGCAGCCAATCACAAAACAATGAAAAAAATTTGAATACTGACAAAAAATTTGCATTTAGCGAATCAAAATGCAATGAGTTTATCTTTCGCCGGAAAATGACGATGACGTCATTTTCCAACATGGCGTTGTTTACGAATAAAAGTTCGAAAATCCCGCACTCCGCGGCAAAGCGAACATGAGAGGACACATAAATTAAAAGGAAATAATAGGTGTTTTTATATGTTTAGGTGCCTTTATTTGCGCATAGTTGCCGGGATATAATCAAAGTTACGGATAGCGATCTTTATAAGTAAAATATGCCGATAAATGGCGCTTACTCCTAACAATGACATTGAGACGAAAATAAACCAATCATAGGCTTTAAAAATTTCGTTGCTAATCGTTTGGAAGTTTTGTCATTGGTTAAATATATTTCAATAATTTAACGCTAAGGCAACGGACTCCTATGTGAACAGGCCCTTATTCTTGTTTTTTTAGCAGATTTCTGCTTGATGGGTAAGATATATAAAACAAATATACATTAATTTACAAAATAAAGGTGTAAGTAATTACTTTTATTAATAATATTTAGTGTTTATGAATTTAAAATCTGTCTTGTGTAATTTAAAGTATTTTAAAAGGTGAATCTCTATATAACGAATTTTCCATATAACGATCTTTTTTTTTGGGGATTTAGCGACTTCGTTAAATAGAGGTCCGACTGTACATATATATATATATATATATATATATATATATATATATATATATATATATATATATATATATATATATATATTATTAATAAAAGCAAGTGTTTGTGTATGTGTGTGTGTATGCGGCCCTCAGGCGAATCTGTGAAACTTACAGCCGTGAAATTTGGCACATGGGTAGTGCAGACTATGGAAAGGTGCACCTCGAAGCACGAATTTTAAATTTTATTCTAGAAAATTTTTTATTTTATGTTTTGTGGGATATTTTATGTTTTTTAACTTCAGATTACGTTATCTCGGCAAAAAATGATCGTAGAATTTTGATCTTTTTACAATCTAAGACTACAGACATTTCTCCTTCAAATAAGACCTCATTTGTTTAAAAATAATTTAAAACAGACTAATATTTTCATCAAAATATTAAATCCACGTTTTCGAGAAATTTATGCGCTTTTGAGGATCTACGGTCGATGCTCTTCGAGTTTTTATCGTACAAAGAAAATATTTACATCATCTGGAAGATAAAAGCTTTCTCATTCATATAAACCTCATTTCAAGTCTCTATCTTAAAATTTCGATTTTTAATTGAATTTTAAAGAACGATACTCGAACACAAATTTCCTGCTTGGTTCTTCAAGCGCGGAATTGAATGACGAAATTTTCTCCCCTTGGATTGTAAGCGATTGGGTCACTCAATTGTTTTGTGGGATATTTTATGTTTTTTTAACTTCAGATTACGTTATCTCGGCAAAAAATGATCGTAGAATTTTGATCTTTTTACAATCTAAGACTACAGACATTTCTCCTTCAAACAAGACCTCATTTGTTTAAAAATAATTTAAAACAGACTAATATTTTCTTCAAAATATTAAACCCACTTTTTCGAGATATTTTACGCCCTTTTGAGCATCTACGGTCGATTCTCTTCGTGTTTTTATCTTACAAAGAAAATATTTACATCATCTGGAAGATGAAAGCTTTCTCATTTATATAAACCTCATTTCAAGTCTCTATCTTAAAATTTCGATGTTTAATTGAATTTTAAAGAACGATACGTCAACACAAATTTCAAATGCGGTAGTCTCGAAGAAAGGGTTTTTCGCCCATACGTGGAGCGGTGGACAGAACGAAATTTCTCGCCGGTGGAGGGGGGGGGGAGGAGAAATTTTCTTCTGGCTGCGACTGTTAGCAGGACGGGGGTTACGTAGGCACAAAATTTAGATACCTTGATTCGTTGTTTTTTAGTGTTTCCATTCTAATCTGTGAAACTTACAGCCATGAAATTTGGCACACGGGTGTAATGGTCTAATGTGATGCATACAGTGGTTAGTACCGTGGTCTAAGTTGTCAATTTGAGGGAAATTACCAATCATTAATTATGCACTCACTATCTACTTGTTCGACCACGCTGTTCGTATCTGCGTTGTGTTTATGAAGAATTACAGATTATCTGATTGATAAATTACAGATGGATTTATTAAAAACATAACACTCATACACATTATTTAAATCAACACATTATCTTTAGTACGTAAGTTTTACACTTAATTCATTTATGAACATTATTACACAATTCACCTTCTCGTATTCGTCAACCTTCTATGTTAATAATCTACTTTCAATTAGTTAATTACAAGGTATTCCCTCTAATAAACGATTATCAAATTTTGCTTAATACATTTACTCATCATCATTATTCCTCAATAGTTATCATCACAATTACATTAACCATTTACATAACACGTTCATACATGGATTATTTATTTAAGGGGTGAGCTACCCATATAACCATTTTATAATATCAATTCATGTACTTCTTATACACTAACTATCATTATCTGAATCAAGGATGAGAGGCACACTTTATACACGTTAAATATATATCAATTATAGACGGCACAATACCTTCATTGACGATTCTTTCCAATCTTTTGACCATGTGCACACTTCGAATGTCAATCACTGGTGGGTGGGGTTATTTGTAGCTCTTTCTGTGACATTCTGCACGCTCCTTCCAAAACGCGTTCTATTGTCCGTCTCGTTGGCTAGATGTCGTATCTCGCTAATAGCTCCTTGAGATGTGGGGCACTCCTCTCGTCTTGTTGTCGGTTCGGGCCTTATTCACAGGAGTTCTGCTGACTGGGGATTATTTTCGTCTTCCGTAGCTCTTTCAAATTGACCATCATCTAGAGGGGTTTCTCTGCTTATTGTGGACTCGAGGCATTCGTGTTAATAACTTCCCGTCATTCCCATCAATGGCTGGCTGGTTGCCGTCCACAGTACTAGTGCTCTCTGCCGAAAAAAATGTCTAACGCCGCTACTTCGCTACCAGCTCGCTAGTCGTCATTTCATAATTCTCTAGCATGAATGAATCTTTTTCTTGCATGTATATTTTTTAGTCCACTACCTTCTTCCCCCCTTTCATTTTGGATCCTCTCATTCCTTCGTTTTCTTATTGGTCAGATATATTTTATTCTTATTCTATTGGGCTACTCATTTCTTTCCAGAATCTTCTTTTTCTCCGCCTTCTCGTAGGTGGGGCCACTCGCCTCCCATCATCATTATTCCCACGGCAATATTCCCATCTTCTCGAATATCATCTGTTTCCGAATTTCCACCACTTAGCCCAAACCATCACTATTCAACGCATTTTCCTCGTTAGTGTGCTTTCCCCTCTTCCTATATCTTTCACATCTGCATCTGGTCTAAGCATACCCCACATTGTACACTTCCTTTGGCGGTTTCTTTTTCATCCTGAATGGCACTTAAACATCCTGTTTATTTTCTAAACTATGTCCACATCCCTCGCTTATTTTTACTCGTCATTGCTTCTCTTAACTCGATCATTTCTTAATTGATTCCTTCATCTGTGCCTAATGTTGCGGTGCTTTTGAACCGTAACAACGGGCAGTGGAGACTATGGGAAGGCGCACCTCGAAGCCCGAATTTTAAATTTTATTCTAGAAAATTTTTAATTTATGTTTTGTAGGATATTTTATGTTTTTTAACTTCAGATTACGTTATCTCGGCAAAAAACGATCGTAGAATTTTGATCTTTTTACAATCTAAGACTACATACATTTCTCCTTCAAACAAGACCTCGTTTGTTTAAAAATAATTTAAAACAGACTAATATTTTCATCAAAATATTAAATCCTCTTTTTCGAGAAATTTAAGCACGTTTGAGGATCTACGGTCGATGCTCTTCGAGTTTTTATCTTACAAAGAAAATATTCACATCATCTGGAGGATGAAAGCTTTCTCATTCATATAAACCTCATTTCAAGTTTCTATCTTAAAATTTCGATATTTAATTGAATTTTAAAGAACTATACATCAACACAAATTTTATGTGCTTCTTTCAACGCGGTACACTAGGCGTTGGAATCAATCATTCATAAGAACTGCGCATGCGCACAAGGAAACGTTTTATTTACTTTTGCCGGTGTTCACTTTTTCTGTATTCTGTCAATTTTTGTTTAATTTAGTTACTTTTTTGCGTATTCTTTCTTTTTATGCTTCTGTCTGAAACTCTGGAATATTTTTTACTATCATTCTAATACTTCGAAACTTAACAATGTTTACCAGTAGTGTTTTAAAACAACTGTTAATTATGTTTGTGTTTAGCTTTGATTATGTTTGTGTTAGGTTTGAGAAAAAATAATTTTGTAAAGGTTTTTTTGGTCTTTTATGCTACGATAGCACTTAAAAATCAAAAAAAGAAACAAAAACTTACCTGTAAATAGCATACCTTTTTTATAAATTGATCAATTTGAAGTAATTTTTAATGAAATTTAACTAAAACACCTATCATTCTGCACAAAATCCTAAAGCTAATATTTTAAACTAATTTTAGCTTTTGATTGTGGAAATTTTTGATGTTAAAACATGTTAGCAATGTATTACATATGCATTATTTTGTACTTCAAATATAGTTGCACATTAATTTTATAGAAATTTGTGGTATGATTTTCTTAAGTAGAATGATTTATTTTTTCTTGATGATATCTTTTTCTTAATTGTCATATTTTGAGAACATAACTTTTTTAAATTAAAAAAAAACACAAATAACAGTTTAGGTTAACACGATTTACTGTCAAGAATTATATTTCACATGATTGGACAAGCCACAGGTCAAGAAGTGTTGAAATTAATGGAGGTAAGGTTAATTTTTTTTACATGTAGTAATATTTTCATGTCCTAATAAATTATTCATAAATTAGAATCGATATCTGATTTATACCTCATTTATATTTTTAGAATTTAACTTCTTACTTCTGTTTTAACTTTCCTTTCTATTTTACAATCATGTTTTGTTTTGCTATTATTGAAGTGTGTAAAATGTTTTTCATTGCTTACTACGATTTAAAATTTTTTTTTGTATTATTGGCCTGAGCATATTTGGCCGCAGCCTGTACTTTTTATTCATACTGTGTTATTTATGCTGTTATTTTTCTACGTTATTTATACTGTATTTAGTTTTTAAATTGATTTGGTATTGTTTACTTTTCAGCTTTTTCCGAATGATTTTCTGAATCTTTATCCCGGAAAGAGAAGCGAGACTGGAAGAAATCAGACAACAACAGCAAAGAATAGTTGGACAAAAACCACAGGATCGTCATGATTTTTTAGCAAGAGCGTTTCATCAAAAACAAAAATCACTTATGAGTCTCATCACAAAGGCAAAGATTTTTGGAGAAGTTAGGTGTCATATGTACACCATAATTGCAGTTTTGGCTGATTTAAACTCTGTTTTTCACATTTTGATGCCCCTGTAGTAGTAGTGGATTACATGGTTAACTGGAGTTACTCATTTTGTTCCATTTTAAAGGAATTAGTCTGTGGTTCATATGGGAATGGCGTTTAGAAACACACGGCATATGAGGCAGATATTACAGATCAAATAATAGCCAAAGATGACACCACTTCAGTCAGTTGTCCGACATAATTGCAATTTTTGGCTGATTTAAACTCTGTATTCTCACATTTTGATGCCCCTGTAGCAGTAGTGGATTACATGGTTAACTGGAGTTACTCATTTTGTTCCATTTTAAAGGAATCAGGCTGTGGTTCATATGGGAATGGCGTTTAGAAACATACGGCATATGAGGCAGATATTACAGATCAAATAATAGCCAAAGATGACACCACTTCAGTCAGTTGTCACAAAACAACTGTGTCCGTCCACATGTTGCAGAAGCCTCCTCTACACGATTTCTTCATTCGGGAATGGCGTTTAGAAACATACGGCATATGAGGCAGATATTACGGATCAAATAATAGCCAAAGATAGCAAGTGTCTATAGACAATGCGTGGATTGTCCCGTATTGCCCTCTACTAACAACAATTTTCAATGCCCATATAAACGTAGAGTACTGTAATTCAGTTTTATAGTGTTACGTGTGAGTGGAACACTGGTGTGTGGTTTTCAAATGATTTTAGCTTTTACTGGAAATTAGCAGAACATTAGCTTCCAAAACAGTAATCGTTAGGAAAGTTTTGAATTTAATTTATTAAATGCTGATCACGAGATTCCTTTTCTTTTTGTGATACTTTAAATTAATTTTGCATCACGTGCATAACAACGAAATTAATTGACAAAGAAAATATTAAAATACAGTAAAAGATAAAATTTTACCACTAGACTAATTGAAAAGGAAATTTTTTAAAATTTAGTTCAAATTAGTATGTTTTATGGATATTAAATGAAATCTATATATAAAACTGCAATTTCCTCTCAAAATATGCTTCGCCATGACGATAAATAAGTCCCAAGGCCAAACTTTATAATATGCTGCCGTACATTCCGAGAAAATTGTTTCTCCCACGGTCAGTTTTACGTAACTTGCTTACGCGTAAGTTCGCGGACGAACCTGGTAATATTAGTTCTGCCTAATGAAGAAAAAAATATATTGTTTATAAGAAAATCCTCTAAAAAGCAATTTCATTACTGTTTCATTGTAATTATCCTAAAATGTACCCCGTAGCGAAGCACGGGTATTCAGCTAGTATATATATATATATATATATATATATATATATATATATATATATATATATATATATATAGAGAGAGAGAGAGAGAGAGAGAGAGAGAGATATTCTTTACAAATTAAGCCTATTACGCTAAATACTAATGGATTCTTAGCCTTTTCAGTGAACACTGCTGTTGACCATTTAAAAAATGTTTAATTTACTTATGTCTCTTCAGTATCAACTACTTGATGCAATGAAACAAAGCATAGTTTTTCTAATGAGATATTATAAGTAATATTCTTGTGGCTATGGTCAATACAGAAAATAACGATCAAAGCAATGGTCATTCTAACCAAACCGAAGAAGCTATTGACTAGAACAGCATGGCGTTTCAATGATGGTTGGGTTCAGTTGGTTTAGCGGTGTTGTTGTTTTCTAATAGTCATAAATCATGTTTTTTTTCTGAACAATAGTAGTAGGCCTGATGGCTGTTTTTTTATTTCAAAATCTTTGAATTACAACTATGATGAGAAATTGTGAAGTGCATATAAAAGCAAACTAAAATATCTGGTCATAGAATTAAGAAAACATTTTTATAATGTTTTTATAATGTTAGAAAAACGTTCCCGAAGCAATGTCATGTCTTCGTCATGTTCCTATAGATACATAGTGAAGGCAATAGCAGGACGTTACTAACGTTGTTACCCATAATGGTTTAGCATTCATAAGCCCCTTACTGTACATTTTGGACCTGATGCTGATTATATTTTTTAACTTACTGATATATATCTCTCTCGAGGTCTTTATGTGTATCAATCTGGTAATTGCCAATCTGTAATTTTTATGTAAATAGGGAGTAATCTAATTTATTATTTATATTAGATTTCGTAATACAGAGGCTGTTCACACATTTTTTAAACGATGTATATTGTATTCAAAAAACTAAATTACATAAAATTCTTGTGTTTTAAATGTTCTATTTGACATCCCTTATTCTGAACTATCTTTCGACACAGGAATTTCCAGGATAATAATGCCTTTTGAAGTGTCAGAAGAGGTATTCTATCCCATTCCTCCTGAACAGCTTTCCAGAGTCCTGAAAGGGTTTTGGGACGACGTTTGGATAATGCAGATTTTAAAAGTCCGAAAACACAAAAATTCATAGGTGATACATCGGGAGATTTAGTAGGGATATCAGTGAAGGGTATGGCCTTGATACCAGTTTTTTGTTCCTTTTCTTTTAGGAAATTTACAGTGGATTTTGATGTGTGAGTGCTAGCTTTGTCCTGATGGAGTCTCACAGATTGATGGCACTGTGGGTAAAGCGATGGTATTTCATTCAGAAAAATTGGCGATAAAATATGTTCCTGATAGTATTTGGAGTTCATCTTGACATTTTTTCCCACTCTCTTTATTTTTAACTTGCCATTATAAGAAAAACCAGTAACAATCATGAATCCATTAGAAAAACTTTCTTTCGATTCTTTGAACCATGTACTTAAATTTTTTTCTCCCCTTTTATGATAATAAATGGCTCTTTTTTTGTTGCAATCATTGAAATACACCCATTATTCATCTATTGTGACAATTGTTTTCCTTTTTTCTTTGGATAAGTGTTTCTCATATAGAATTCTGCAGCGTGTCCTGCGTTCAGCGATATGATTTGGAAGAAGACGATGCACATTGCATTTTTTCGCTTTCATAAGATTTAAATCATCGTTTATCATTTTGTTTACAGTGGACACCGAGCATTTTAATGATTTTGCAACTGTCCTTTGACTAGGGGGATTTTCTTTTAACATTAAACAACGTACCTTTGCAATAGTCGACGATGTCTGTTTTTTCCTTGGATACATTTTTGGAATTTTTGTCCCACTTGAGGCTCCAATTTGACGTTTTTTTCCTTTCTTGTTGACGATATTACCTATCGACGCTTTAGATATCACAAAACCATGACTCTTTCACATGGTTTTTGAATAACGGAGTATGCATATTTCTCTTCGGAAAGAGCATAAATGTAGCCTTCGAACCACTGCTTTGTTAAAAACGCCATTTTGAATAAAAACAAAACTTTCAAGCCGCAGATGATAATTTTGACTTTTAAAAACATAGTACAATTGCAATTATTTCTTTTGCAGCAAACGATTTTTTATTTCCGCTTACCAAAATTGTCTAAAAAATGTGCGAACAGCCTCTGTATATATTTCAAAGTATGGCTATGTTACTTTGAAATCGACTTCGTAGATCCGTATCTTGCTCCGTTAATAAATTCAAACTGAAATATTACAATTAAAAAATCAAGATTAAGTTTTCCGACCTTTCATTGAAGTTAATGCATACTTCGCAAATTGTACTTTTATACTAGTCTTATTGTAAAAAACATACATTGTTTTCATTCATGCATACATAATTTTCTTTCATGAGTCTCATTTTTATCAGAGCGTAGAAAGAAGCCAGGACATTAGTAAGCTCCTATGAGGTAATCTTCAATAATTATACAGATGTAATGACTAGAGCAAAGTAGATAATTATGTAGAAAATGCTTGGAATGGTAAGGAGATTAGTATATGGTTTCATTAATCATTATTTTGTTATTATAGAGTGTCTTTTACTCAGTTCTAATTTTGTGAGTAATATTGGTCAAGTTGAAGCTTTTTTTATTATAAAACAAGAGTAAGCCCTAATAATATTAACTTGACAAGAAAGGGTTGCGAAATACAATATTAACCTGTTTAGACTACAATATGTGGTAAAAATATCAAAAGAAGTTTACGTATTTCTCAAAACATATTGTTTTAGTCGAGTTTTAAGCTGCGGGAAAATATGGGCATAAATTCAAAATATTCCAACATAAAGTAATACAAATGTGACAAACTGTTAAAGAAAAAATAGTTTCGCTTCAAAATATGCGGTTTGAAGAAAATAAAGTATAACGGAATCTATTGTTTGTTTTTGCAAACTTTAAAGTAAGCCTATTTTTGGACTCACTTTCAAACACACACACGGTTAAGGCAATATGAAAGAGGCAAGAATAATTTATCTGTCAAAAGATTCGAACTTTGAGGATATGAAAGTTGAATTATTTAGCAGCGTTTCACCATTCGTGGGCTTTAGAGTAATGCATTATTTAACAATGACTTTATAAAAGGGAACCATTAAACTCGAACTTTTAAGAGTTCTTTTTCTTTTTTCTGATGGACGAAAAAGAAAAATTCCGACCTAAATTTTGAAAATGATCCAAGAACATTATATATTTAATGAAAGGAACTCTTCTTGTGTATACAAGAATTTAAAAATGGCTGGAAAAATGTGAAAATGAACTTTCCTGTCGAATTTGAATCAGCGCCCATCATTCATATTAACATTTAACCTTTTCAAACTTAAAATATATAGGAAAGAACATTCAGTAATAAATTGGACATTCATTTTAAAGTTGTTCAACCTAACTTTAATGTGACTATCTGCAACTCAGTTATCAAATTTTCCCGCACTTAAACAATATCTGGCTTGTCCGGTGATCGAACTCAGGCATTCTTCTTTTTGAACAGTAATACCATGAAACCACTGAAACAACGAACTCCAAGATAACAACTTGATCTGCGTATCTTAAAGTTATCAATTGTTGAAATTAGCAGAGTACTTTTTTTACGTAACCACTCTTATCGAAAACTTTACCGAAAACACACAGTTCTTACAGTATAAAGCGTTTTAACAATCATGATGGAAATTTAAATAAAATTTTATTGAATACTTTTTATTTATATTTTTGCTGTACCCTTTGCAATACTTGTGATTTTCTACATTTTTTGTAGACAATGTTAGCTATTTAAGCATTTTGATCTAATTGTTTATATAAAAAATGGATTTGAGAAAATACATGATATTTAGCAAATACATGATTGCGAATGAGAATTTAGTCTGGTAGTACAAAGGATAAAATTTCCCTAAGTTTTAATACTTCTATGAACGAAAATAAAAGTGTACTTGTATTTCATTATGATAATAATTGGAACAAACCGAAACCTATGAAAAAGATTTCTATTTGAACCTTCTTACAAAGTTTTTGTTTGTTACAGCATTTTAAAAAAGAGACCTAGCAATCAGCCTGAAAATGAAAGAAGATGATTCTTACTTTTTGGCAATCATCAGTAACAGCTACTTATAGCTTGTAATTGTGCCTTATGATAGACGTAAGTTCTCAGTGTTATGTTAATGCATTCTACATTTGTTCCTTGTCACACCTCGTAGTCTAGTTTCATTGCTATTCATAAATATATCGCCCCATCACCTAATCATTTTATATCTCAGGCAATTGCAGAGCAACATAAAGATTGTGAACTTACATGATGCAGGTATCATTTCCTGTAATTTTTTATTCTTGAGATAATTTCATGTATTTATTATGAAGGAAGATACTTTAAAGATAAATACAGTCTTTATCATTCTTCAAAAAATGTTATAAATATTTCTTTACAAAGTACTTGGAATTCATTTTCTAATCTAGATTTAATTACTCACTTGACATAAACACCCACTCAAACAATAACGCCTTTAGAAAGAGCATCAGATATAGATGGGCTTTCAACTTTTCTATTCTGGCTTCAACCGATGTAGCGAGCACTCGAATCTTTTAAACATATTTAACAGATCAAAGCATTATCCTCTTACCATTAAAACTCTTACAATGGTGTATCATTTTTCCCTGACTATGAAAGAGTCGGTCTAAAACCATGATATTTGCCATGGGTGTTAAAGTCTTTTTACATAGTTCTCCTCCAAATCCAAATTCTTTTCCAAGCAATTTATCAGGTTCTGCAGGCGATCGTTGTAGTAGGCATCGTTTTGACTTGAAAACCAGTCGTCTACAGTAGAAATAATCCCAGCATTCGGGAAGGAATGCTTTCCATGTAGAGGTTCCTTTATTTTGGGAAAGAGGAAGAAATCTGAAGACTCGAGGATGCCGATGGAGATCTCACAAGGAAGGACTCGCTGCTATGTCGGGCCCCGTTTGGCGCATTAGATGGCCAGGGGTTTGGTGAAGAAGGGTAATGTGGCAACGAGGTGGAACTGCACTCTACTGCAAGTTCAAGTGTCGCAGTTGCCTTGTGAGCTCGGGCATTGTCAGCTAAGAGACGCAGCCCTTTGGACTATTTATCGCGTCTATTTTGCTTTAATGACTCGCGAAATTGTAGTAGGAAATTCCTGTAATACTCTCCAGTAATGCTTTGGCCCCACGTTAGGTAATCAGACAGGATAATCTCTCTGTTCTTATAAAAAACTGAGAATATTACATACTTGGAGGATTTTTGCACCCTTGCATTTTTAGAATGGGAATGAAGTGGAGAGGAAAAATTCTGACCTTTTGTTCATGGTTTTCGTCTCAGAATCTAAGAGATAGCTCCAACACTCGTTCATAGTTACTATTAAAAAAAGTCATTCCTGTCAGCCTGAGACATCACCAACATGTTGCTTGTACATGCCTCTCCCAGTTCCTTTTGAAAAAGGAACACAGAACAGAAAACGAGGAACATATGGAGCAGATACTTTTCATAGGTTAAGATGATCTTGTCATATGGTGGAAAAAACAATCTATAACTAATGTCATACTTGACATTATGCATTGATGGGTGATCCTTCCATCTTAAAGTACAAGCTGTCTCACTTTCTAAATCATACCTCTATCAATGGTTGATAAAGGCATGCCCTCGGCTCCTTTTAAACACTTTTTTGTCCTTATATGAAATGTCTGTTCCAACTATTCACACTGTTGTAAGATATATTTCTTTCAACATACATAGCTTAGACTTATGTGGCTGTTTACTACAATACAAAGTACTACAATACAAAGTACTACAAAACATGGCAAGTATCATGATTCTATACCATCTTTTTCATAGTCAGATCAAAAACCTTTTGATACCCCTACTTGTCTCTAATAAGAAGACTTTCACGAGAAGACTTGGTGTATTACTTTTAACAATTTACCATTAAAATGATGGCAATAGGCTTTTATAGGTTATTAGTCAAACGTGTTTTATTCAACCGCTAACAACTGACTTAGTAGCCTTACTAGCTTTAGCTATACTTTTCTATGTTGGGGATCCCATTTGACTACCACTAAACCATTGCCGCACGAGTTTAATCAACTTGAGTTTCTATCTTTCTTTAAGTGAGAATCTTTAAGTCTGTATTTTTTGTCTTTCTTTAAGTTGTATTTCTTTTTCTTCAGTCAAAGTTTGTCAGCTACAGTTCTTCAGTTTTCTTCATTCAAACTGATGTGGCCCACAGAAATTGAAATGTCTCATGTTTAAGAGTGATTTCAAAATAATCTACGGCTCCATGTTTTTATAACACTTGATACTGACCAATGAACGTTAACTCTTATTGTTTTTAAAAGATTGATTTCGAACTATAAGTTTAATCTCGAAAAATCTCCCCACCCTTCTCAATTCTTTTGATGCATACATTTGAGGGTAAATTCTGAAACTTAAGAGACAAAATAAGATCTAAAGTTTTTTACTGACCTATATGCGGAAGGCATAGTGATTTTAAATCTTGGCCTACACTAAAGTCGAATGCGTCACCAGAATGCTAGGAAACCCTACACAGACCAAAGCAATGATATAAATAACAACTTTCTTTAGCTAGAGTGTAGCTGAATAAATGACATTGTTTATACTAATAACTTTATCATTAAATTCTTAAAGAAGGAATAGTTTTTTACTCCAGAACTCACTTTTATATGAACTAAAAGTAAATCTTTTAAGGGGATGGTGGACTTTCAAATTGCCAAAAATCGAGCAAAAATTGGAATTGTTTTGGGGGGTGTATTAATATTTTAAAAACATGTAAATATTGGAATGAAATGCCTTTAAAATGTGTAGTGAAAAGAAAAATGAAAAATTGGTGGCTTTAGAGTAGTAAGTATTAAAGGTAGATAAAAAATTATATTTTAAATGACTTTTTCTCAAAATGAGAAATTTCCAGATTTGCAAGTCTTTAAAATGCTCCTCGCGTCATAATTTTTGACGAAATTTTATGAAATTTATAATAAAGATTCCTGTAATGCATCAAAATAAAGTTATGTATCCATTTTAGGATTCGAGGTCATTTAGGTTATAAAAGTTTAACTTTAGTGTAGAAAAGTAAAAAAAATTCGCGAAAATTCAGAGTACAAGCATAAAAATATTTTCTAAAAACTAACTATTCAACGAAAGTACAAAAAAATACATAACTTTGTTCGGAAAGTATTTATAAGCAATATAAATGCAAAATTAAGGGGAAAAGTTTAAAATTGAGTCGCAAGGAGCATTTTAAAGAAGGGTAATTTAATTTAAATTTTTTAATTATAAAATATTTTTTTAAAAATATTTATAAAATTTTATAAGGTGTTTATTATTTTTATACTTTAATGAATATATATACAAAATTTCATATCTCTGTGGTAAAAATTTCAAAAATCGTTTTGAAATGTCCACCATCCCCTTAAAACAAATATATTTTTCATCATTTTATTTTCTCCAATTCATATTCGGTTTCTTAGTAAACCATTCTCATATTTTTATGAAGTAGATGTATTTATAAGAAGTTTCATTGAGAAAGTTTCCATTTAATTTTAAAGTCTTGTATTACATTCCCTTTAGATATTGAAATCAGAAAGCTTCATTTGTAACAATACAAAACTGGGAGTACCCTTCCGCTGATTACTGCCATTCATTTGATGAAGAGTTTTGATAAAAGGGCTCTTTACTTCGAGGAAATCCTGAAAGGGAAAAGATCTTTTGAATCGTTGTAAATATAACAATGTCTACCATCATTTTACTCTATTAGATATGACATTAAAGTTTGCAGTATTTCATCCCAGAAACAATCTTTTTTCTAATTTTGTTTTTTCTTTGTTTGAAGATCCATTTTTGGGAATAAAATCGTGAAATTAAATGTTCTAATTTTTTCTTTCTATTAATTAAATAGCTGCTTATTTGCAAGGCATAGTTTGCAGACAGAATCTAAAAGCAGTTAAACTATACAAACGGTGAAATTAAACTACATTTCTGTAGAACGATGATTCTGAAAAAATTTTTTATTGCACCCCTGTACCCAAATGTTTATTATTGACTAAAAGTCTAAGGTATCCTAACGATCAAATTACTAATTGCTCTACCAAAATCTACTCTTTTTTGGCCGTCATTTTTTTTAATATTCCCTCGAGAACACAGTTTGCGCTCGAAAATTAAAACAAATCAATTCAATTAAGATCAAATTACAGCAACATTTAAATGGGAACAAATAACTGAGGATATATATATATATATATATATATATATATATATATATATATATATATATATATATATATATATATTTATTTATATCAGAATATTTGAATATTTTTAGAGCACGTGTGCAGTTAATA
Source organism: Dolomedes plantarius (assembly GCA_907164885.2). Classification (NCBI taxonomy): domain Eukaryota; kingdom Metazoa; phylum Arthropoda; class Arachnida; order Araneae; family Dolomedidae; genus Dolomedes; species Dolomedes plantarius. Next base: position 18,591,821 of record OU015494.1, on the reverse strand, counting down.
TTATTTCTCTGTTCATACTCTCTTACTTTACTTTGCATGGTAACACATATAATTTATTATTGTTTTTTCTATCTTATGATTTCGAGATTTAATAAACATTTTTATTTTATGAAAATATTCGGGTGTTTCGGACAAAATCCTTAACTGCAATTTTATACAACTCTCTTATATGCAGCATAAGAATACTAGTAAAGTTTTTAATTTCATTCAAAATTACTTCCTACACATTCTTCAAACGCATTTTCCTTTATGCCATAACTAATTGTTTCAAAGTATCTTTAAAAGTCTAAGAATAATTATACTATAAAAATAGAGAAAAAATAACCAAGTATTATAGGAAATGATGGTAATCAAGTATTTAAAAAGTATTTTAGATTTGTTTTATGAGATATAGAGTGTAATTATACTCCCCTTTTTACATTTCAGAAGAACTAAATTCATTTTTAAGTCCACTTGTGTCTGTGTAGTTAAGAAAATTACTCACCCACACACACGGAAGAAAAATAGATATTTCTTTCTTCTATGAAGAATGCGAGAAATATTTTTTTTCTGAAATTCTTTCTGTGTAATAAATTTTGATTTTTTGGTATAATTATCCTTTTGCATTTATCTAATCACAGCATGATTCTTATTATTGAACCATGATGTATAAACAGGAAGCTTTTACGTTACATGAGCTGCTGTTGTACTAGGAATGTCTAAATGTAATTCCGTGGCAAAAAATATTTCTTACCACCGTGTATACATTTTTCTGAACATACTGCATAAAACCAATAACATTAATATTTTAAAAGATGCTTAAAGATTAACTATGACTTTCATCTTATGTATTCAGGTATTTAGGAAGAAATTATTGGTTAAAGATTAAAGATTAAACTGAATTATTGGTTAAAGATTAAACAAATGATTATGTATGATCTTTTCCCGTCTACCTCTTTATCTAAATTAGTTTCAAAGAGAGCTATTATACCCATAGATAGCACAAAAAGAAATAGACACGATAGACTGTGAGCTACTGTCATTCATGGAGCTATTTAAAAAAATAAACGGCACAGCATAATTTTATGAGCATATTCGTATATTTTAAATTATTTGAAAATATCTAAATGATAACTATGTATAAATCTGAACAAGATGTCATATATAATAATACATGTTTATTTAAGGCCTTTTGATGCTTAAAAATGTATAGATGAATGATCTTTGTTATAAGAAAACTTACTATGAGTGAAGAAAACCATGTCCCAAGTCTTTGGATAGTACATACAGTTTTAAAATAATAAGTGTTAATAAAAGTGAACTTATTGTGCATTTAAAAAAATTAAATTAATATTTTTATCTATAGGAAATAAAAATTAAAATAAGCAGAACTCACTGTATAATCACAGATATTTTAACTGTCTATTGAAATGCAATTAAATATTATAATTGTTTTTGAAAATATTTTCTTTGAGTGATAAAAAAACAAACTTTATGAGGTATTAATATTTGGCAATTATAAATTTTTCTGTGGTCGCGAATACCAATAATTTTTCATAATCTCTTACATACGTTATTTAAAAAGTTTTAATAGCTTAAACTGCTCGATTTCCCACATAGAATAAAATGTTTTCTAATTTCAGGAAAAAGTGTTCAAAACTTATTCGCATTTTATTTGAGTTACTAACCTCTAAAATGTTTTGAATTATGTTCTTCACGTGCAATACGGGAAAAGAATAAAAAATTTTTGCTAAATTAACTAAGCCTTTAAAAATTTTATTTACTGAATGACTTTACTTTAAACTTTACAGTCCGTGTAAAGGGAAGATTTTCTATCTCTGAAACGTATTAAAATATTTTTATTCTGTTGTACGAAGTTTTAAAATGTAACAATCCCCACAAAAGAATCTTCTTATTAAGAATTCTTCCTAAAGAACGAAAACATTTTATTTTAATACATCTTAATAAACAAGAAGGTAAGTCTTGTAATATTTATTTGCAAAGTCCAATCTTACCTCCTACATTTGATTGTTACGTGACTGTACACTTTAGTCAGTTAATCTCCTAGACACGAGTAGATAGCCTATAGAATAGACGTATAGTTTCTGATAGGCAATTTTCCACAAGTGCTGGAGTTTTTTCCGATTCAGTGACTGGATCTCGCATCAAGTAGTTGCTAGGAGAGCACAAGTGGACATTCTATTGGTCACAGATAAAAAGGAAGAAAGGTTTTTTTTTTCTGTTTGCTGATAAGATAAAAGGAATACTTTATATTTTTAAGTATGAACGAAATATATTTGTATTTGAGATCTCTTTAAGAAAGGCGCAAGTTTTATGTGATATTCTACTGAGTTGGATTAGATGATGAGTGTTTTTGTAATCTAGAAACTCCCAAATACAAAATATGTATATATTCCTTGGATACGGCAATAAGTATTGCTTTGTGGATTAAGGTGACAATGGACCATGAAAAACTATTTTTTTTATTTATCAACCAATTACTATGAAATTTTGTATACTTATACAGTTTTGTTTAGAGATGAAAATGTTAAATTAAAAAAATCAGAATGTAATTAATTAAGATATTAATTAAAATCAGTTTTTTAATTACTCTATTTAAAAACGTTCCATGCGCATCAATTTTTGTCTCAGATATCTAATTTTCTTTCTTAAGCTAGCTTTATATAGTTATAATAAAAGTTAGTAGCAATATCTGATTTACAGTCATATTTATAAAAACTTGAAAAGAAATCGATAAAAATAGGTCATTTTATGCAAAATTTTATCAAAAATATTTTTTTGATTGTAAATATTTTAAGTTGTTTTAAAATAGTATGATGAATTTATTACTAAGTTTTATTCTAAGATATATAAATAATCATTTTATGAAATTTTATGAAAATTCAAGAAAAATTATGACGCATGGAACATTTTGAACTTATTGAAACGACATGAAAACTTGTTTTGAGAAAATAGCATTTAAAGTTTTAATTTAACGTAACAGTTCCATTGTTTACGTTTGAAAAAATACTTATAACTCGGTTAATAATGATCGTATCACCACGCTTTTTTTTAAATTTAAAAGCTGACGAGTTAAATAATCATTTTCTGGAAGAAAATAAAAATCGTTTTTAGGACATATTTTTGTCAATCTGAAGGTCCATTGTCGCCTTAAATTAACTTTAACAACTTCTATAAAGTTTTAGAATCATTTATAGAAATTTTGAACTTGTTTAACCTCTTTCACCTAATCTCTTGCATTGGAAAATGAAATAAAACCTTTCACTTTAGTTGAAAAAAATTTTAGGCAATAAAAAATGGATTAGTAATATTTTAAGCTTCGTATAATAAAAATATATATTTTCAGATTCCCATAGATATCTTTTAGAGAGTGCAGTTTGTATTATATATAATATGGTCATTTTAATTTTTTTCAGCTTTATGTATCGAAAACACCTATGTGCGGAATTTGAATTTTAATGCTTAGTAATGATAGAATGAGAACCAATGATAGACTAAAAAGATAAAATAAGAAGCAATTCCTCCAACTTATAATGTTTCTTGATTTTGAAATTAAAATCCAACTCAATATTTAATTTTTATAGGTTCCCCCAACTTACTCTAACGGAACATGCAAAACCGAACTTAGCTGTTACATGATATATTTAAATTGAGTTATTGAATCCAGATGTTGCTAAATTTTCAGCAAGGGAAAATGGAAGAGCGTGTCTTGCAGAAAGATCACTTTGAATTCGTAAATCATTTAGTGCGTCATCTAACTTTATTTCTTTAAGGAAAACGCCAAGGTTTCTGAGCAGAAAAGCAAATAAACCATAAAACTCTTTTAAAGTATTTGTTAACCACATTCGGGAATTTAATATTCTGAAACTAATTAGGATTATTCCAAATGCGAAATAAAATTCCCAAGTATTTGACCACTTTATTGTTAAATCTACTTTGCATATGTCTAAACATTATATTAGGAAAAGTCCGAGAGTGATTAATTACCTCACAAATTTGCATAAACTATGTATTTATGAGAAATAATTATTATAATGTAGGCCCTTTCAACTCCCAACGACCACAATAGAAGGCTTGACTGTGAGTCGCAAATTGTACAGTAACCCTTTATGATGTATGAGATGTGTGTGAGAGATAATAATACCGTGAATAATAAACTCTAGGGAATTTATGCGAATTGATGGCTGAATCACAAAGTCTAACTTGCATATAGTTATGTCTTATTTGGCATGCTGTCACATGGACTTAATGACAATGATAAATTGCATTCACTTTTATTTCACGTTCAGAATATAAGAATACAGAGCTCTGAAATTAGCTTTATTCAGGGCAATAGAAATTTTACGAATTTCTTTGAAAGCAAGCCATTAAGTTTCAAATAACAGACTAAAAGTGTGCTCAGAATGGGAAAGAACTTTCATCTTTATTTAAAGGCCTCTACTCTCCGAATAAATATTCAGGTATCCCATTATTTTTGATGTCCTAAGGGATTTTCTCGTTTAGTTTACACACAAAACATGATTCTACGCAGAGATCTCATCCATTATTTAAACTGATGGGAGATATTCGTTCAGTGCGATAAATATCATAATTTATGGACCTGTAAATAAAAAGAGACAAATGCCGCGTACCATTTTAATAAATAAATTATTTCAAATAGTATTACAAACTAAAAAGTTTTCTTACAACTATGCTCAAAAGTTAAGGGGGATCCTTTGAAGAGTTTTATAATACATTACTTTTTGATACAAATACTAGATAATGCATTATTTTTCGGCTTATATTCCCTTTAATGTTTTCTAATATCCATTAAGTAAGAACAAAGTTAATATATGCTCTTACTTTTAACTTGAAACATAAATATATTAAAACATATTAAATGGGTATTACGAGCCTTATACTATGATACCTATTTGAATAAAAAGGGAGCACGATGACAACCGGAGACCATTGTCTGAGTGTTAAAAATATATTGAAAGAGGATATTAAAGCCCTTTAGAAAGAAATGTTTTCTAATGATTAAAAACGGTCTCCTTCTCTCCCTATCATTGTGCATTCCCGAAGCGTTCCCCTTTTGCTGTTCATATGATCTCTAAAATGTTCTTGTAATATAAGTAAGATGTGTTGCAATACTTGCACAAAAACTTTAATCTGCAGCGTTGTTTTAAAATGATGTTTTAAAAAATACTTAAAAAACAACATTATGGATTAAAGGATGCTTATTGTATAGATAACTTTTTTTCTCATTTCTTATAGTGTGTGCATTGGAGAATTTCTTCCTTTTTAATTGTTGATTAACATGATTGAATTTCGATCCCATAATGTAATTCTCTTTTAGTTCAGAGTTATTGGAATCAAATGAAAATCTCCTACAGCCTAGTTTGCTAAACTGTAGCATAAGGATTTATGAAAGGTGTTATTATGTTAATAAAGAAGCTGCTTCGTCTACAGAAAAATAATGAATAATATATATATACACTCATGGACAAAAAAATTAGCGCACCAAGAAATAATTGCGGGATCGTAACGAAACTTGCAATGAAGGTACACGTCGGGGAGATATGCAAATGATTAGAAATGCAGCGTGATTGCGCATTACGTATAGCCAGTAGAGGGCGTTGAACATCGTACTCTGTGGAGTATAAAACAGGTAACCAAAGCTTGTTTGAGTGTGCTGAATCATTTACAAAGGAAGAGCTGAGATAGACATGCCATTACGCCGTGTTCGAAGACAATATAATCAGTTGTCGCAGTTTGAGAGGGGGAGAATCGTCGGGATGATGGAAGCTGGGTGGTCAGCTAGGCAAGTAGCTCGTCAATTAGGCCGCTCTGATTGTGTTGTGAGGAGGTGTTGGGACCAGTGGACCCGAGAGATGTCATGTACATGAAGACCAGACTCAGGACGCCCTCGACAGACCATCCATCGACACCTCCGTTTGGAGTTTTGCTGCGCACGAGGAAACTGGACTGCAGCGGAATGGAACCAGGTCGTCTTTAGCGACGAATCCAGATTCAATCTCGGCAGTGATGACAATCGTGTTCGTGTGTGGAGAGCCCGTGGTGAACGCTTCAATCCTGCCTTTGCTGTACAGCGACACATCGCTCCCACAGCTGGTGTGATGGTATGGGGTGCCATTGCCTACAATACACGGGCACCCCTAGTATTGTTCCGTGTCACCATGACAGCCCAGCGGTATGTTCATGAAATTCTGCAACCACATGTGTTGCCACTCATGCAACGGCTCCCAGGAGACATTTTTTCAACAATGCTCGGCCTCATACGGCAAGGGTCTCACAAGACTGTCTCCGCACTGTTACTTCCCTTCCTTGGCCTGCCCGATCCCCAGATTTGTCTCCAATCGAGCATATCTGGGATCATTTGGGACGACGAGTTGGGCATCCCACGAGTTTGAACGAACTAGAGGCAAGGTTACAGCAAATATGGAACGAAATGTCTCAAGACATCATACAGAACTTGTATGACTCAATGTCCGATCGTATCGCATCGTGCAGTCGCGCTAGAGGGGGTCCAACGGAGTATTAACTCCTCCGTTCTTTTGCCTTTTTCTCTGAAATAAATTATCCTTTTTCTTTGATTTTCTGATCATTTACTTATATCAAAGTAGTCATTACGTATGTAAAATTTCGTTTCATTTTGACGACTCCTTCTTGGTGCGCTAATTTTTTTGTCCATGAGTGTATATACATACACGAGTGCATGTTTAATTTGATTAACTTGGAACAAAATTTCAAAAAGCAAGATCACACTCAATCTAATCCTTACTTGACAGTTTTAATTAAGATAAATATTCCTACGTTTGAAAAATCAGTTTATTTATTTAAAAGGGACTGATTAAATTTTCAATTTTATCCATTATTCGTAATCCCATTATCATAGTATTCTAAAGGGATGTACGTATACACTTGTAAAGGACGAATATTACAGCGAAGTTCAAAAAAAATTTATGGCGTCATAAATCAATTTACAAGGACAAAATATTTTTATCAAAGAATTATATGAAGACATTTTCACTTTATGATGCTAAAAATTTTCGAGTCTGTGGTGGCATTAGTTTCAGTAAGATTATCTATGACTGCTTACTCCCGAAGATAAAAACATAAAAGGAAAATAGCTAGACATCGGAAAAAGTTCTCCGAAGAAGTTTTAGTTGACTATCATTTTCACATCAAGCTCAGTTAAGTGTCAAATGGTAGGTTTTACTCATTTCTGCCAAGTATAACATCTTTCTAGAGTAACGAGAGCAGAAAAAAATAGGCCCTTCAAATGTGACTATTGAATAAGTTTTCTTAAGCTTAAACTGCAACAGGGAATTTTTATACATGAGAAAATTGACTTCGAATTGTAATTAAAATTATTTGTAAAACATATATAAGCATTCATGTTCATTCACGTACATAAAACACGTATAAATTACCAGTACATTTATACTATAATTTTTTTCCTTTTATGAGAATTATGAATTCAATATGTAACTAATGTAAGATTTCCTAAAATAATTTTAGAAAAAATACGATTAATCATATATGGGAACCTAATCAAGACTCTTTAGAAAAAAACCTGCTTAAATTTCTATAAAAGTAAACTTTGGCTATGTCACTAAATACACTGGTGTAAGAAATTAAGAGAATTTGCAGACTTAGTCGATTATCTCTTGAACTACTGTACCGATTTTAATGAAATTTGATATGTACATACATTGATACAATACAAAACAAATAACCATTCAATAATTGTAATACACACACATGATCGTGCGAAACACTCGTTGGAGTCGGAAGGTATGAAACAGCGGTTGCAGAATAAACAAAAAATGGGTTAATAGATGGGTTAATAGGGGGTATGGTCCCCTCTTACACATATATATGTCTCGCAGCGTGATTTCATACTTGAAATAAGGCAGTTTATCATTTCCTGTGGCAATTGGTCCCACTCGTTCAGCAACGCTGTTTTCATTCCCTGGATGGTTCTCGGAGGGGGGTTGCGAGTTGCAATTGCCGTCGCCAGAGCGTCCCAGACATGCTCTATAGGGTGAAGGTCTGGAGATCTGGATAGCCAATCCATCCGGCGAATATCCGCACTCTCTAGAAATTCGTCGACCAGAACAGATCTATATGGCCTCGCGTTATTGTCCATTAAAATGAACTCAGGGACAACTGCACCCCTGAAAAGGCGAACATAGTGCTCCAAGACCTCATCCCTATACCTAACACCAGTCACAGTGCCTCTTTCAAAGACATGGAGAGGTGTGCGGCCATCCAACATGATGCCTGCCCTGACCATTAAACCTCCTCCGCCATAATGGTCGATTTCGTGGACATTGGAGGGTAGGTAGCGGGTCCCTGGTTCTCTCCATATGAACGTACGGCGAGAATCGGTGTTTAGGCTGAACCGGGACTCATCAGTGAAGAGAACTGTCGCCCATTGATCCATACTCCAATATCTATGCTCTCTGTACCATGATAAATGGATTCTCCTGTTCGTGGAAGTGAGCTGGACGCAAACAGCAGGTCTTCTTGCAAACAACCCTCTTTCATGAAGTCTTTTGGAAACAGTCACCTATGATACACGGGTTCTTGTGGCTGCAAGCAAGTCACGAGAGAGCTGAGAAGCTGTAGCACTCCTGTTACACCTCGGTATAATCGACAAATGGCGATCTTCTCTGGCCGTCGTGGCTCTTGGATGACCTTGCCCAGGCTTTCTCTCGATGGATCCGGTATCCTGGAACTGTTTCCATAAGTTACACACGACGCTGGGTGTTAAATTGAACTCTCTACAAATTTGGACTTAAGATTGGCCTTCTTCTAGCCACCCCACAATTCGCCACCTCATTCCATCATCTAAACGTTGGTGGTTACTCAATTTCACTGTTGCAATTTGAAATTAACCGATTGCTGCAAAATAACACCATCTATTAACCCATTTTTTTGTTTATTCTGCAACCGCTGTTTCATACCTTCCGACTCCAACGAGTGTTACGCACGATCATACGTGTGTATTACAATTATTGAATGGTTATTTGTTTTGTATTGTATCAATGAATGTACATATCAAATTTCATTAAAATATGTACAGTAGTTCTAGAGATAATCGACCAAGTCTGCAAATTCCCTTAATTTTTTACACCAGTGTATATATGGGAAATCTGTCGCATTCAGTATAAATAAGTGTCTATTTGGAATAACAAAAGGGCAAGAATTTATTTAATTTTATGTGGCGAATTGATTTTCTATGGTGATAAAATACTTCTCAATGTAAGTTTCATTGTATTATTAATAACTGAATACTGAAAGTTTATCAAGTTAGTCAATGCAAACTTTGGAAACCGTAATTAAAATTATCAGTCATTTCAACGTAAAAGGGAAAAAAATCTTACACGCAAATATTTTTCTCTAGGATTTTTAACCATTTTTCAGACAGCTTTCCGCTTGACTGTGCAATAACCTAAGGCATATGCGTCTTCTCTGAAAGAGATCAAACTATTTGCATAAAGAATTATCTTTTCCCTTGGCGAATATGAAAGCTTTTAATGTTAGTGTTTTTTTCTCTAGCAAAAGCCATTTTGAACTCGGGAAAACAATGTTACAACAGAGTTTAATGAAAAGAATTGAAAATAATGAGTTTCTATGTTGACAATTCTATTACGGAAAAGAATTTTCGATAAGAAATTGATAGAACGTCATTTCTCAATTAAACGAAAAGTGATTAGGGAACAATAACTTCTTAAACCTTCTAAACATACTTTTTCCAAAAGTTTCACTATTTGAATACATTTTGTCACACGAAATTATTTAGTTAGTTTAGAACTTAAACGAAACTGTCGAAGCAATTTAGATAGAGAGCGTAGGCAGGAAAAATATTTTGTACTAAGTAGTTAAAGCACGATGTAATGCAATAATATAAAATCAAAAGACATATACAGTAAAATGAAAGGAAGTAATTACTTAAAGAAAGTATGTGCAGTTGTTTAACAATCTTTGAAGTTGAGAAACAAATCTTTTAGGATGTATAAAATACAAGACCACCATATAAAAGTTAATTTTAACTCGTAAATTTAAAGCTCAAGTTACAATATTTAAAAAGTACAATCACCAAGTTCTTAGATAAATTTGTATGATTTGTGTTATAATTACTCTAACAAAATAAAGTTTTCAAACATACTTCCTTTAGCTGAGCAATATTTATTTTTTCTGCATTTTGCTACTTGCTGTGAAACCTTTTTATTTGCAATTAGCTACAGCACGCTCTTAGTGAAGAAAAATTTGTCCTCCAGTACCGAAAAGATTTATTTCAGTTATCTGTTATAGATACTGCTGAAAAAATTTCGACGCAATATGAAGTGTAATTGCTTTTCTATAAGGCGATGGATATTAAAAAAAATCTGTGTTGACTCAGTGAAGTTGCTTCATGGTAGTGTTGTTAACGAGGAAATTTATTATAATCAGTTTAGTGTAACTAAATCTGCATAAAGAATATAACAAATTTTTATGTATGTTCTCATTCAGCAAAATGCGTCTGATGTATTTTAGTATGATAAATAATTGACAGAAATGAATATTCGCTTAGTACTTTGCGAGAAAGGAAATTCGAAAAATAAAGAAACTGAACCACATTCTCGGTTCAGTAGGATTGATCAGCAGGTTGGTAGGACTTTTATCTCGAGGAAACGCAAGTTAGATTACCGTCTAGGTAGGTAGACGTTATAATAGGTAGGCTATAAGGTAGGCTATAAGGCTATAGATAGGCTATAAGGCTATAGGTAGGCTATAAGCTAATAGGTAGGCTATAAGGTTATAAGTAGGTAGGCGCTTGAAAATGAAGATCTTCTTGAGCGGTCATTGGTGGTCATTGACTTCTTGAAAGTATGCGGTATCATGGACCTAATCTAGCTCTGATGGGTGACAGGGATCAGCAACAACAACAACAACAACAACAGGCGTTATAATGGAACCCAAACACTGGAAAGTTAGGGACTGTTAGACTATCCTAAGACGAAAAGTGGAAAAAATCAGCAACATGCAAGCCTACAGCCTCAGTAAGCTAAAACAAAGGTCAATACGTGATGGTCGAAACAAAAAATACATGAGAACTCCTCTCATCACCCTGAGAATTCAGTAAGTAAAACAGCCCCACAGGGCTAAGAGATCACGGCTCGACCCCAGGATCATTTAGGTAGTAGTTAGAGTGCTATACCCATAGTTCATTAGTTTATCCTGAAATTGAAGCAAGGAAAAAAATACGGCCTGATGCCATCAGATGAGGAAATTATTAAAAATATTGCTTTTAGTGCACATATAAGTTATAAATATTGATTCTAGAACAAAATTTTATTGACAGTAGTAAAAGTACTTCATTTGATAATGCCCAAATATTTATTCAAGTCATTTGTAAACAGTTTTGTTTCAAGAAAACTTTACTGCACAAATTATTATTTAGCGATATTGTGGGTTCAAGTTAAATATAAACTTTCGTAATTGTTTAGAATTTAGAAAAATTTACTAATTTTGCCAAATCCGCCCTATATGGTCTCTGTAGAGTGATACGTCTCTAAGGCATCTTATAAATGTAAATTCTGCATGCACGCTTTGGTATAAATCTCTACAAAAATTTTTCAGGTATTTTTTCATTTAAAGGAACATTAAACATTTAATTGAATTATCTTACTAACATGATATTTAAATTATTTTCATCATATGCATCATTTTTCAAAATTGTATTTTGGAGTCATGAAAATGCGTAGAATTTTAATATTGAGGTTAACAATTATAACAAAGACCACTTTTAAGCCAAAGTTAAAATAATTTAAAATGTATTAAAAATATAACGCTGATAAAAAAGTTTTCAGAGAAATCAAAAATAAAATGTGATAAATATTATAAATGTTTAAAATGTAATAAATATTATAAAGTTTATCAGTTATAGTAAAGAGAGATTTTTTAAAAAAATTTAGCAAAAATTTCTGATAAGTCGAGGGTTTTGTCCACAGCATAAATGTAGATAAATCTATCAAAAACAGCTGACGACAAAGGCCAACTTACTTACATATAAAATTTTTTTGAGGAGAGGAGAAAGAACGTTAACGAAGGATTTTCAAAAGGTTTTATATTTGTTCACTACTAACAAGTGCATATGATTTTTAAAAGTTCTAGGAAATCCTACGGATTAAAAAGATTTTAGAAAGATGATAAAGTATAGTATTCAGATGCCGTTAAAACATTGATAGTTGAGTTCAGATCTTCTGTATTTTAAGTTATTTTTTACATCATAGTGTTTGTTCACATGCCCCTTTCGTTGACATTGGCCGGTCTACATTATGACTATTTACATAAACTTATAGGCGCAGTTTTCATACCTCTTTGTGTCTCTGGAAAATATTTATTAAAAATACTCTTACGACAGAGGAAATAACTATACCTCTATTTATGATTAATTCTAGAAATATTCTAGATAAAAACAACTGAGGTAAATACATTTTCTTTCCATACCTATTTTATTTTATCATGTTAATATATAGCTATGTAAATGTACGTATTCATGTAAACATTGCCCTAAGCACCGAAATCTTTTACTTTGAATAAATTAAAAAAAATTTGAATGTAAATCAAACCAAACTTCAAATATGGGAGACAGATTAAGTAAATAGCTGACAAAATGAATAAGGTATGCCAAAGAGGTGGAGTACAGAGGCTGTTCGCACATTTTTTAGACGATTTGGTAAGCGGTAATAAAAAAGCGTTTGCTGCAAAAGAAATAATTTCAATTGTACTATGTTTTTAAAAGTCAAAATTATCGTCTGCGGCTTGAAAGTTTTGTTTTTATTCAAAATGGCGTTTTTTAACAAAGCAGTGGTTCGAAGGCTACATTTATGCTCTTTCCGAAGAGAAATATGCATACTCCGTTATCCAAAAACGATGTGAGAGTCATGGTTTTGTGATATATAAAGCGTCGATAGGTAATATCGTCAACAAGAAAGGAAAAAAAACGTCAAATTGGAGCCTCAAGTGGGACAAAAATTCCAAACAAGTATTCAAGGAAAAAACGGACATCTTCGACTATTGCAAAGGTACGTTGTTTAATGTTAAAAGAAAATCTCCCTAGTCAAAGGGCAGTTGCAAAATCATTAAAATGCTCCGTGTCCACTGTAAACAAAATGATAAACGTTGATTTAAATCTTAAGAAAGCGAAAAAACGCAATGTGCATCGTCTTCTTCCAAATCATATCGCTGAACGCAGGACACGCTGCAGAATTCTATATGAGAAACATTTATCCAAAGAATAATGGAAAACAATTGTCACAATAGACGAAGCATGGGTGTATTTAAATGATTGCAACAAAAAAAGAGCCATTTATTATCATAAAAGGGGAGAAAAAAATTTAAGTACATGGTTCAAAGAATCGAAAGAAAGTTTTACTAAGGGATTCATGATTGTTGCTGGTTTTTCTTATAAAGGCAAGTTAAAAATAAAGAGAGTGGAAAATAATGTCAAGATTAACTCCAAATACTATCAGTAACATATTTTATCGCCAATATTTCTGAATGAAATACCATCTCTTTACCCACAGTGCCATCAATCTGTGAGACTCCATCAGGACAAAGCTAGCAGTCACATATCAAAATCCACTGTAAATTTCCTAAAAGAAATGGAACAAAAAACTGGTATCAAGGTCATACCCTTCACTGATATCCCTACTAAATCTACCGATGTATCACCTATGGATTTTTGTGCTTTCGGACTTTTAAAATCTGCATTATCCAAACGTCGTTCAAAAACCTTTACAGGACTCTGGAAAGCTGTTCAGGAGGAATGGGATAGAATACCTCTTCTGACACTTCAAAAGGCATTATTATCCTGGAAATTGCGGTGTCGAAAGATAGTTCAGAATAAGGGATGTCAAATAGAGCATATAAAACACAAGAATTTCATGTAATTTAGTTTTGTGAATACAATATACATCGTCTAAAAATGTGTGAACAGCCTCTGTATTAGGCAAAAATATATTTCTTCTTGCTCTGTAAATTTTTTTTACCATAGTTTGTGTTAGATGATAGTTCTTTCCGAAGAGGGCTTGTTGACTACACTTTGTCAGTCAGCGGTAAAACAAATTGCAGAAATTCCGCATTGGGAATTCTCTACCCTCCAATGTACACATCTATTCTGCCATGCTAAGGAGCACATAATATGTTGAAACCTAGCTTCAAGGCTAGCTGTACAGTGGAGATGTATATTTTAGCTCGATTGATTAGCATTTTTAACAAGCGACAACAAAGAAAAAATATAATAAAAAAGGAGGTACAAGGAAAGGAAAGGGAGAGAAAAAATGGTGTATATTAAGAAAAATACTTCATTAGGGTGATCTGACTCATGGAAGAAAAAGAAGCATCATATTTGCCTCAAATACTAAGTGAATTCATTAAAAGTTAGTATTTATACAGCATCTGCAGGGATGTATAGAGAATCTATGCTCACTTCTACCCAGACTTGGGTGTATATAATTTGAAGTGGCACTCTATTTGAATTATATACAAACACAGTTTATACATGAAATAATGTTTATTGAATTCGCTGCACATATAATTGGCTTTTACAGCAATAAGCATGCGTACTACTTGTACGGAATGTAAATACAGCTTTCAAGAACAATATATTTTTATACTCACGAACAGTAAGTCAAACCAGCAGTACTGCCACGTAAACTTCTGGCCCGTAAAGCACCAGCGCAGGATAACACCTTTTCAACCTTAACAACAACTCCCTTTCTCATTAATGACGCTGCGTGGTATTTATACTAAGCGCGTATGCCCAAAATTAGCATATCTGAAGCAGCTTCTTTAATTCACTCAAAAGTTCGATTCTTGTGAATCGAATCTTGTGTATACCTTACACTGGCCTCCCTCGAAAAAAAAAATTAGGTAACTGAGGTCTGAACGGCTTCAGTTAACTAATTGAAAACGCGTGCTGGTCTGACTTTTTACATAATGGTGGCAAAGCCAAAAAACCTTCCACACGTTGTGTGGGGGAAAAAACGCCACTACCATTTTACAAAACTACCCCGAAGGGTCCAGGTGACACCATTACACAGTGGATTTGCAGAGTTGCGGATACTGGGCTGGCCAACTGCGCCCTAAAATATCTATTTTAATTAAAAGTGACAATACAATTGCACAGCATGACATTTCTTGACTGTATCTGCTCTCCCCCCAATTTATAATGTACATGTGTTATGAATTTGCGAAGTTAGTATGTAGTTGTTTGTTATCTGTAGTTAGTATGTATTTTTTTCACTACATGTCCCCTTCAAAAATTTATAAAACAACAGTATACCGTTTTTTTTCAGTGGCTCACTCCTTCCCCTCAAAATGTTTACACAGTAGATACAATGGGGAACTTCAAACCAATTTGGTTCGGTTTTATTAAAGGGTGGGAGTTAGAATAAGAGAATTGATACAAGACTTGTTCCTCAGAATGCAGCAACTTCACTGCACCAGTTGCCAATCCGCTGAACCTCTCTTGATGGTCGCAGTCCTAGTAAAGGGATTCGTTGACCGTGTGGGCATCCTTCGTGCAGCAGGTCGTAGGTCCTGAGGCGCTGGTCCGGCTTGACGATGGACAGGAGGTCTCTTGGGAGGAGGCCAACCTTGCTGGGCGGCTGATATCTTGCGTTCCCTGTACTTATGCAAAGGAGCTTTAAAATTGTCATTCTTCCTTTTCATAACCTTGTGTACCTATGTGTGCCACGTGTCATCCTTAGATGGAGGTTTTGTAGTGCACACTTACTTTCTTCGTACTTTTGCTTGTATCGGTATTAAATTTAATGCAGATTCTATTTTTTCAACAACCTGACTCTGCTTTTCGTATTTGTGCTTAGTACGACTTCTTGTTTACCGCCTAATTACTATAGTATTAGCAGTTTTAATGCTGGAACCTGAAGGCGCTTTTTCACGTTTTTATCCCCCTTAACTTTAGTTTTATCCTCTTTTGACAAAAAAGTTTCTTTGAAACTTGCGATATCAGAATCGTTATCATTTAAAGTCTTAACACTGCTTCAGTTTTAGGAAGATTAAGCTTTTCGTACTCGTGCGTTTATTGCAAACTTTCTCTATAACTTCCGAAGCATCAGCTAAACTACCTACAGTATACTCTGTGTCAACTTTCATCCTGATTCTCAGTCTGGTTTTCATGTACTTTATTTAAAACCATTATTATCAACCTGGCCTACAGCATCCTCATTCGGATGGAAAACTTGAAATAATATCATCATTACCTAGCGAGTTCCTACTATCGTTTAAAGAATTTTTATTGTCGTCACTAATAAGTATCACTAACTTCCGTAACGCATACTTCGTATCTACCTAAATTCCTTCATTAACAGATGCGTGAATATCATCTAAAATATCAGGTATAGCATCAATATATCAGTATAGCATTAATAATATCAGGTATAGCATTAATAATATCAGGTATAGCATTAATAGAAGTGTCCGATGATTTATTTTCTAAACCACTAGCATAGTATCGGCCCTATTTTCAGAAATTTGTACTGGAATTACCGCATTATTCCAGCTAGACGCACTTTCTTTATAAGCCACAAAATACCCTGACTTCACTATTTCTCAAAATAATGATTACTACTCGGAACAAATAATACATTTGACCCAAACAGTTTCAACAGGTTGACCATATCATGTGAATCAACTTGCCAGTGCAAGTAAGGTGCTTCCTATTATTTTCTTTAAGTGTACTAATTCATTATAACGCCGTGCGCTTCTATTATTGGCCTGCGGTACTGCTTACCTGCTGGTTTGAAACTCGCGAAAATTTTGGCGCGGCTGTATAAAACTTCTCGTACCTGTTGACGGTGAGGGGTAGCGAAGAAATGTCTATTGTCATATTTAGCTAAAGCTTGAAGGAGGGTAACCTTGCTTGTAATTGTTTTGATTATCTAAAAAATCTTGAACACTTGGCTTCAAACGTTGGATAACTATTTTAAGATTATCGCTTCCGTCAACTCTTCTAAATATTTCCTCACACTTGGAAATCTTTTCCGTAGCAAAATCTAACGCAGACTGACCTTCACGTTGCCTTAGCGAATAAATTTCCGCTTCAATTTCACTTGATTAAAGGTCTTTGGAAAAACACGAAGAAACTGTTGCTTGAGGACGAATAGTCCAAAAATCAGATTACTGCTTTGCATACACGTGTACCACTGATATGCACTACCTCTTAAAATCGCTAGAGCAATTTTAAGTTTATCCCCCTCTGGGGTGCATTGTTGCTGAAAGTAATGCTCAATTTTCTTTAGGAATTGGCTTGAGGGGCCGCCATTGAAGGTGGCTTCGAATGGCGCAATTTGCTGAACCATAATTACCCGAGGAAAATTTCCAGCAGGATTTTGTTCTACAACACTCATTTTTAAATAGTATAAGTACTTGCAACAATTTTATCAATATACGTACACAGTGCACAGTTTTTAATTTCAATTATGTTCTTCGTTACAATTTAACGCTAACTACCGGGTAATATATTCTTTCGGGCGCCAGTATAGAGATTCTATGCTCACTTCTACCCGACTTGGTGTATATAATTTGAAGTGGCACTCTATTTGAATTATATACAAACACAGTTTATACATGAAATAATGTTTATTGAATTCGCTGCACATATAATTGGCTTTTACAGCAATAAGCATGCGTACTACTTGTACGGAATGTAAATACAGCTTGCAAGAACAATATATTTTTATACTCCGAACAGTAAGTCAAACCAGCAGTACTGCCACGTATACTTCTGGCCGTAAAGCACCAGCGCAGGATAACACCTTTTCAACCTTAACAACAACTCCCTTTCTCATTAATGAACGCTGGCGTGGTATTTATACTAAGGGCGTATGCCCAAAATTAGCATATCTGAGCAGCTTCTTTAATTCACCTCAAAGTTCGATTCTTGTGAATCGAATCTGTGTATACCTACAGATGTGAAGTCCATATCTTAATAACCGTTCATCAGTGATGGCTGTTTAATTGCTTGTTTATTATTGTATTTTAGCACAGAACTACTTTTTAGATATCCCTCCAGTCCGTATATTTTTTAGCTAACGTTTAACGATTGTTCACTGAAAACATTTTTTCAGGTAGTCCTTCTAACGAAACTTCCGCGGGTATTAACGTATAATTATTTATCGTTTGCTACCTCTTTCTGTGTTATATGTATGTATGTGTTATGTATATCAAATTTGAGAATTTTGTACTTTTCTGTTAACTGTTTACTCTTTGGCAAGCGATACAGACTGATTTGGCGAAATTCTAACTCGTGACGCAGGACATCTGAAATTTTGCTTTCCGGAGGACCATTACGGAGGAGCGTAATCCTAGGTTAAAAAGTTGTTTGTAAGGAATGCCTATAGCATGAGGTTCGTAACATTATATTTGTTAACCAGCAATACAATCTCGATGATGTAAAGAAGCGTTTGAATTTAATACTAACACAGTTCCCTTGTTTTTTCAAGCCCCTCGCACAGGATTTTGGCATATACACATCTTTTTCCTTTATTTATTCTTTTTGCAGACGTTGCTGATTTAATTTAGCATGAATATCTGTCACATGCTTTTTAACGACTCATAATTGATATTTCCATCTGGGTACGTAGCAATGCCTAACCAGTGGAAATATCGATTACAACCCAGGCCAGGTTCGAGATTTAAAACTACAGACGTTTAAATGTATTTTTCTGTCAGCTTCTTTCAGTATGAAAGTATTTACGACGAATTATTCTGTCCTCTGATTTGGAATTTCAGACAGTCAACATTGTACCATCTCAGATTCTTTGAACACCAATTATCGAAGAGAATAATAAGTCGCAAATGATTTTCTACTAGAATGAAAGTGAAAGGAAAATATATCGCTAAGAATTAGAGGGTTAACCTCGAGACTTGTTAGCTACAAACTGAACCAGTCCTGTGATCCGAACGTACGCTTATTTTTCCCCACTTTCTTGGCAGTAAAGTGCTGAGACCTTAATATATAATGTCACGTGTGAAGATGAGGCCCAACATGATATTTAAGGGAATGATGGTGTCACTTCCGTGGATGGTTGAACTTTAAAACTTGGAAACTAGTCTTAGTGGTCCGAAGTTCCGTTAATTGCCTGTAATTCCAGATTTGAGCATTTGAACAGAAGTGTATCTGATTTTCCCGAGTGATTTACCCGCTTCAATAAAAATGAAAGTGATCCAAATAAATATCTTCACTGAAAAATTTAAGAAGAAGTTATTTATAATATTGAACTTCTTCTACGTCAGCATTTACAGGGGTTTCGGGACACATTTTTTAGGAGGTTATTATTTCGTTGACTTGAAACATGCTGTAGAATTTTGAATAAAATAACACAACTGAAGAATTTTGCGCTCATTACATTTCCTGATTCGATATTTTTATGCTGTAATGTCTATGCGTACCCTGCAGTACATATGTACTTCAAATATGTTTATCTCAAAATGAAAAATTTCACAATTTACTATCTTAAAAAGAACACATCTTAAATTCTTTGTTAGATACCACTATGAAATTTTGCCATATTTCATTACATCATCATCAGGAGTTATGATAAAATAAAAATTCCAAAACTATTTTCCCTGAATCCAAAAACATGCCAATAATATATTTTTTTATCCTTTAAAGTAATTAAAAGTTGTATAATCCATTTTCTTAAATCCTAAAGTTATTATGAACCCTTTCTTACATAGAAAAAAATAAATATACTTTAAACTTTGAATTTTACTTTTTTAAAAACAAAATTTCAAGTTGTTCAAGTATTTATTTTAGCTTAATGACATTTATAAAAAACTCGTATGAAGGAAAAACATTTCAAAAGCCATGCAAAGTAACAAAAATAAAACTTCTGTGTTTGTATCCCATAATTTCCAGGTTCCAGTTTGCTTGCTGAAAATGAACTTATGTTATATTTTTATTCATCTCTAATAATAGTTCATTAAATTTGTGCCCCGAAAAAATCATGAATAGATAGGTGAGTTAATATTTCTTTTTCACTCGACATTTTATAGAGAAAAATAGCATTACTATTTTATAACCATCTGCCAACCAAAAGCCTTTTCTCTTCGAGAAAAACTTAATTTATTAATGATAATGATATTGATAATAATGGCACTAATAACATTAACTACAACAATACCATCAAGTTCTACTCTTTCTTACCCCATGCGAAAGTTACACGAGGACATTGCACTGCTAACATTTCAAAAATGTTTTTTTTTTTCCATTCTCGGAACTTGAAAAAATCCCAGCGACATGAAAGAGCAACATTTTATTTTACTTTTCAGCAAATACTAGACACTAGTATTTCTTGAAAATAAATATGCATATTACAAAATATTCCTTTTTACATCGGTTCTCGTAAACAAAATGCTTGAAAAAACTTTCCGAAAATGCATAAAAATTCATACTATGTGATTTCTTGTTTTTATTCCAAGAATACAATTCATCACGAAAATTCTAATATTATTCCGAAGAATTGTTCTATTTATTTGAAACTATTTTGAACAGACCCGATTTTAGAAATCTTCAACAAACTCTGTTATTTTCAAGATTCTTTGCACAGCATTTTCAAAGACGTTCTTGTTTGAAAGTTTTTCGTAGCTGTAAAAGTAAAACTGTTTAAACTATTCACATATAACCACTAAATGTAAGGATTTTGCAAACTATATGTATTAGTTATTCATAGAGATATAGAAATATACTGATTTTGATACTGTGCAATGCTATATTTCACTATTAAAAATATTTTGCCAGGGAATAAGTGCTTCAGAGAAAGAAGTGAGACGAATCTGCTTTGCATTTCTGAAATAGTTCAATTTAGGAATTATGGTGTACTTCTTTTGAATTTTTCAAACTCTCTTTGTTGTAATCCAGAGGAAACTTTAAAAAAACAAGGTTAGATCTAAAGGAGCAGGAAGTTCTGTTAGCATCTTAAATTTGTATTTTGAACGAGATGAATAATTTTAAAAGTTGCATATTTTATTGCCTCATCCATTTTGATTTTAAAGTGTTATTCATGGCCCCTAAAAATTATGCGGCAATACTTTCGAAACTATTCTATGCTGATGCGACTACTGATTGAAATCATAGGAGAAATTAGCGAACTTAGCAGAGTACAGTAACAGCAAACATGAATACAAGGTATCCACTTTGAATGAAATCTTGTCCGACAAACTCTTAATTTTCCTTTTTGTTGAGGTGAGGCTTGGCCGATCAGTTGTAGCGCCTGAGGTACGTTTTAAAAACGATATCTTTTCGAATATTTGGAGACACTCTAATTAATGAACGCATCACTATTAGATATTATCTACTGAATAGAATAGCGGGCATTTAAGAAAAATAATGTATTATATAAAAAGGGAAAGTTTTATTTATTTTAAAAAAATAGTAGAAATTTTAAAAATTACATAACTAAAAGAAAGTGGAAAAAGTAAATAAATTTAAATATAATTTTTTACATAATAAAAATAGTTACTAAATCATTCTTTGAATCTTTATTGCTGTAAATTAGTAGATTTCATCTCTATAATTTGTTGTTTTAGGTACACTCTTTTCTGTAGAAATTATTGCAGATCAGTCAGTCATTCGTGGATTGTTGTTGTTCGCAGATAATTCTTTAAAATTTTCAGTTTAGAAAAACTGTCATGAGCTGTTGCTACAATTACAGTTAATGTTAGAAGAAGTGTTAGAAGAAAACTTCTAAGAAACCTAGTGAACTAGTCTTCACTATAAAAACGGGATAAAGGTGTTAACGACTAGCGGAACATGAATTATACTACAGAAACTAATCGCATAAAATGGAATCTAATTTTGTATGAAATCAAAATAACATTCAGAGTTCAGAAATAATTAGTAAATAAGTAACAAAATACGCAAACAAACATAGGGTGTCGTGTGATAATAACAATCATCTTACACCGTGGAGAAACATATGACGCCAGAATCAGGAGATTCATTTATTTCTCATAATCTCAAAGCCAGAAGTTTATGAAAAGTAGTCTAAATATTTGTTTATATTTGTGTATTTTTACGATTATAGTCATATGTTAAATTAAAATATTAATATTTTTTCGTTACTTGTTGAAATTCTCATATTTTAACTGTCTCATTTTGGCGTCTATTTTAATTCGGCTCCTGAGGCGGTCGTCTCGCCGCCTCATCTATGGGTCAGGCCCTAGTTGTGGTTACAAAAACAATTAAATTATTTCCGTAATCATAGTAAGCATTACAACAGCTTTCATTGTAGTTTGCCAAAACAAAGAAACACTTGATCCAGCATAAAAAAGTTTTCTGTTGAAAGTGTGTTTTCTAATTATCGGGAATTAACGGAACACCCCACATTTGCGTTTGTAAAAGTCGGTTGTAAGGGTGGGATGGTATTCAAAATATGAAATTTTTGTAGACATGCCTGCAGATGTTAGGACGCTGGTTTTGAAGTTCAGAGGTCACTGGATCGATGCCTAATCTTGGCAAGCGGTCGTTACAAAGGCTTTCGACCATGGAAAGAACATTGGCGAACCGTTAGAACGTAATTAAGCAAATGCGTAGCAACAGAAAAATGCATAGTAAAAAAATCTGAGAGGCCAACACCCTGTGTCGTTGGAGGCAAAAACCCGATATCTTGAGAACTGGCTGCAATAGAAAGTGAGGAAGAATGTAAGGGATGGTATTCTATAAACTTGCATGCTGGCATGATCTAGCAATTTGGACGGTTTCAAAGTCCAGAGGGCGTAGATTCGACTATCACTACTGGCTGGTGCTTGTTACAGAGGAATTTG
Organism: Dolomedes plantarius; assembly: GCA_907164885.2. Lineage (NCBI taxonomy): Eukaryota > Metazoa > Arthropoda > Arachnida > Araneae > Dolomedidae > Dolomedes > Dolomedes plantarius. The sequence continues at coordinate 18,568,973 of OU015494.1, read as the reverse complement.
ACCGAGAAAAGAAATTTGGAGGATAATTGGAAAAAAAAATTAAGAAAATTATATTTAAAGAATTAATTTTACTCGCCGAAATATCAAGTAATATAACACCTTGCGTCGCAGGAGAGTAAAATGCCATGTTCTTGTGTGCTGGATGAAAAAAAATTGGGGAAGAAAAGTTTTTCGACAATAGGCATCTTAGGTTTTCAGCCGTAATTTAGAAGGCACATCGAGTACATTTTAAACCATATAAAATATGAGGATTGGCCTTACGAGCAACCACTCTTCATGTTTCGGGAAAGAGGTACTTGACTGTCAGAAGATTCGGGCATCTTGCAATTAAAAATTTCTTTACAGCTATATTTATTTTCCATTAGGGAAATCTACACTCATTGAGACTCGCATTGCCCTAAGCTTTCACGTGGAATGTATTATTGACAACCAGACTGTTACTAAAATCTTGAATCAATGATGGTACTATAATTACTGGAACAAAGTTTCAGGAGCCTCCAGGAAAGAAAATCGAGAAATAATATTATGCTACAGATTGCAAATTATGTTGAAGAAATTAGTAAACCATGCGAAGCTCTCCCTTTTCTGTACATTTTGCCTAATTCATTATACTTTAAAAACGGAGTAAATAATAAATTTTATCTCCAAGTACAAAATATGTATTATAATGTAATTCAACTTAGTGATCACAGGTCTCTATTTAAAAAAAAGTATTATAACTTCTTTTGTCCCATCAAATCTTTTTATACACGTACCAACGAATATCAACACAAGCTACCAGCAGAATTTCCCATGCCTACGCATTACGCTGCTGGAATCTAGCTGTCTGTTTCAGTATATCAGTCATGTGAATAATCTATCAAACATTTTTCCTAGCAAAATGTTTTCATGCTATTAAAATGCATTCTATACAGTATTTTTAATAAAGTTTTCTTTTTTTAATTAACTAAATATATAATTTCATATAATATGTGTCTCAAAGCCGTAAACTGTTACAGAAAGAGAAAACACTACGTTTTATATATATGTTCTGTTTTATATTTAATTTTTCCTAAAATGTACTTAAATGCACAACTAAAGATACGATCGTATTTATCGATTATAAATATTGATATAACCAACATGGTAATCTTTACTTGTAAGTATCTTTTAATGTTGCAATTAAGGGTTTTAAACTGCGAAGAATTATAAAAAAATTAAAATGGACATTATTTGGTACGTTTTATTTTTCTTACCAATAGAATTATACCAAGGGAACACTGTACCTTTAGAACTCATAGCTAAGTGTATGTGCATGTTATTAAACAGCACACTCATATCTGTATAAATAAAAAATCGAATATATTTGAACATATTCTTAATGAACAGCTCTTATAAATAGCATTAAATCTTAGTTGACAAATTATGCACTTATATTCATTTTGTGTACTGTCTCTTCTTAGTTTTGAAAGCTTTAAGCACCTTTTAACCTCGAAATGTTCCTTATACTTTACATAAAATATTAAATATATATTAGCAAAAATAGTCATAATACAGATTTTATTTGGGGGTGATTTAAAATGTACCTGGATAGTTGTTGGTATTTCAAAGAAATGTTACATAAATCGGAATTTTCTATTCCAGGGAATATGCAAAATAAATGGTTATTTTGATTCTGGTATAAAGAATTAAAACATTCTGCATTGCATGCAAAATATGTTCATATGGAAAATTATGTTAATATGTTCATTAGACTATTAAAATTTAAAATCGGAAAATTTTTGCATTATACCTATGCTAATTGTTGATTATAAATATTTCAGATTATTATTGAATATGTAACAAATTTTCAAAAGAATCCACTGTCAGTAAAATAAAGAAAAGTTTTCAAAATACACTGGTTTCAGTATTTTTCAAGAATTTTGAATAAATTAACGTTATGACAATATATATTGGTTTTATACTATTTTAAACAAGTTTCTATCGATATAACAGAAACGAAGATTTTTTTACTAGTATTTTTTAAATACACTTTGTAATTTTGCCTAAATTTTTTCTGAAAGAAGTTGCTTGTACCTTATTATTTGCATCTTATTACTCTTAACAGTTTCATTATATGATGAAAAAATTAGAAAAGCTTTTGATTGATTGTAAATACTTTTCGAAAAAGAAACTAGGTAAAATGCTTGACAGCAAAGTTCTTTATTTTTCTTTTTAAGCATTGTGTTTTATCCAGATTCCAAACTAGATACTCCATTCAAACAATCAATACTGGGAAATCAATGTGTTGTTATGAGATATTTAGGAACGTAGATGTCAGTTGTGGGAATATTAATCGTAAAATGAGTGCTCTGTACGTGACAAGCTTTATGAAAGGAATGAATTGTTCAAACATATCAAAAGGTATACATTAAGAACAATTATTATCAGTTATATTAGAATGTATTATTTTCTTGTCAATTCATCAAATTCAAACCATCGAAAGTTGTTATTAGGAGCTGTCCACCATGAATCATAGTAAATATTGAGTATTTCTCCAATTAATGAAATATGATGAAATAAAGTTATGATATCGAAGTATTGGAGCACCTCCCATCAATATACGAATGGAAGGATTACATAATTTTACTGGCATGGTCAATGCTTTGATCAGAAATAGATTCAGACTGAATACATGCTTTATAAAATATCTATATTATGTAAGAGCTATAAAGTGTTTGTTCTGAATTATTCCTGAAACCAGATTCGGCATATTTATTAATCATACCCGTCTTTGGAATTTTATATTACTTAATGTTATATTACTTAATGTTACTAAGATACACTTGAACAAATTCAAAAGATGAATCTACTGTGACATATGAATAAAGGTTATTGGTAGAGCTGTAGGAGGGCCGATTCTCGTATTACCCTTATATGCCACAGACACATATACAGAACACGAAGCTGTTGTAGGAGGTGTTTAAGTGGTGCCAGGAACAGAAGTCAAGCGTAGGACAAAATTTCAAGGAGTGAAAGATTAAAATTAAAAAAATTAAAAAAGTGTAGGCAGCCTGTTTCAGTTTCTCAAAAGGGAAGACGTTAGTATCTTCGTTATGTGAGATATTGTTCGCAAACCCATCTTACTCGTTCAGTCGGTATAAAGAAACGGGCTATGATCTGAATTCCAGTGGTGATATGCTCCTTTGAATACACGCCCACATCTCTCATCAGATATATTTTACTCTCTGTCAAAATCTGGTCAATAGTTTAGTTTATTGGTAAAAGAAACTGATTTCAATTTTCAGTTTTACCAATAAGTTTCTAGCATTGGCTCTTTAGAGCAGGTTTCTTTAAACCAGTTCTAGAACTAGGCGATTATTAAAATTAATTCAATTCAAATTCCTCTTATTTTGAATTTGTTTACTACCTAGGCACGGGAAGTTTGTTTTTCTTGAGTTAAAAGATGGAACAGCCGACTGAAATTTCCTTTTTTTTATCTTAATAACGTCTTTTTTTTCCACAGTTGATATACACTATTTTCTTTTGAAAAGAATGCATCATTTATTTTTTTTGCCTCATAATCAATAACTTCACTTATAGTTTTGTCCCTTGATTATTGGAGAGACATATTATCATTATAAAAGACTAAATAACATTTTACATGCAAATGTGAAATAAGTTAAAATTCTATTAAAAGCTCTGAAATTTCAATTGCGATCAAAAATTCAAATCAGATTTCAAAACAATATTTACGTTAGGTGTCAATAATTATCTTTTTGTACAGATTAAAGCCTTGATTAGTAGAAACATGTGTCATACGTTTTATAATATTCATATTTATTAAACATTGAGTGACCAGTTTATTATGACCTCCTAGTCAGTATATCTTTGCTCAACCTTCTGCTCTTAATACTGCCACGATAGCATGTACTCCATGAGTGTTGGTGGCTGATTTGAGTAATCTGAGACAATATCCGATGAACTGCAGAATCCCGTTCTTTAAGTTTTGTCGTTTCTGAATCCAGCTGTCCGATGCCCATTTCGACCTCAACCAACATATGCTCAATTGGATCGAAAACTGGAGATTTTGGCGGTCAACTAAGCAAGGTGAAATCTTTATCATGCGTTACAAACTTTCCGTGAACAATGAATTTTATGGCATGGAGCATTTGTCCTTCTGCTAGTATCCATTTCCAGTGGGGTAAATCCTCAACAAAATTGGATGTCGTTGGTCAGAGGCAATAGTTAGATGTCTTTTGGGTCTCAGACGTTCTTCCACATGATTTAAAGAACTCAAACAATCCCAGGAAAATATCGCCCGCACACTAACATTCCCTCCACAAGCTTGAAGTTTTGTGGCAATGGACTTAGGGTCCATGCTTTCGTCTTCTTTTCTCTATGTTCACTCTCTGTATCGTGACGTTGAAAACGTAGTTCATCGGACCACATTTTTTCTATTTTTGGCGATTGCTTGTGATGTGTGTGAATTGGAGACTTTTCCTTTTGTTAGATGCAGACAGCAAAGGATTTCGAACAAGCCTTCCATACCCGATACGGTTTAATATGCGGCGCACAGTGCTTTGAGAGGCCATTAGAATTGATCTGTGATTTAGATTAGCGGTAATTTGACGTAATGTTGCCTTCATGTTGGACAAGACGAGTCTAAAAGCCGTCCTTTTAGCTTTGGCATCCAGTAGCCGCTGACGACCGCTCGCCTTACGTTGAGACCCGATTTTTTGTTTGGTAGCTCATTCTTTGTAAACGTGAATAACAGCTGGTCTCGAACACTTTACAAGTGAAGCAGTTTCGCTCATACACGCTCCGCTGCTTCTATCTCTCACAATCATTCCCCGATGAAAATCTGTTAAAACGCGTTCTTTACCCATTCCTTCACAAGCAATGTACTTAAACTGTCTCTACAATCCTCCAGCAATCTGTTTTTGTACCAGTCTCACACTCTAGTTGAAATAACGGGATTTCTTAGCGAGATTTGCATAAAATTGTCAGGTGATCATAATAAACTGGGCACTCAGTGTAAGCTTTAAAGTAATTCTTTTACAGTATCAATATAAATAAACCAGTAGTACATTAATATTTCGTTGAAATATTTCTAGAAAATATAGAAAATGAGAACGAATTTTGCAGGCTTATTAATATATGCCCTTTAATAAGCAGTAACACTTCTCACCGAACTTAATAGCACGCTTAGAACATGTCCTTCTGCAATCTCTCAAATGCTCCAGTAGAGTAAACTTAAAACCCCGGCAGCCTCTAAAAGACAATAACACACAAGCATAAGCACTGCTTTGTGACTTGGGGCATGAATATAATCACATATGTACCCGTTATGCTAGAGTGAGGTTAATTTATGATGAATAATTTACTCCTGCTATTATGTCCGGTCTACGATTTAGTATTTTTAATAAAGTGTGAAAAAATTATTTTTGATAAATGAAATACAGTCAAATGAATTTTATTAAAATAATCATGGTTTTTAATATTAAATGTTTTAGGGTATGATGATGAAAAAATAAAATTTTAGTTTTCATTATTTCACAAGGTTATTCTTGACCATATGATGTTGTGTATCTCCTTTATTGAGGTAGACAATGTATTTTCATTATAAGCTATAAAAATACCTTTAATTGATATAGTGGCTGACTATGCATAACCCTTAGATTGCTTCCGCAATATTTAACTAAAGATACTAGTGGGGCGCGGTAGTCGGGTTGGCAAGAGCAACGTGCCAGTGATCTGAACGTCCCTGGTTCGATGCTCGTCGCTGCAAATCTACCACCGTGTTCACTAATGGTGGCTGGGGCACGTAAAATAGGGCATGGCTACAATGTCCTCCATGTTCTCAAATTTACCTCTGGAGGTGCTGGGTCAAGTGTTCCGGTCTTGTCACATGACTCGGTTCAAAATTACGGGACCGGTCATTTAGCCAATTCGGACTCCGACCCTTGCGGTGTTATTAAAAACCGGAGTCACACCTTCATCGCCCATAGCCTTCGGGACTTGACCTGATGTTACATGTCGGTCAAGGGGCATAAGCAACAACAACTAAAGATACTTTCCCTAAAAATTAAATGCATGCACATACGATAGAAGTATAAATTATGAAGAAAAACTGGAATATTTCGTTATATATATATAAACATATTTTACAGTATTAAATAACGTTAGAACATATAATAATTAGAATATTTTGTATAGTGGCTTTTTATACTTTTTTTTTGCTAAATTATAAATTTGAGAAATACACTCTGACACATTTCTGAGAATAACTAAAGGACACGAACTCAAATTTAATATCTAATGTTACCATTTAATTTCTCTTAATATTACTTAACATTAATTTAAACACTGATTACAAACTGTTACAGAAATAATCATATTAATTGTTATCATTCATTAAAAAAAATTATTAGAACACATAAAAATCAAATTATATACAATAGATTAGAGCTGTGCTCTCTCCTGAAAAATATAACACAAATACTTATGACTTACCACCACCCTCGTTTGAAATTGGAGCATCTCGTTTCTCTTAAGTTGACCAGCGGAATCGGCAACGCAAGAAAAAAAATGGCTGATGGTTCAAGATCGAGACACCATGAGGTCCTCTCACTGTCGCTGCTTATTCTTCAACTGGCTAAAAAAACGTTTTTTTTACTTCTTTAGAACCGGGGAGAGCAGAGGTCAGCTATGTCCTCGAACAAACACCTTTCAGCTGTAATTGGCTAAAAGATGTTACTAGGCCGTTGCTATGGGGACGCTAAGACCCCTTTACAGCCGAGAAGGGGTGGCAAGTCACTCCTATATTCTTTCACAAAACCTGTCTACACGATAAGCTAAATTTGCCTCCGGGAGGTACATACCTTTCTTCCAGAAACCGGTACAAAATAAGCCACAGGCACGATCCTAAACACCCATACATCATAGGACATACATAATAAAACAGTTACACTAAAATGTGCATGAAACCGAATCAATGCTGTATCAAGAATATGCGATAAGAAAATATATTTACAAAGTCGAATTCCATGTCACATTCAGTAAATGTGATTAATCCAGTGATTGTATGTAATTGCCGGTTATTATACATAATCACTACTAAAATTGGTAAATATGATAAATAATTTAAAATTTATCAAATTAACCAGTTTGTTTACATAATTCCCAACTCGTACTAATAGTAAATGTGATAAAAGTCCATAACTTTACTAAAATTCGTTCAGTTTGGGCAGGTGCTTGGCTTCTATCAACACGTGACAAGCGTGATTTCAGTAGTAGTTCTAATCTAGTGGCGGCTAGACGTATTTTCGCTACCCTCTCGTATTTTATAAAATATTGAATAATGGCTGGTATTCTTGAGCTTTTTAATTCCAAGTTAGGTAATATTATGGGTACTAAGTAAGCAAACAGTGGTTTTCTGACGAAAGAGAGATATGATGACTTGTTGAAAAAAGTGAATAATAGTAAAAACAAATGTAGTGGGAAAAAACCGGAAGATTATCAAAAACTAAAAAGATACGATGTAATGAAAGTAGGCAATGTTGAAAAACTTATCTTTCCCGTAAGTAAAGATAGTTCCAATGTTAGATTTTACGTGTACTTTGAAGAACTTTTTACCATAATTCACGAGGCACACTTATCAATAGGCCACTGTGGTAGAAATAGGATGTTAAAAGAACTTCAAAAAAAGTACAAAAACAGTACTACCGAAGAAGTGATAATTTATTTAAATTTGTAAGAAAGTTGTCAAAAACATTCAAGGTACCCAACAAAGCACTTTTCGTTAGGTCAATGGTCTTTCAAAAGATAAACTCAAGATGCCAGGTAGACCTAATTGACATGCAGTCACAGCCATATAATGACTTTAAGTTTATATTTGTCTATCAAGACCACTTGACGAAGTTCGTACAATTGCGTGCCCTAAAAAACAAACGTGCAGAAGAGGTTGCATATCACCTAATTGATATATTTACTATATTTGGAGCCCCCAGTGTACTGAAAAGTGACAATGGCCGTGAGTTGACTAACAAAATCGTAGAAGAAGCTTGTGCAATGTGGCCGGATCTGAAAATTATGCACTGAATACCTAGGCACAGCCAGACTTAAGGTTCGGTCGAGCGTGCAAACCAGGATATTGAAAATATGCTAAGTTCTTGGTTGGAAAGCAATCAAACTGGTAAATGGTCCGAAGGGTTACGCTTTGTGCAACTTCTGAAAAATAGAGCATTTCAGGAAGGCATCAAGTGCACTCCTTATGAAGCAATGTTTGGTACGCCTGTAAAATTAGACTTGAAAACGTCTTCTTTCTAACGAACATCTTCCGAAAACACCTTTAGCGAAATAGAAGATGATTCTGATATGGACAATAACGATCTATCGCAAAATGATAGTCACCTGTAGTTAATTTTGAGACTCAGAAAGAGGATGAAGCAGCGGTCCCATTAATCCAAACATATATTTTAAGCAGGCAAGAACAAGTAAGAAAACATACAATGAGTGTTAAAAAAGGTTTAGAATCACAGGCAAAGAAAATGTTGAAAGTTTCAAATCTTAAATTTCCTTCTGGTAAAGTTGGTGACACAGAGAAACTACGAGTACCAGACGTGATCCACGAAATTTATTATTGGTCATACTAAAAGTTCAAAATGAATAATTTTATCAGTTATGAACGAAACAAAAAAGACTTTCACATTGTTTACCAAAAATCAGTTCACAGTTTGTGAAGAAAATTTTTTTTTACTTCTAGAGAATTCTACACATGTCCCCAAAAATTACTGCAAATGGGGAATGGGAATAAATTTTACTAACAAAAGAAAATAATTGAAGTGAAAAGTTAAAGAGAGCCGTTGTTGGCTAGTTGAAAAGAAGGTACCCCTTATTTTTAGGACGCGTAGACAGCTTTACCGTATATTATACGAATAGATTGCATTTATTAATCATTTCGCAGACCTTGATAATATATTTTTATAAATATTATATATATATAAATAAATTTTCTTGTTATTTCTTTATATATGTATAAAGTAGCCGTTCTAATATACTAAGTTTTAATTTTCGAAAAATTTTAATATTGAATCTCAGGATAGTTTAGGTAAGAAAAGAAACCCGTATCATTTTATATTTATGTATGTTAATGACTGAGTAAATCCCTTGGAAACATTTCGACGTTTACAACATTATAATATTTCAACCCATTACACGTGAAGTAAATATGAAATTCAAACGCTTTTGAATATACCAAACTTGCGAAATGCAAGCAATTCGGTGTAATTGTATAAAAACATATTATCCCGTAAACGTGTATTTTAATAAATTCCTACACAGACAGAATCCTATCTCTAATATTCAGAATATTTTAGCAATCAAAGAAGCATGAATAGGCTTAATCATATTTAAGTGAACTTTAATTCCATTGAATCGATTTGTTAAATGGAGACATCTGAAATGCTTTTAACATAAATTTCTACTTGTGTGACATAAATGGGGAAGTAAAGTGGTTTGAGACACAAGCAGTCGGATTATGTATGGACAAATAGACATTTTGGGAGATAACTACATTAATGGGCAAAATATTCTACTGCCACATATCATGACTTGGCCATGAAACATTTATGTATCGGAATGATAAAGCTTCTAGGAGGTAATACCAATAGAATAATAAGGTTAATAAAAGTAAAGGAAATTTATATATTTACTCACAGAGTAATTTGTTTATAGATTGGATTATTAAATGATTCCTTTCAGAAATAAATGAGGGCATTGTCCTGTAATTTTGCTAGGAGATTATTACGCAATCATAAACTTAAGAATATTGCGATAGGTTAGTTATAGAGCACACATGCTTGCAACTAAAAATATTTGGAGCTTTGTAGTGATTAAATGTATTGAAGATGATTTAGAGTTAAGTTATGAGTTGAAATTTAATTTTTATGAAAACTTTTCCAAATTTTCGCACAAGTTTTATAAACTTTGGTACAAAATTAATTTATTTCATTTAAATTTATTCATGAGAAATTTGTTTAGTATTGCAACGTTTTAATTATATATGCTTTTAAGTTTCGCAAACTTTAAGATGGAAACGGTGAAAAAACAGAATTTTTTTATTATATCTATCCAATATAGAGAGAAAGAATAAATTGCACTGAAGTAGAAATGTGTAGACAAAAAATACTGAGGGAGAAAAAATTGTTGTTTCTAAAACATCGTTTCATTATACAAAACTTATAACAGAAATTTAATGATTATTGAGATTTATAAAATATCATCATTTTAAACTGATGTCTTTAATAGATTCTACTCAAACAATTGATAATTTTGTAAGTTTATTTCTTTTAGAATTATTAATATATATCATACAGTCTTCTTTCTAATACGAAATTACTACCGCATTTTCTCTCTTGATTTTGATTTATAAATATAGTTAAACCCTGCTTTCCATTGCTCATCAAGAAAAACAATGTTTTTCTTGATTTATCCCTAATATTTGTTGACTGTATTCTTGCTCGGTCTTTTTTTTTCCAAGGACTAATATTCGTGCTTTTATTTTTCTACGGTTTGTTTATTTACACCTCTCTAATTGCTTCTGTGATTCGTAATCCTTTTCAGGCCTTTTTTGTGAATTCCCTTTAACATTTTGTGAGGGTTTTTTCTTTGAGGAAAGCAAATATGCTTTAAAGAGCATATAAAAATTTCGTTCTTTATCGTTGTTGTTTATGCCCCTTGACCGACATGTAACATTAGGTCAAGTCCTGAAGGCTATGGTCTCCGGTTTTTAATAGCACCGCAAGGGTCGGAGTCCGACTTGGCTAAATGACCGGTCCCGTAATTTTGAACCGAGTCAAGCGACAAGACCGGAACACTTGACCCCGCACCTCCGGAGGCAACTTTGAGAACTTGGAGGGCATTGTAACCACGCCCTATTTTACGTGCCCCGGCCATTATTAGTGAACACGGCGATAGATTTGCAGCGACGAGCATCGAACTAGGGACGTTCAGATCACTGGCCAGCTGCTTTTGCCAACCGGGCTACCTCACCGCGTTTCTTTATCGTTACATCCTTGTTATATTGGAGATTTTCTAATTAGCTGTTTAATAGTTCAGATATTGTTTCTGAAAATTTTTAATGAAATTTGTCTTAAGGCGGTTTGGAACGAAGAACAATATTTTTTTATATGTTCTATAGAGGCGTTTTAGTATCAAATCAACGCGAAACTTGTGTTTCTATCTGATTACATTGCCTAATATAACATTTTTATATGGTACTGATTCTATCACTAAATTTCTGTAAATCTGTACTGTAAGCCTATTTATCTCGGCATGGAATTTTTCCGATTTTTGATCCTTAAAGAATATACCTAAAATTCATAGTAAGTCATTTCTAATAAAATTTGTATAACGTCCCTCTGCTCGTTTTTCATTAAACTGCCTTCAAAATTTTTGGTTTTGAGTAAAAAGTCCGAAAAACGTTTTCCCTAAAGCAAAAATAACTCTGAAAAGGTTTTTTTATCACTTAAAGTGATTAAAAATTCAGAAAATAAATCCTTAAAGCAAAATATTTTAAAACGTTTCTAATGCTTAAAAGAGGAAAAAATATATTAATACAGCCGTTGGTTGGTTCGAATATATCAAAACATTTAACTTGCTTTAAATTTAATTTTTTTGTAACAAAGTTTCAAAATATTTCTATACGCAAAAATCATATCAAATTATTTATATATGCAAAAAGTTCAAATTGTTTATATACGCAATTTCAAATTATTTATATACGGGCTTTTCATAAACGCAGTAATCTTCATGTAAAGATTAATAAGAAAACCAAATTCCACTGCAAAAACAAAGAAATTATAAAAATGAAATTTCGTGATCTGCAACCCCTCTAATATAAATTCGAAATCTATGCATCAGGGTTACAATTATTATAAGAAATATAAATAGTGTTTTTTTTACAAAAATTATATCGTATAAACACATACAAAAAAATTTTAATATAAATAATAATCCTATGAAATTTTCCTACATTAGTCTAAATATTAAATTTAACTTTGAAAAAAATTATGGTAGTCTTCTAAAATAAAACTAATTTATTTTCTCTCAAAAAAATAAAAGCAAATAGAAGAATAGGTTTAAGTAGTCAGAATAAATGTGTACATATGGATAATATGGAATTTTTTCCTAATACAGTTAAAGGTTATAAAAATTTTATCAAAAGTGTATAAAAAGACGGAAGATAGAAGAACCTTTGGAAACGTATGCAAATAATTTTTATGAAAACATTAATTTTTTTTTGTGATTTCCTTTGAAATATTTGATTTAATTTTCAATACCTTAGGTTCCGGTTGATAAAAGTAGAAAAATTGCCATGTTTGTTTGGAATAAATTTGTAAGCATAAACTTTGAGCAACATCATATTGACGGCTTTAAATGAATAAACTTGCAGATATTCAGCATCTTACGAGAGTCATAATTGAGGGGGTCACAACCATAGTGAACCAAGTCCCTCTAAACTAAATTGAAGAAATCAAGGTTTGAAGTTTTTTGTGTAATGTATGTGTAACGTTTGTGTAACGTTTTGTGTAACGAAGTTTTTTGTGAAAACGTATTAATCACTTGATTTATTATGGCAGTGAATAGAACATGTTTTTAAGTTACTCCAACATGAACTATCTCCATTTTTAAAAAATACGGACTTGGTCCACTATGGTTGTGAACCCCTCAATTTACTGTCTCTGTTGTTACAGTTTGAAACATGTATAAACATATTTTTCACTAAATCTATATCATTCCTCTAAGGATGATCCCTATGAACGAGATTATTGTAGTTGAGGCAAACGGCCAAAATAAATGTTTATAATATTTATAAATGATCAATTTATCGTAGGTATATTACATAGGTATATTGTAGGTTTAAAATGTTATCCATGGATATATATTAAAATATTATCAGATACAATGAAAATCTATCGATTTCCTTACACCAAATTTTCCCTTTTAATAAGTAGAAAGAGTCATTTTAGGGACTATTCTGTACTTTTACTTACAAACACGAAACTTAATTTAAAGGAAGGAGAACATGGTACTTGCTGAAATTTTAATCTTAAAATTAAATTATGAAAAATATTAACTGGAGATTTAATGTATAAGTGTGTGTGATAACAGTGATTGTCCTTGTCTTATAACTAGTATACGTAGCAGTAATTTAAGTACTCTAGTGCTAGATCTAGCATACTTTGTCTTTCAAATGTTCAGTTGATTGGTATACTTTTATAATTGCAGTATTACGAAAATTCATCATATATGATAAAATGACAATGTGCAATCGTCCAAAGTTTACGCATAGTAAAATTAAAAACAGTTACTAAGCGTGGCTGAGTCCAGTATCTGCTCGTCCATATATTGCATATTGATTTATTGCTTCTGGAGTTGAAACTTTCATTTGCTAGTTACAGAAGCTAGTAGGGTATCACACTTGTCCTGATTAACAACAAGTCCTGTGAACTACTGACGGAGTTTCCTACATTGATTTCTTGCGAGGAGAAGTTTTAAAAGTAATAGAAACATGGTGGAAACTTGCCTAAAATTATACAAGGGAAAACAAACTATACCCATATATATGCATTATGGTTGAAGGGTACTTGGGTTAATATCATTTAAAAGGGAGTATAAAGTTGTAGCTTTTGACTGAAAAATACGGGGTCCTAGCTTTGGTTCCCAGAGGTTAGGAGAAGATTAAAAAAGGGATTGAAGTAGAAGCTTAAAATGACCCAAAATATGCATTTAGAAAAAAACGTTTATTATTAACATTAATGGCATATAAATAAGTTGTTTATTTTAGAAACTCGTGCTTTTCATTAGTCTTTTTATGTTAATAGAAATGTCAGTTTCAGTCACATCTATATTACTGACCAGATAAGCAGTGAACAGCCGTAAATTTTAAATTATGTTATTTTAAGTTCTTCGTGGTGTTTTCAAAGAAAAATACTTTTGAAAGAAAATATGAAATTATATTTTGTAAAGAAATATATGAAATTTCATAAGTATAACTCCAGTAAATATTATCTATCTGGATACAGAAAAATAAAAACGAAGTTTTCCAATTTTTTTAACGTCGATAATATTTTATCCTTAAAGGAACGAATGTATTTGAGGAAGCTATGTTTGAAATCCAAGGAAATATTTTGAAAGCCTATGATGTTCCAATGTTTTTCAGATAAAAGTAAAGCGGGCGTAAGCCTAGCATTTCCGAGAATTCAATATTATGGAACTAATTTACGGTTTCGTACGAAAAATTTTGCAATATTGTTAGTGTATTACGAAATTTAAGAAAGTATCGTCATTGATATGATAGCAACATCATTGAAATCCCATAAAAATAAGGGCATGTCGTAATGCTCTTATTTAAGAAAATAAAAATAATAAATTTTTTTTATATCATTTTGGTCATAGTTGTAGCCTATTGTTACCGCTGTAAAAACAACAATGAATGACGTCGAAAAAGATTATCTGAAACATATTGTTATTTACAATGTATAGATATTTTCTTCGGTCTCTTTTTCATGTAGCAAATGTTTAATAGATTATACATACATATAATATATATATATATATATATATATATATATATATACAGGTGGTTATCAAAATAATGGAAACACTAAGGAACATGATGAAAACCTTTATTAATACGGCGCAGAATCAGCTTTGTCATGTAATACCATTTGATTCACCCTGGAATTGGATTATACAAGTCATGAATAGTGGTTAAGAATGCATTATACCATTCTTAGGGGAAAATCATGGAAGTTCCTGTAGAGATACAGTGGTGGATATCGACACCTAGCTCTATTCGCTTATACAGATCACAGTGGTTGGATGATATATAGTCGGGGGGGGGGGTATTGTACAGGGCAAGATAATATATTTGATTTCTTTTTCATGCTCTTCAAACCAATACTTGATAGATTTAGCTGTATGTATAGGGGGATTATCATGCTGGAGAACGCCATCTCCTGCAAGAAACAATGTTTGCACCATAGGATGGACTAGTGGGCTAAAATTTCGACATAGTTCTTCCCATTCAATCTCCCTTTCAGGGTAACAATAGGGCCTGAAGAAAGCCATGAGATGCCATCCCGAACCTTCATAGATCTATCTCCATGATTGACAGTTGAGATAAGACAGCCAGAATCTTACGCTTGTGTAGGTGTTCCCCAGACATACGCACGTCCTGTTGCGAGGAACAATGTGAACAATGATTCGTCGGACCAAATGCCTTTTTTCGACATATTACTTGACCAGGATTTGCACTCGTGGCAACATTGTGGACGATATTTTGTATTGGCATCTATTACGAATGGTTTGGGAATAGCTATTTTTCCGTAAAGCTTTGTTTGTGAAGTTCCCTTCTACCTCTGATGGTTGATACCAGATCCTGCAGATGGATATTGAGCTCTTCGGCCATTTTAGTTGCAGTTGTTTTCTTTCTTCATGTCACATTCGGCTTCAATGCCTCGTCCTCTCTTTCACTCAGCTCTCCCTTTCATCCACTATTCTGTTTGGCAAAGGATGTTTTTTGGTGCACTCTGTATGCTATCATGACTTTCGATACCATAGCTCGAAAAACACCGATTAGCTTTGGGGTTGCAGTAACAGATACTCCAATTTAAACGCGCTCAAACAATTTGCCCTTTTCGCAAGGTTTGCAAGGTTTGACATTTTACGCTGTTACCCTCAAAAGCACGATGAACTTATCTTCATTACTGCTACCTGACAGTCAAATAATACATACACTATATTATATAAAAAAAATACCGGTGGCTAGACTTGTTTTTTAAGGAACAAGAAGCACATTCATAAACACCACTATTATAGATAGGTGTTACCATTATTTTGATAACCACATGTATATATATATATATATATATATATTAGCTTTAAATTTTTATTTAAAATGTTAATTAAGTGATTAAATAAAATACCACATATTACAGTACAATTAATGTTTTTTTTTCAAACTATTAGAAAAAATTAAAAAGTTACACTCTAAAGAATAATGTGTGGGTAAAATATTTGTACGATATGGAGCAGAATTTTTATTGGAATTTTTCTGGGTCTTCTTAGCCCCCTGATCCTTAACCCCCTGAATCCTCAACCAGTTGTGCACTTTGTATAACAAAAGTGGAAACGTCTGCCTCTGATGTATCGGCTTTTGCTTTGTATTCGCTAACTCACTTTCAGACTAAGGGCCTGTTCACATAGGAGTCCGTTGCGTTGAGTTAAGGAAAAGATGACGTTGAGACGAAAATAAACCAATCATAGGCCTCCAAACGATTAGCAATGACATTTTTAACGCCTATGATTGGTTTATTTTCGCCTCAACGCCATCTTTTCCTTAACGCTACGCAACGGACTCCTATGTGAACAGGCCCTTACTGTAAGATATTCATCAACTTTCGGACTGTATTATGAAAAACTTATAAGCTTTTCGTCAGACATATGTCCCAGTGCTTTAATTAATTATAAATATAAATAGAAAAAACAAATTACTACAAAGTGTTATAATAATTTGGCACCTATACGTGAATCTCAAAACATATGCTTTATATGAGCATCGTTACAGCTACCTGTACGCCAGAAATCAGAGGATATACTTTGGCTATACCACAACTTCTTTATTTTTTAAAAAAGGAGATTGAAATTCAAAGATATCAACCTTCATATGGATAATAATTTGTCAGAGTATTACGTTTATAACAGCAGAGTATGTGACGGAGTGTGCATAATTTCAAGATGGAATCGGCTGACTTATCGACAAAACTGATACAATCGAAGCAAGCATAAGGATTTCTCTAAATAAAATCCCCCAAACCCACCTCCTCATCCGCTTCAAATACATCTTATGACAGTCTGTTGCTGGGCTTTTTTATTGTGTTTCGCAAAACCTTAGAGTCCCTATTTAGGGATCATATTTTAAGTGTGTTCTTCTTAAAGAATTCCTATTACATAGAGAAAATTCATTATTCAAGTATCCATATTTAAACCAAACGTTTATAGTATTACGGAAAAAGGAAAAAGAAAATTGAAAATAATTTTTCCTGATATCCTAGGTTGAATTAATGACTTTCCCACAGGAAGAGGTAATTTTTCATTTCATTACCAAGCAAGTGATAAATATGCCATATCAGGTTTCTTAATTTCTGGTTGATATTTTATTTGAAATTATCTAAATTTTTATTCTTTCTATTGCTTTGTTTTTTTCTTATTTTATATTTAATTTTTGAATTTCCTCATGTTGTTGAAATATTCATATTTTTCATGTTAAGGTTCAATCATTCAATTCTCCTCTCCTAAGCCATCTTTACTATTAAACTGTATCCTTGGAGCAATTTGGTGCTTTTTTTCTGCAAAAGCAGTGAATAGTATCATATTTTTTTTCTTTTCTGATATTATGTAATCTATTGTCCAATTATTTACTGACACTTTTTGATTTATTGTATTATTTATAACGATGAAAAATTATAAGATATCTCAAAAAATTTATGAAGGTGAAAAGGATATTAAAACAATGAATGCCATTAGGATAAACTGTGGGCTCAGAGCCTACCGTTCTCAACTATCTTGGTGATGTTATTATTATACTATGCGCTCTGTAATGTTCCTTTATTTATAATCGATGAAATGTTTATGAGACCTAATGGGACGTAGGTTACGTTTCACGAAACGTATTAAATAAGTGAGAAATATGGGGTTAAAGCCGAAATACCATGTAAAACATTACCCGATTCTTATTTTACTCTGTGTCATATCTTTTATCCAGATGTATCATTACTAAATAGGAAAAGAGTTAAACAGAAAAAAAATGTAACTCTCGAATCATCCTCTTATTTAAAAAAAATATGTATATTGGGACACAAACTGATAATTTCTTTATATTTTCATCCACATAACATAGTTTAATCCTTATTATTGCTTGCTTAAGGTAGTTTTGAGCATTTTGATTCAGTGTTTAGTTATAAAATGTAAGACACAATTTTGATGAATTTTGATACATGGGTAAATAACATTTTAGTGTATTGCTTATTTTAGGTTTAATCTGCTTAAAATAACTGAACTAAGAAACTTCCAATGAGAACTATACTTTAATTAAATCTCTAATATAAGTTAACCCTTAAAACGAACAGAAAAGTTTCTGAGCAACCAACAATGCTTCACTTTTTGAAAACAGTGCCCATTTTTTGACTATACGTATCTTTTTTAGAATGAGAGAAGGCTTCAAGATTTGTGTATTACTATTTAAAAGTGATAAATCTCGATAATCGAAATGATAATCGAAATACATTTTAGTGTATTGATTATTTTAGGACTAATCTGGTTAAAATAACTGAACTAAGAAACTTCCAATGAGAACTATACTTTAATTAAATCTCTAATATAAGTTAACCCTTAAAACGAACCGAAAAGTTTCTGAGCAACCAACAATGCTTCACTTTTTGACAACAGTGCCCACTTTTTGACTATACGTACCTTTTTTAGAATGAGAGAAGGCTTCAAGATTTATGTATTACTATTTAAAAGTGATAAATCTCGATAATCGAAATGACACGGATTTGACTGCTCCTTTATATCTGACTACGTTGGCTGTTTAATTATATTACTGGGCGTAAAGTATAATTAAATTGAGACAGAAAGCAAATCCATTACTAACCTAAACGTGCTTTAATTTTAGTTTAAGCTTATCTCATGAAAAAGGGATTCCAATCATTACTGGCGAAAGATTAATTAAGAAGAGTTTAAGGAGCACTTAATGGGGACGAAACCTAAGTGAACGACCAGTCAATATGCTAGAGGTACTTATTTTTACATTTGATGACCCCTCTCGTCACAGTCATATTTTATCCAATTGTCTGAGGTATTAAGTATCTCTGAAGAGAGGAATGTATTTTGGTAGCTTAAACAATAGCAAAATAAAATATTTTTTCATTATATAATACCTTTTAGCAAATTTCTTCCTGCTATCGGAATGCAATTAAAACGCTTTCATCCACTATGTTTTTCAGCCTTATTTTGCCTCCCAATAAACAAAGCTGTATTTCAAAATTATTATTGAAATTCAAAATGCTCTATCTTAAACACTTTTAAGAAATGTTATTTATCAGAACGCTGCACCAAGTCCTGATATCTTCGGCTTACGATGGACGCTCTTCTGACTAAGCCCTTTTCTTTTAGGACAATACGATTGAATGACAAGCATATAATTTTTATAATTTCCTTTAATTTTTTAAGAATGTTGAATATTTCTTCTTGACCTTAAACGGATGATCAGTTCCAGTTTTGAGGAGCCCCAAAAATGTCTCTTTCTACCTGCATCGGTAACCTATCCGGGAGTCCTCCTCTCGAGACGGACCCTTCCACAATTAAGTTAACACTAGAAAGACGGGAATTTTTTTCTTACTAAAAAGACTGAACGCCGTCACTTTGACAGTTAAAAATAAAATCAAGAATTTAAAATATTTAATGCTTTTTTAAAGGTTAAATACTTTAAATTTTGAACTATTTCATACCAATATATATAATAAATTAGTATATATTTAGGTATATTTTTATGCAGGTATGCCGAGTTGACAACCTGGTATGGTTTATCCGTAAAAATATATTCATAGTGTGTGCAGTTCTTATTTTTCAACACCAATATTTCCGAAGAGCCAATATTCCTGTTATTTGTAAAAGGGGGAAGAGACGAAAATTAACTAACATTTTTCCGGTATTATTTTAAAGATTTCTGCCTGTTTTCTATATTGCCGTCAAATTGACGGCTTTCAGTCTTAGTAACTATACAACGCATTTTCTCCCCCTCTTTACTATCAAATATAATTTTGTAAATGTGTGTGCATATTTCGCGTAAAATTAGAAAAAGTCATAAAATTTCAGAAGCCCGAAGACATACATACAGACATAGAGTTCAATAGTATGTCCGAAATCGTCAAAATGACGGCAGCCGTCTTTCTAGTGTTAAATTGTCTTTTTGAATACGTTTTTGTATGGTTAACGTTCATCGCACTTCATTTTATATTTAATAAAAATCTAATCCTCTTGACAGCTAAATTTACATGTAAAGAATGTGAAAAATTACTTAAGTCTACAGTCGGTTTATAGCATACTAAAATAATGGTATAAGCTGCTTTCTTGTAAGATTATACGAACTACATATTTCAATAGTATGCAAAAACTATATACCAAAT
Organism: Dolomedes plantarius; assembly: GCA_907164885.2. Lineage (NCBI taxonomy): Eukaryota > Metazoa > Arthropoda > Arachnida > Araneae > Dolomedidae > Dolomedes > Dolomedes plantarius. Next base: position 18,548,760 of record OU015494.1, on the reverse strand, counting down.
ATGCTTTTATAGAGAGAATATTTTTCTTAAATATTTTATTTTATAAAATTTATTCTTTCTTTGTAATAAGGATTTTTGTAAGGGTAATTTTGCAAGAATACTCTTTTTGTAATCTAAAAATAATTTTGAATGTAATCCTTTAAGTGTTAGTCATACGAGTTTATTCTTTTATAACTCAAATGTTATAAATAGGAGCTTAAAGTATTGAATGTGAAAGATTTAATGTTAGGAGCCAATATTTCTAACGTCATTCGAATATGTGCTCTAATACAATGAAAAGGTTTTGAAATCTTAAATTGCTGCTAAACATATGGTCTTAATTTAAACAAGAACAAACAAGTTAATTTGCTTAATTAGAAAACTCTTATTAATTTCAATAGGAATACTTAATTACTGAAAGCATCAGGTAACAGACTCGGATATCATTAACGTGTACACATTAAAAGTACAATCATTAATCGGAATTTAATATTTAATGCTCCAGACTTATTCAATACCATTTGCTTAATGTTTGTTTCTGACATTGTAATGTATTGAATTCATTATAGAATTAATATATCTTATCTACATACTCTCTATCAATAATACGGTACTTAAGATGGAATTAAAGAGTCGTTTAACAACACTGATTTAAATAAATATTACACTAATGGCTGCTAAATTATTTTCTAACTTAGCTGTGATTAACTATGAAGAAAATTATCTTATAATTTCCAAACTTAGCTATTGAAGATTAATTCATTTTCGTATAAAAAGAGTTGAATAGTAACAGTAATAGAAAACTAGGGTTTGTAGTGCTGTAATTTTCTGTTTGAAAAGGGCAAAGTGAAAATAGCTGCCAGTGAGTAAATGGGCTTGTTACTCGAAAACAGTTTTAAAGGAATGTTTTCTTAACATACATCTGCTCACCTTGCTATAAAATGTCACATATTTTATTTCCAACCAAAGTTACTTTTAAAAGGGGCAAAAATAATAAACAGGGGTTAAATTCTTAGTTTTAGAAGATTCTAAAACTTAATGATCCTGAAAAGAAGAGAGGGTTAAATTTCGGCCTTCGGGTCATATTAGATCCAACAATTAATTTATCGTGAGCCAAGTATAACGCTTCTTTTTCTAACTAGTTTTCTCGTTAAAAATGCGGGAGTAGATACTATCTCTAGCATAACTTACCTAAAAATTTCCCCTGTGTTTAGTAATATGTACATTTGTGAGACGACCATTCTTATAATAAAGTTTGATAAGCCCTATTCTTATACATAAGGGACACATTAAATCCTTACTAAGTAATTTTAATTTTGAGTTAAAATGCAATCTATAGTATCTGAAATTGGTTATAGTAAGGTAAAAGCGCCCATTTTTTGAAAATAAGTTCCAGAAATCAATAAAATACATTGACAATAAATGTTATGTTTACATTAAATATTACGTACGTGAAAATATTAAATACCAATTCTTTGAGGTTTGCCTGTACAACGCGATAACTTTCAGTCGATCTGAAAGGAGGCCGGACTTAGGGTGAAAGGCTTTGACGCTGGCGTGTGTATCAGAATATGTGGGTTCGAATCCCACAGCTGGCGTGGATATTTATGTAGCCATTCGAAATCGGCATTAAGTAGTAGGTCCCGGTAAAATTAGCCCTCGTGGGACAACAACAACAAATGAACGTAGCTCTACCACAAAATTGATATAAAAATAGACATCACTGCTTTAAAAGTTTTAATCTTCGGAATAATCTTGATTACTTATTTCAAGTCAATGAAAATTTCTATGTATGGGTTTCCGAAGCTTATAAGTGTTACCCTTACGGGTCGCTATTCTCCTTTTATAATAGTCAAGTAGGATGTGCACCCCCAATTACAACATTTGCATTACTTTTTAACCTTTAGCTTTTTCCCGATTCCCTCTTTAAAACGGGAAATTTAATACCCCCTTTGTAAGAACGGCCCTTAAGGGGGGTTATATATATATATATATATATATATATATATATATATTCATTCTTAGGCCCGTATTCTTAGGATACATGTCATCCCACCCCGTAAGTAAAAGGTTGATGGATATACGAGGGTTATTTTTTTTCAAGGTCCGATAGGTCGCTAAGTGAAAATTACAGTCAGAATCAAGAAAATGTTATATTGAACAATGTGATACAACATTAAGCTACTTTTCGACGTAATCGCCGTTCCGATTCATACATTTGTCGTAGCGTGGTACCAATTTTCCAATACCTTCATCATAGAAAGCAGCCGCCTGTGTTTTCAGCCAATTCTGTACGCTGGTCTGCAGCTCGTTGTCTGTGGCGAATTTTTGTCCTCCTAGCCAGCGTTTCATGTGGGCAAAGAGATGAAAATCTGAGGGAGCCAAGTCAGGACTGTATGGTGGGTGATCAAAAACTTCCCATCCCAAACGCTCCAGGAGAATCTTTGTTGCAACTGCAGTGTGCGGCCTCGCATTTTCATGAAGAAGGACAATGCCTGAAGGACAATGCTCCTCTTCTCTTGTTCTGAATTGCCCTTCGAAGACGTTGAAGAGTCTTGCTGTACGAAGGTGCATTGATGGTTGTGCCACGTGGCATGAATTCCACCAAGAGAACATCTTTACGGTCCCAAAACACTGTAGCCATACACTTTTTGGTAGAGAACGTGCGCTTGAACTTCACTGGTTTACGACTCGGGGAGTGTGAATGCATCCATTGTTTGGATTGCTCTTTCGTTTCTTCAGTTTCGTAATGGACCCATGTCTCATCTCCTGTGACAATTTTGCCCCAAAACTCATCTCCGTCGTGATAGTAGCGCTGGAGGAAGGTTAATGCGGCACCCATTCGCTGAGTTTTGTGATGGTCAAACAGCATCTTGGGAACCCATCTAGCGCAGAGTTTGCGGTACTCGAGTCTTTCACTCACAATGGTATATCACTGTGAAATTTCCGGAAACAAATCACTCAACCCAGAAATTGTGAACCGACGATTTCCGCGAATCGCCTGATCCACGCGCTGAACAAGATCATCGGTTGACACTGGCTTCCTTCCCTGGCCGCCTACATCATGAACATCTGTGCGTCTAGCATCGAAGTTACTGCACCATTTCCGCATTTTGCTGTCAGACATGAACGTTTCTCCGTACACTTTACTCATTCGTCTATGAATTTAAGCTGCATTGCTTCCTTCAGCATGCAGAAATCGAATGACTGAACGTAACTCACATTTGGCGGGAGACTCTATTTTTCGAAGCATGTATATGTGCTCCCTACGTACTCAGAAATGACAACCGCGAATCGGCGCGTTCCCCTGGCCAACTACAGACACAGCGCAGGACGTTTGCGCACAGACCTAGCGGATTTTCCCCGAAGCTTTCCTTTAGCGACCCATCGGACCTTGAAAAAAATAGCCCTCGTATATTATAATAGTCTTTTCTCAATATTATTATAACCTAATATTGGATAAAATGACTTTAATCGTATCTGGGTAACTAACTTCCATATACGAGGCCAAGAATTCCCCAAAGCCTGCCTTATGTTATTCTGAGCCTTCAGCTATTTTTTTCAATTTTTATTTTTACTGGATGTCCTTTGATACAGCTTTTAAATGGCACGAAGCGGAAATGAGAAAATGCGTTAGAAGTTCACCACAGGATATAATTAACTCTATAAAAGTTCTAATCCATGAAAATTTGAATTTATGATGGCCAGTGACTTTTAATATTTCTAATTGTAGCGATAGTGAGACTAACAAGTATTGAAAGCTTTGAGACAACATTTCTTATATAAATAATTCCAAAAAAATAGAAGCAAGGGTTCGTAACCTACAGTTTAAGAACTCGTGATAAGGAGTCTAACAAAAGGATAGTTTTAAAATTCTGTAAAACTCAATGAAATAGATTTACTTGTTACTAGTGAAATTGCTTTTTTGAAATTCATTGTCTCTCGGTTTGGCTCTCAAAGAGAAAATTCCAGTTATTTGAATTATTAGAACACATAGACTGTGTGCAGGAGGTTTTGAAGGTCAGTTGGTTAATTTTGAGGTCAAATAAACATTGGCAAAATTCAAGTATTTCAGAAATGTCTAAGGAATATATTGGGATAAGATTACGTCATCCGACACAGAAGAGCGAAAACTACTTACCTTGTTTTACACAAATAAATGCAATTATAAACAGCACATACATTATTTTTACATACTTATGTACGTAAATTACACTTTCTATAAGTTAAAACATCGAATTTGCTATGCTACGTCATGGCATAACGTAAGAAAATATTTTTGGCGTTCATTTTAAAGTAGCATAAATTTTTTGTGTAACTTAATTTTTTTTATTTGACGATGGAAGAAATGGAAACATATTTCATTGAAATCTATTGAAGCAAATTTATTTAAAAATTAGTTTACTAATCTAATAACCTTTTAATGAAATTAACTGTTAGTATATATAAAATAGTTTTAAAGACCTCATAATTTAATGTAGTCGTGTATCCCGATTAAGCAAAACCATAAAATTACGGCCTCGCGTCTGTTGCATAAACATCTAGAACTTTATTAAGGGAAGAATATTAATATGACTAAACTGCCTGACTGTTTCATTAGTATGAATATCGAGTTCAATTTGGAGTACAACAGAGGTTTAATTACAAGTTTCATAATATTTCCGCATAAACACCTATATATTAATGCCCCTATGACAAACGTTTTAACATATTTGCTAAATTGACCACGGAAGCACGAAGTGTACCTTTCGGTGATATAAAATTATGTATAGTGCCCTAGTTCTAATGACGCTTGAATACAGGATATAAAATGCAGATGCGGACACAATTAATAACATAACACATTTAATTATTCTTCCCGAAATTTACTGATTTTAGTATATTTCAGTGCTTTATGATCTCGCCTTAAAATGCATAAATGTCATTAATTAGAAATTTTTTTAATATCCCAGAAATGAAGGTTTCCTATGAATGAGCTGCCATACATCTGAAAGGCTTGCTAAGAAATCCATACTAGTTTATCCAAATTTTTGTAGCTACAGCTCAACTAAAGTTGTGTCACTTATACAATTGAAGAATGTATTGCAGATCCACTCTGACACTTTTTAATCTCACGCAAGTACTGGTCTACTACTCGTTGGAATAACTACTTGCTCAAAAAAACTACAGAAAAATTTTACAGCGGAAAATGTCTGAAAAAGAACACCAGAAAACTTCATTAAATTTCAAGAAGTTATTTAAAATGGAATTAATATCACTGAAGTCATTTATAATATTATTTGTTATCTTCTCCACTGAAACCCTAGTTAAGTATGCATGAAAATTTTAAAGCTAAAAGAAATTAATAAATGATCAAAAGGTGCTTAAAACTCAATTAACGCTTTCCGCCATTAAAACTTTTCATGTACACGCCTTAATCTATTTTAAATGTCTGTTAGAAAATGTCTTTATCCTTCTTTCATCTTGCTTTATTGTCATTCAATGAATTCAAAATTTGGAATCAGAAACGACTTCGAAATTGCTTGATGTGGTCCAGCATGCTAGAAATTTTTTTCGTAAAATTCAGTAGCAGAAAAATATTGCAAACGTTGCAGATTATTATGCAAAGAGCACTGAGAAGATATTACTAATAATTATTTACAATAAATTTGATAAAGATATTTTGAGAAAAATTCGTATTAATTCCGTGTTAAAAATAATATGCAAGAGGAATACATAATTATTTTAAACAAAAGCTCACTGAAAGTCAACAAACAACTATTTAGATATTGGATAAGTGTCTTTAACACTTATCCAATATACTACAATTTTAACACTATACAAATAATAATACCATTGTACACAGCATAACTGGAAGTTTGGTACACTTCCAGTGGAAAAGCAGTGCATTAGAGAAACAATGACATTAAAATGATCATAAAATTTTAAACTAGTGGCATAATCTAAGAGCCTACTTGACAGAAGCTGCGGGCTAATTAAGAACGATATCTTACATTATCAAATGTAAGTAGCAGAGTAAATCGGCATTGAGAATAACATTTCATATGGCATTTTAATTTTTAAAAATAAAATTGTCTTTTTAGTTGCAATGCGTAGGAAGAAAAGGTAGATTTTAAAACTTAATTATTATATTTAAACTACATTGGCTTTTACTTACATTTAGAGAGAAATTAATTCGATCGACATTTTCTTCATAATTCTTACGAGTAAAAGAACACAATATTAAAAAAAAATCTAATGGAATGAAATTAATTAAATATTTTTACATATTCCTTTTAAGCAATACAAAATAGTATTATTTTTCTTTCATGAATCATTTTATTTTGTTCCAACATTTTACAAGTATGGGAATTAAGTAAAAATTTGGAGAGTAGAAAAAAAAGAGCTTGATTTGCAAGGAGACTATATTGTATCAAAATAGTTATTTCCTTCATAAAATAATTTCTTAACAAGTATAAATAAACATGTCGCAGTTTCATGCTTCAATACGTGAGATTATACGGTCAAAATTTTTAATTCTTGATTTTATGTTTCTTGTACCAAAATGAATTTCGATAGAATTTAATTTCAAGTTGTTTTAAAAATGTGAAGCTCCATCATGTAAGCTGTATAAAGATCAGTAAAGGAATTTTTGAAAAGTTATATCTTTCTATAGCTATCTCATTCTCTTTTCTTATAACCAGAAAGCTAAAGCTTCTTCCACTGCAGACTTGGTAATGTAGGGAATTTCATTTCTCTGTCTCATAGTTTCAGAGACAGTCGTCGTAGTTCCGAATAAATTTATTTTATCTCCTTTCTTTTAAAAAATATCTAAAAATTCTAGTTTCGAGAGCTTGTTATAATTGTTTGAGAAAGTTATATTTCAAAAATTTTATATAAAATGGGAATTTCATTTTCATACAAATTTTTTGAATTAACAAAAAAAAATCCTTTGAGTTAAAGCTACTTTTAACATGTTTTACATATTCTTACAAGTAGATGAAATTTTTATATAAAGATTTCAGTATTTTTTCCTTTTTGTATTACAAATTAATACCTTAAATTTTAATTTCAGGCTAAAAAAATGACACACTATTTAGTTTATTCCAGTTTAATGTTGTCAAGGTATAACAATCATTTCAGTTCCATTACATTAACTTCATCAGTAGTCATCGTTTGAAATTTAAGCTTTTAATAGGATAGAACAAATAGTTATTTGTAACAGTTTTGACTGAGTAACTACCTGTCCACAAGTGGCCCCTCTTACTAGGAAGAGTCCAAAGCATCTTTTAAATCCTCAAATTACTTAAAATTTGACTATAAAGAAGAAGAGCTTGTTTCTTTCCATTGTGGCTAAACTGTCAGCAATATGTCAGGCTCTAGTAAAAATTGAGAGATATTCCTCTGTTGAAAATTTTCAATCCTCCAGATCACAAGTTCTCTGTACCATGGTAAGGAACCCATATTGGAGATTAAAACTGATTCCTTATCTTCTGGGTACACTGGAAATGCTGTTCTATATATATAAACATTTCCAGTGTACCCCCCTTAATGGGCTTCAAGAAGTCTTTATAAAATCAACTTTATAGCACAAGATTATTCTACCAAGAAATACCCGAGATTACCAAAATATAACAAACTCTAAAAATGCTATGTATTTGTGACAGTAAATTGGGAGATGTGGTACAAAAATATCATTGGAAGAAAGGAACTCCATATCTTAATATCTAGTGGCTATAAATATAACATGGCCAGTGCTGGTCATTCTGAAAAAAAAAGATAAAAGGGTGATAGACACGAGTATATGAAGTACTTCGGATTTATTTTAAAATTAAGTTAGTTATAGGAGGCTTAAGGCCAGTGGCTTATTGCCATTACAAATAGAGGTACATAGTCGTTGATCTCCGGTCAGCAAGGATCAGGCGGGCGGGGTGGAATCACCGATATTTGCCGGAGAACTTTCGGCCTGGGCGTCGGAAACTGGAATCGTAGAAACATCCTTAGCTGGCAGGGACTAGACGATATCTGTTTCTGCAATTCAAACCTTCGCTCCTGTGCTGGCCCCGTCACGTGACGTAAAAAGGAAAACATCTGGAATTTGGCGACCCAGCGGTCGCCAGCAGGCTCCGCCAAAGCTATAAGACAAAAGGTTATTTTGTGTGTTCTACGAGGGGAAGGGGATAAATGGAGAATCTTTTCGCCAAGCGTTAGGCAACCCCTTTTAAGGGATTAACATTGGTATTTTCTGTTTCCGCTGATAAGCGATGAAAGCAGAAACGTGACCAAAAGGGTGCACATTTTTTGAGAAAGATGTGATTGTCTGGGGGACTATATAACCCTGTAAAATTATTGTAGGAAAAGCTCCCTAATGCGTTTAAGTATTCGAATGGTAAGGCAGGCTTTACTAGTAATATTGAAGCAAAAGTTAATAAGTGTTTCAAAACGTTACGACATTCACCCCCGCAGACACACACAAAAAAGTAGGGAACACATGATTACCAACCAAAAAAAATGGCGTAACGCCAAAAAGTTATATCTATGTACCGATGCATAATCAAAACAAAAAAAATTACTACCTAAGTGGAGCAAAAGTGGCCAACAAACTGGACAACATTTCCCCTAAAAAATATTTAATGCATTGGTGAAATGTATCTATATATATATATATATATATCATATGATAAGCAAGTAATAAAATAACATAAAAATAAATACATTGGTATCTATTATATTATAGCACTGGAATACATTTGAATAACACTTGAATGAGGGTGAATGAGGATGAGGATTTTATGATGTTGTGGGACTTGACAAACACCACTGCTTTGAGTGGTGAGTAGCTCCTATGTGAGGATAACTACAAAAGAAAAAAAGAAGAGTAGCTCGCTAGGATGACTACCTTACCGTAAATTTTTAAATGCCACTACTTTAAGTGGACTTACATCGTAACAGTGCAGTTGCTCCTGGGATGACAACATGCACAAAAGATATATCGAACTGTGAGTACGCTCTGGTATCATCACAGGCGAAAACAAAGACAAAAGAGGCTGCAGTCCTCAGAGTGAACACATGCTTGGTGTCACAAAAAATTTTACACTAGTGTATACAATTCACCTCGAAACAGTCCCATTGTACAGGATGCAAACAAAATCTATTCACATTGTGTGCAAAAAAACACATCCCTCAATGTTACCGAAATCATAAGTGACAAATAAAAATAAAAAGTAAATAATATAATATATGTATATAATGAGATGGGAAAATGTTGCCAGGGAGAGGTGAAATGTTCACCAAAAAAAATTTTACATGATCGTAAGTGGGGTTCCTGACCAGTCAACAAGGTACCGTGTATAGTCAAACCAATGTGTGGACTAATTTAAAATTAACATTATGAGTTCTGGCACAAAAAGTTAGTTAAATTCTAAACATACCTTTTAAACACCTGCTCATCATTTGACATCACAATTACTGTGATGTGAATGGTGTATTAACAAAAGGAAAAGATGTACATGACCAGTGGTGTAGTTGTTTACATAATAAATTGCAATCAGCATCACTAGCATTATATGTGTAGTTGTTAAGATTATACTTATTATTTTTACAGAAGATATGCCTTGACAGAGCAAAAGAAAACAAAAGATTTGAGAATTTGCTTACATATGCACAAATATAACATACAAAAGGCCAATCTACGCCAGCGTAAAGAAAGGCTAGGACACAACAACACATACATTATAACTATCTAGGGTCGCGACTCAACTAAACAATTATATATACAAAAAAATTAAATTCTCGTTCTCAAATAGTATCTCGTCCTGTGTTGGCGATTAGTAGGTTGTTCATTTAGAGAGTTATTGTTACCTGTTTGTTTTAAGTAAGCTTTACGTGGAGGAGCTAACAAAAGTCTATCAGTATGTATTTTAAATATATGAGCAGAAGGATTATTAAGTATTCTTATAGAATAAGTGTCCAATGAGTGTCGAGTGACTATGTCATATGGTCCAGTAAACTGTTTAAGGAATTTTTTTTTAGAATTTTAATAAACAACATGACCAATATGAAATTGACGTAGTTTAGCATGAGGAAGTTGCTTATCAGCTTGATTAATTTGTTTAACTTTAAGATTTTCAATTACTGACTGATAGATGTGTTTTAATGATGACAAAATGTTATGCAAGTAAACAGACTTATCTAATTGTTCAATATTAACACTGTTATTAAAGGTATCAAAAAGGAGGGAAAGTTCCCTGGCAAAATGTAACATGTTAGGAGCAAAGTTAGTGGAAGAATGAACAGAACCATTGTACAAATTTTGGTGAATGAGTACAGCATATTTGAAATGGACCTTAGATTCAAGTAATGAGTTGATAGTAGATTTGATAGAAGTATTCATACGTTCAACAGATGCCATTCGCCTGTGGATGTCCAGAAGACGCATGAGACAAATTTATACCCAATGAAGAAGAAAATTTATTGAAAACCTCAGAAGTGAACTGAGTTCCTAAATCAGTTAAAATAGTAAATAGACGACCAAAAGTTGAAATGAAATTGAAAAGAGAGTCAGTAACAGCCTCAGAAGTAATTTTTGAAAGTGGATATAATTGCATGTGTCTGGAAAAATGATCAATTATAGTTAGGATATACTGAGAATTTTGTAAGGGACCTAAAATATCCATAGCAATAATTTGATTCGGAGAATTTGGAATAGGAATAGATTGAAAAGGAGCTTTTGGAATATTATGTTGTTTTTGTTTAATGCAAGTATGACAAGAATTAATGAAATTTACAGTATCAGCATATATACCTTTCCAATGGTAACGTAATTTAAGTAGGGAATATGTTTTGTCTATGCCAAAATGAGGTAAGTGCATTATATTGAAGCTTAAAGCCTTTCCCGTCAAAGACTCTGTTGCTGAATGGTCAACGCACCGGACTGCTGAGCAAGAGGGTCCCCGGTTCGAAGCTCTACATTAGTTAATTTAATTTAATGTTAATTTAATCTAATTCTATTTCTGGTTAGTCCTAGAAGTTGCTAGAACATTTCTTTAATTCCTGGAACGGCGTCCAGAATATTCTGTTGACGGATAAAAGAGCAAGTAGCTCAACCGTGAGTTCAGTTCTGAGTTCTATCAGCTAAGTGTTGTGTGCTATAAAACAGCGTTGTATTCCCTCTACGTTGGTGTGTTCAATCCATACGACTACCATCTACGCGACAGCTTTGGTGGAGGCGCCGTGTACTCAGTTCAGTCTGGAAGCAGAAGAAAGACGAAGAAGCCGTAGACTTTAAATCTTCCTCCGGAATACGGTCTTTAGGTAGCCGCTCCACGAAAAGCGATTCCCGCAATGCCTGAAGGAGAAGTCAAGCCACAAACCGTCCTGCTGTCTCCAGCACTAATTAGGGAACCGAGAAAGCCGACAATTTTTAAAGGCGATCCTGGACAAGATCCAACCAAGTGGTTAAAAGAATACCTTAGAGTATCAAATTTAATCAATGGGATGATACTCTATGTCTTGCGAACGTCTACTTTTTCCTTGATGGGACCGCCAAAATATGGTTTGAAAATAACGAAGATCTGCTGAATTCATGGGACGACTTCGAAAGATAACTGAAAAAAACTTTTGGTGACTCTCAGCTATATATACGGCGAGCTAAGGATTGCTTAAAATGCCGAGCGCAGAGAGCTGGGGAAGCTACACAATCTTATATCCAAGACGTTTTAGGACTCTGCAACCAAATTGACCCGGCCATGTCAGAAGACGATAAAGTGTCCCACTTAATGAAGGGCATCGCAGAAGAGGTGTACCAGGCCTTATTAACTAAGGAGATAAAAACGACAGTCGATTTCAGTAAATGGTTTCAGTACATTGAGGAAATGCAGCAAAAGCGAATAGGACGTCAGAAATTCAGTCGCTTGCCGAATGTTGTCCCAATTGCCTCCGTCGACGAGGGACAGGATCTAACCTCACTGATCCGTAAAATTGTCCGTGAAGAGATACAGCGATTAACAACACCCCAAATTGAAGAGCCCCAAACAGGCGTACAAACCATAGAAGCAATTGTGCGAGATGAGGTTGAGAAATCTTTGGCTCCCATATCTAGTGGAAGCTTCCGAAGGTCGACTCCCACATACAACCGCAGCATCCACTCGACGTATAACAGGCCGGAGCCGGCACAGGAACAATTACCCTGAAAAACCGACGTGTGGCGTACGACCGACAATCGTCCCGTTTGCTTTCACTGTGGCCGCCCCGGACATGTCGTTCGCTATTGCCGGGATAGAAGAGCAATTTTTAATGCTTACAGAGCTGATAGAGGAAACACAGCCCAGCGACGCATGATCTCCCAGAACACCGCCGACGAAACCAGCCGAATGTTTGAAAGAAGTCTGTCGCCTAGCCCTAACCGAGGTCGATCGCCTACTCGTCGCGATCAGATCTCCCATCGACGTATAGAAGTTTCCAGTGCCTCACCTGGCCGAAGAAATGAGGAAAACTAGCATTGCGACCTCCTTGGAGGTGAGGCCGCGTGAAAAACAAAATCCTCCCGTTGCCGCAAAAGATGACGAAGAATTATCTAGAACTAAACATTGACAGTCAACCAGTACGGCACTCGTGGACTCCGGCGCATCATTTTCATGTCATCTCATACCAATATAGACGGCAGCTGCGAAAGATTATGTGTCCCATCAACGGAAGCATAATCCTCAAGGTCGCCGCGGAGTCACGTCCGTCCGATAGGGAATGTGTTCTTCGTTTTAAACATCAATGGTCTAATACGTCCCTTTGAGTTTACAGTTTATGCCGAACTGCAGTCACATGTTATACTTGGGTGGGATTTTCTCGAAGCCTCGAGAGCAGTCGTCGACTGTGGCCGATCGGAACTAGTGTTTGACGAAATGATGTCAGATCCGACCCTCTGAACATGGCGATTGAACACCCTTCAAGACTGCGTCGTACCTCCGCACTCTATTTCTAACGTAATTGTCACGAATCCCAAATTAATGCGATCACAGACGTCATAGTGGAGGGAAATCGACTACTGCTGCTGGACAAAGAAGTTGCGGTGCCCTCAACGATCCTGACGTTTTACGACGGTACAGCCGAACTCTGGGTCACGAACGCTTCAACCAGAAGCTAGGTTCATTTCCAAAGGCATGTGTGTGGGCTATGCAGAGACTCTAGACGAGAGGTATCTGAACTGCATCTCCAGTGCGCATATCTGCTCAGCCGCCAAGTTGAAATCAAGCCCTTCTCCGGTCGACTATTCCCAAATGCTAGCCCAAGATCTCATGTGTAGAACGAAAACAGCGACTCTTAGAATTACTTTCTGAGTTTTCCTGAATTTTTGATCAATCAAGAAAAGCCGGAACAAAAGTAAGTGTGAAACATCGTAGTAATCACTGGCAATCATCTACCGATTAGCCAAAGGCTTACAGAGTATCCCTGCGGAGCGTCGGTATTCAAGAGGAAGTAGAAAAGATGCTAGACAGAGATGTTATTCAACCATCGGAGAGCCCATGGTCGTCCCCAGTTGTCCTCGTGAAGAAAAAGGATGGAAGTTGGCGATTTTGTGTCGATTATCGTCGGCTCAACAAATTACGAAAAAAGATGCCTACCCTCTGCCACGTATTGACGACACATTAGACAGCTTAAAAGGAGCCAAGTTCTTATTCGTCGATCGATCTCTATTCTGGCTACTGGCAGATTGAAGTGGACGAGGCAGATCGCGAAAAGACAGCTTTATATCACACCAGAAGGAATTTACGAGTTCAAGGTCATGCCCTTTGGTCTGTGCAATGCGCCGCAACCTTTGAAAGAATGATGGATAACTTGCTACGACACCTAAAATGGACCATTTGTCTCTAGTATCTAGACGACATTGTCGTGTTTTCTGAGACCTTCAACGACCATCTTAAACGTCTGATGTCGTACTTAAATGCATCCAAGAAGCTGGGCTTGTCCTAAATCCAAAAAAAATGTCTCTTCTGGGCTGAACAAATTAAGATTTTGGGACATCTAGTATCGGAAGGAGGTGTCCGCCCCGATCCAGATAAAGGTAAAGGCCGTGAAGTGTTTTCCCACACCCAAAAATGTGCACGACGTCAGATGTTTCCTAGGATTCTGTTCTTATACCGCCGCTTCATCAAGGATTTTTGTCATTCAAGCTCAACCCTTACAAATGTTGCTGAAGGTGACTCTAAATTTCGTTGTGGACGTGAGCAGTCGGATGCTTTCGACCTGCTAAAGGAAGCACTGATATCTGAACCCTATACTGGGACTTACGACGAAAACGCCGAAACAGAATTGCGAACGGACGCCAGCGGCTATGGTATTAGAGCAGTCTTGGTTCAAATACAGCATGGAAAAGAAACAGTTATTGCCTATTCTTCGCGGACACTAACCAAAGCAGAGAAAAATTATTCCACGACTGAAAGAGAATGCCTTGCCGCCGTATGGGCTGTTCACAAGTTTAGACCATACCTCTTCGGCAAACACTTTTCAATCGTAACAGACCACCATTCGCTGTGTTGGCTAACTAATCTAAAGGATCCCTCAGGAAGACTTGCGAGGTGGGCCTTGCGACTACAAGAGTATGACATCTCGATTGTTTACAAGAGCGGAAAAGAAACACAAGGACGCTGATAGTTTGTCCCGAAATCCATTGGAAGAAGACAATATACCATCGGAAGTCATCGCCGCTATAGATTTTGCTAACGTTGCTGACGAACAAAGAAAAGATCCAAGACTTGCGGAGTTAATACGGACTCTAGGAAATGGCGAAACAGTGAAGGAGGATTTGAGCTGATTGAAGACGTACTATGTAAAAAGAGTTTCGATTCAACCGGCAAGAAATGGCTTCCTGTCATTCGAAAGCATCTACGTCAAGACATTCTTCAATGTTTCCATGACGCACCCACGGACGGATATCTAGGATTCGTCAAAACGTACGACAGAATAAGGAAGCGTTTCACTGGCCCAGGGCTCTACCGAAATGTGTGACGATATGGCATGCACTGCCGGGAATGCCAGCGTAGGAAAGCCGTTCCACAGAAGCCCCCGGGTCAATCTAATGCCTATACCGCCTGCTGTTGCGCCATTTCATCGCATTGGGATAGATCTCCTTGGGCGTTTTCCAAATTCGACCACTGGAAATAAATGGATCGTAGTCTGCACCGACTATTTGAGTCGCTATGCTATTACAAAAGCCCTGAAAACTGCTGAAGCTGCGGAATTAGCGAGGTTCCTCGTCGAAGATATACTTCTAAAACATGGAGCTCCCCGAGTTATCATCACCGATCGAGGGCAAGTGTTTCAATCAAGACTTGTTTCAGATATCATCCGGTTGTGCAACATAGTCAATCGAATGACGACAGCCTACCATCCCCAGACCAATGGCCTTCCTGCAGCGATTCAACAAAACGCTAGGCGACATGTTATCCATGTACGTAGACGTAGAACAGGAGAACTCTGGAACGAGATACTGCTGTTTGTGACCTTCGCTTACAAACACCGCTAAACGGATGTAACCGATTCACACCTTTCTATTTACTTCATGGCCGAGAAGCCGAAACAACGCTCGACACTCTTTTACCCTTCTGCCCTGACGTGGAGAACGCCTATACTAAGCATCTTGTCGGTGAAAACCGAAGAGGCAAGGCAGTTAGCCAGACTACGAACCCTAGAGGCGCAGAAAAGGACCGTCGGCGTTATAATTCCAAGCACAGGGTGGGGTCCTATTCACCTGGAGATTTAGTATGGATTTTCACCGCCTGTTCGGAAGTAGCTTGTCCGAGAAGCTGCTTATAAAAAATACTTCGGACCATACCAGGTGTTACGACGATTATCTGACGTAACCTACGAAGTCCAAGACTATGAGCCAACATCAAGACGCCGGAAAACGATAGACACCGTAAATGTTCTTAGAATGAAGCCTTACTACGACCCTGAATTACAAGCACAACATCCGAATGGTGATTCTTCAACATCTGAAGACGGCCATTGTGAAGAGGATCCGCCTACCAATGTAAAGAATGATTACACCGGACCACAGACACGTTCCAGATCAAAAGTTGCTAGCAGTTAGGCAACCTAGGACAGCGGGACGCTGTTCTTCTAAGGAGGGAGCAATGCCGCTTAAAGCCTTTCCCGTCAAAGACTCTGTTGCTGAATGGTCAACGCACCGGACTGCTGAGCAAGAGGTCCCCGGTTCGAAGCTCTACATTAATTTAATTTAATTTAATTTAATTTAATTCTAATACTATTTCTGTTAGTTCTAGAAGTTGCTAGAACATTCTTTAATTTCCTGGAACGGCGTTCCAGAATATTCTGTTGACGGATAAAAGAGCAAGTAGATCAACCTGTGAGTTCAGTTCTGAGTTCTATCAGCTAAGTGTTGTGTGCTGATAAACAGCGTTGTATTCCCTCTACGTGTGTGTTCAATCCATACGACTACCATCTACGCGACAATATTTAAAATTTTTGCTTTTAGTGAATCAGGAACAGCAATGATATTGTGGGGAGATGAATTATTAGAAAATTTGTTGTCCCAGCAAAGTAACTTAGTTTCAGGATGAATATAGAAAAAATGCAACTTTTTAGGAATATGTTTTCGTTTAGAATTTAAGGAATTTCGAATAATATTTAATTTAACATCATTAATTTGTTCATTTAGAAAAGTTTGAGTTGAAATTTCCAAACATGGATCATTATTATTATCATCAGCTTGATTGACATTACTATTATGAGAAGTACAGATATTATTAACTTGATTATTAGGATTATTTGATTGAGACACAGCATTACAATTAGAAGTGGAAATTAGGAAAGTATCAAGAACAACATTACAAGTATTATTATCAACATGAGGAATATTAGAATCAACATAGGAAACAATAGGGAGTACTTCTTCAGATTGAAGTAACGAAGGATTAGTAGACACAGTTTCACAGGGTGGATTTTCTTCAAAACGAGAAAAGAAATCAGCAAGTGCATTATCTTTACCAGGAACGTGGACAAAATTAAATGAATATTCACTGAGTTCCATGAGCCATCGAGTAATTATATCAGTTGGTGATGCAGTATGTTTGTAATTAATTAAGGATTTGCTATCAGTTAGTACAGTAAAGTTACGGTTAAATAAGTAATGTTTAAATGATATGACACTTTTGAATAATGCATAAAGTTCTAATTTAAGAGCAGGATATCTCTTTTCAGAGGGTTTTAATTGTTTACTAAAGTAAGATATTGGAGTGAAAGTATCATTAGATTTTTGTAACAAAATACCAGATATTCCATTTACTGAAGCATCTGTGTTAAGGTAAAAAGGTTGATCCCAATTTGGAAGAGTGACAAAAGGATGATTTAAGAAAACATTTTGTAATTTATTAAATGAATTTTGATGATTACTTTCCCACTTAAATTTAGCTTTTGGAGTAGTTAAGTCAATTAATGGTTGAATTAATGAAGCATATTTTGGAATTAGATTTCTATAATATCCACAAACGCCAATGAACCTTTTAAGCTGAAGTTTAGTTGTAGGAATAGGAAAAGAGGTAATTTTGACAATATTAGATTCAATGGGAGTAATGGAATTTTTCTTGACATGGAAACCTAAGAAATTTATACTAGTAGTGTGGAAAGAACACTTACTAGGAGACAAAGTAATATTAAATTTAATTAAAGTAGACAAAACAGTAGTTAATTTGGACAAAGTTTCCTGAAAACTGTTTGAGCCAATGACAATGTTATCTTGATAGGCAAAAATCCCAGGCAGATGAATTTCATTTAGCACTGAGTCAATTAAAGATTGAAAGACACTGGAGGCAGTCTTGAGACCAAAAACCATCCGTTTATTTTTGAAAGAGCCAAAAGAGTAGTAAAAGCAACAATATTGTTAACCTTTAAGGTCGTGGTGCGACAAATCATTATCTTGTAGAAGTAATTATAACTGTAGAACCAACTCTTATTTACATCTGGTTTATTGACACATTAAAATCTTGGTTAAATAAATCATTTACAAAGTTTCGTTCCGACGAACGTTTATACACTCGTGAGAGCCGGGCTCATTCTTCAAAGTCCAAACGAGCTCCCCGTCTCTCCGTACGCGTGTTGACCCTTCAACAGTCCAAATCTATCCTTCTCGTTCGTTACCGGCGTCTGTATTTATGCATTCTTCTCTCTCTTTCCCGAACAACAACCGGCCTTTTCCATCCGTGCTACGCAGACCACCTATCGTGAATTTCATTGTCCACGGCTACTACCTTGGAAGTGCTGTGTTTCCCTAATCATTCTAAATGACCTGACTACCTCACTATTGTCGAGGGTTTCCTAAGGTGTATATCTTTCGACACCTATTTGCGTTTATTTTGGTGCTTAATGAAGACGTTATTACTCACCTAATTCAAT
The DNA here is from genome assembly GCA_907164885.2 of Dolomedes plantarius. Lineage (NCBI taxonomy): Eukaryota > Metazoa > Arthropoda > Arachnida > Araneae > Dolomedidae > Dolomedes > Dolomedes plantarius. Next base: position 18,530,397 of record OU015494.1, on the reverse strand, counting down.
TCCACTTAAGAATGGGAGACGAGAGTCTGACAAATATGTTGTAAATCCTGAGGTAAATCAATTTCCCAATAGGCGCTAGGTAAGTCCAACGCAGTAAAAAATTTGAAATTGGAAAGGTTAGATATTATATTGTTAATTTTAGGAAGTTGATAAGATGATGATATGATGACAGAATTCACAAGTCGAAAATCAAGTGCAAGTCGATAATTAGGAGTTTGATTTTTAGCCAAAGATTTCTTTTTAACGAGGAGCATGAGGCAAGCCCATTCTGTATTCACTCTCTCTATAATCCCTGCAGATTGCATTTCATCTAACTGCTGAATTGCAGTAGATTTCAAGGCCTGAGGAATTGGAAAAGGCAAAGTTTTGATGGGGAAGTCATTTAAAAGTGAAATATGAGGCTTCACCCTATCAGTGTGACCTAAAGTAGTCAAAGATTTGGAGAAGGCAGCAGAATTATTCATTAAAAGATTCAACAAAGAAATTCTCTCCTCTTCAACCAAATGTGCAAAGTCAAAATCGGTAGGTAAAAGTTCAGCTTTACGCTGACTCAAGATTTCCTCTGAAGCTTCAATGAAATTGACAGTTTGAGAGCTAGCAGAAGAAGAATCCTGAGATTTTGAAATACTCTGGATAGAGTCGAGGGGAGATATGTCGCCAACAATGGCAGACTTGTTCAAATGAAAGGTTTGATTTGAAATGTTTTGTAAAAAAATAAAGAATTTCATTCCAGCATTTTGCTTAACCTCTGAAGATGTGCATGCTACAACAGTAGGACATTGCATAACAATATTGGACGAGGAAGCATCCTCACCATCCATAGCAATCTCTTGGACTGAATGTATTGAAGGGTAACAAATAATTTGAGAATTAGCAGCAAAACGAGGAGAAAACAGAAATTCAGACACAGGGATAGAAAATTTGTGTGGATCTCTACATATGTGTTATCATGTGGTTGTATAAAAAGTTTGTGATTCAAAAATACATTATAGTTGATGTCAGAATTGTTAGCAGTTTGTCCAATATTATTAGTATGATCACTCACATTTTCATTATACACTGCTGGCCACCCAAATTGCAACACCAAGAAAGACAAGAGATATCACAACAAAATTTATTTTGTAGATAACATGTTGACCAAGTATCAAATGATTAAATTTATAGACTTGTGTGAAGTGTGGTTCCTGCCAAAATCAGTAGCCAGAGTAGCCGCCATTGTTGGAGATCACCGCTGCCACACGCCTCGGCATTGATTCAAAAAGACTTTGGATGAGTTCTTGGGGTACAGCAGACCAAACAGCTTCCACAAGTTGCCAAAGTTGATCTGCTGTTGCAGATGGGGATGGAATCTGGGTCAATCGTAGATCAACCATGGACCACAGGTTTTCTATCGGCGAAAGATCCGGAGAGCGAGGCGGCCAGGGAAGCAATTCAATCTGGCGATTGGCGAAGAACCGTTGGACAATGCGTGCCACGTGTGGTCGCGCATTATCCTGTTGAAATATGGCTGTGGGCAAGCCCTGAAGGTAAGGAAGGACAACTGGCTCCAACACCTCGGAGATGTAGCGCTGGCTGTTTAAAGTACCGGCAATGCGTACTAGAGGTGTGCGAGAGTGATATCCAATACCGCCCCAAACCATAATATCCGGTGCAGGACCAGTATGGCGGTGCATAACGCAGCTGTTCAGCATCCTCTCTTCACGGTGTCTCCAGACTCGAATGCGACCATCGTGGTGTTGCAGACAGAAGCGTGACTCGTCAGTAAAGACAATTTCATTCCATTCTGCCGTCCACATCCTTCTGTCATCGCACCATTGGCGGCGGAGACGTCTGTGGTCCTGCGTCAAGGGTAGATAAAGCAATCGACGTCTTGCGGACAGACCACTCTGCTGTAAGCGGCGTCGAATGGTACGCGCAGACACTGGATGATGCGTTACAGACTGTGCTATGGTTCGTGATGTGACTGAGCGATCCATCACTGCCATGCGCACAATTTGCCTGTCATCACGTGAAGTGGTGCGCTGAGGTGGATCGATCGAACACGCCGGTCCGTCTTACCCTCCTGCATCCAACGATCACATATCCGCATTACAGTTGTTTGGTTTCGTCCAACACGACTACCGATTTCCCTGAAAGATAATCCACAATCTCGGTTTGCCACTATCCTTCTTCTGTCGAACTCGGATACTTGATCAAAAGATGATCGCTGTTTTCGACGAGGCATAATCGATCGTTTTTTTGAAAAAACCACAAGAAAAACACAATTGCCGAACTTGAAATCGTCGAAATCTCCAAGCCTTAAATAGGTCTTTGAAGTGGCGCCACAGGCGCGCGTGATGTGTGTCTGAGCTGAAATTCTAATCATTTACATATCTCACCTCCGCTAATGCATGTTGTAAATTTCATGTTATTTACATGTTTGCTTCAGGGTGTTGCATTTACAGTGTCCAGCAGTGTAGTTAGATAAACAAGATACATGAACATCAATATTATTATTACAATGGGTTAAAGTATAATTGTTAGTTTCATTTTGTGGGAAAAAAATCAATGGTATTTTAGAATTCTTTACATTGAGACATGATTCTGTCATGTTTAGGGATATACCATTGCTTCGCGTAAAATCATACCCAAGAATTGCTTTAAATACAGGATAATTTAAAGAAGTGATGTAAAAAGAATGTTTAACCCTTTAAGCGTTCAGCCCGGATTTTTCCGTAGTCGTTTTTCTGTCGATAAAGCGTGCAGCCCGGATTTTTCTGAAGTGGTTTTTCTCCGCGTAAAGCGTTCATCCCGGATTTTTCTGCAGTCATTTTTCTGTCGTCAAAGCGTGCAGCCCGGATTTTCTAGTACCTGCTTCCCCCCTCGTAAATTTCATTCATTGACATGGGGGATGGTCTGCGGTTGAAGGGAGTTGAGCGTAACTGATTGATTTCGGTACTACAGAATAGAATAGCGCTATTCATAAGCAAAAGGTTCCTTTCATTCCAATTGTAATTTTGCTTGGGAGAATTTCTAGTAAAGTTTCACCAGTTTGCGTTTTATGTGTGACTATAATTTTTGAAGAATACAGTAGTTTTACTTGAAGAATACAGTAGTTTCCACTTTTCCCCTTTGAGTAAAGAGAGTGATGATATTTGTTCTTTTAAAACATTTATCTAATTGATTGGAACTTATATAAGGATTACAGATAATTGAGTAGGGATAAATAAAAAATATATAAGGATTTTGTTACCTTATATAATTTTCACACGAATTAAACTTCTTAATGAGACTACGCATTCAAAGATATAATGACATGTTTTATCAAAACTATTTAAATTTATCTAAAAAATATTTATACAAATTTTCCTAAATTTTATGATGCATTACAATTTATGCGAAGACAAAATAGTTATTTTGAGATCCCTAGAAAAGTTTGAGCGAAAACGTAAACAAATGAAATAATGGGAATCCACGTAAAATTAATAAAGTTTTAATTAATAGAATTAATGGACATAATTGAAAGTTATATTTGTTGTATAGTAATATAATAATTTTATTGTATAAACGTTTGGAGCATTATGGACAGGGCCCTCCAACCAGCTCTGGATTTTGACGATCTAATGCGCTAAATGGACAGAATTTGGCACGATATCCTGCAGGAGGACATCCGCCACCTCTATCAATCAATGTCAAGCCGAATAACTGCTTGCATAAGGGCCAGAGGTAGAACAACGCGTTATTGACTTTTTCACTTTGTGAAGTTCTTTCTCTTGAATAAATCATACAATTTTTCTCAAATTGTAATCATTTGTTTTTCTTACATCATATGTACCGATTTTCGCCCCATTCAGATAACTCCTCCTTGGTGCGTCGTTTTTTTGTCTAAGTGTGTGTAAATATATATATATATATATATATATACACGCACATATATATGTATATATATATATATATATATATATATATATATATATATATATATATATATATATATATATACAGTGGACGCTCGTTAATTCGAACTCGGTTAAATCGAACTTTCGGTTAATTCGAACAAATCTAAAGGCCCCAAAAAACTTGTATTGTGAATAATGTTAAAAATATGTCATTAATTCGATCTAAACTTTTATCACTTCGGTTAATTCGAACTAAAAATTTGACAAATTAAATTTCTTTTTCCTCGTTTAAGGAGAAAATGCACGCTGTATTTATTATTTTGTGTGTCAAAATCATCTCTATTTCTTTGCTGTGTAAAGAGGCACATGCCTGAATTCTTAGACTATTACATTTCCGCTAAACGTTAGTGGCTATTGTATTTTTGTTTAGATTGTGGTGAAAATTGCGACATTACTATGCTGACAGCTATAAATGATCTATACGCCACATGCGATGATGTTAAAGAAAGCACAATTAGTAATTGCTTTCGTCATGCTAAATTTATGCACGAAGAGAACAATCATATCGAAGAATGCGACGATATTGATACAGATTTGAAAAAGATCTGAATTAAAAAAATTAACGGTGATAACGTTACTTTTTCTGAATATGTAAGGGTAGATGAAGACGTGGAAGTCTGTGGAAAACTGAGCGATGATGACATAGTAAAAACTATCAGAGAAGATGAAATAGAAGAGACCTTCTCGAAATCAGATGAGAATGCAGAGACTGTTAAGCGTCCTAATGATCAAGTCATAATGGACTCTATTAAAACTCTGAAAGCATTTATTCAGATGGAACCTTCCTCTGAAAATGAATTGAAATGTTTATTTCAAATCGAGAAGCTGGCTGAACAATGTAAACATCATTAACAAAACCAAACATCCATTTTACAGTTTTTCCCAAAAGTGTAATTCATATTTTTAATTAAAGTTTACTTTCTGCTGCATATCTTCTGCTTCATTTTATGATTAAGGTAAATCTGTATTGCTTTTTAATATGTTTAATTTTAGATAACATAGTATAATATGTTTTCTGGGGTTATACATACTACGAGATTTTTCTTCTTCAGTGATACACTTTTAAAGTTTTATATTTTCTCTTAACATCGGATAATTCGAACTTTTTTCTGAGAATCTTTGAGTTCGAATTAACGAGCGTCCACTGTGTATATATATATATATATATATATATATATATATATATATATACATACACACACACACACATATATATATATATATATATATATATATATATATAAGATATGGAAACTAGGGTTGCATTCCACTCTGAATAGCAGAAAAACTTAAGGTGAGATGTCGAATTTGTACTGTAAACTGTGGAAAGACAGAGAATCTACCCCCCCCCCCTTCCCCTCTCTGGCCTACGGCCGCGGGAGAAGTGCAAAAGAACAATGAAGCAGATGAAAGTCAGTGGTTTGTATGCGTCAGCTTGGGAAGAATGACCACCCAGTCTGTGTTTTGACGCCAGCCGTTGACTTTGTTTCCTTCTTTTTCATTGAATGCCAGTAGGTAGATCTCGATATATTTCATTGCTGTTCTCCTGTTAAGCTGAAAATCAAAGGCGTCATAAAATGAAATCTGATTCAGAAACAGAAGACTTGTTGAACTCTTCGGGAGAGGAATTTTATTCATCCGAAAGTGATTGTGAGTCCGAGGATGATTCCTTGGATTCTGTTAGAAATTGGACTCTGATAGATCTTTCGGCATCGGTCGTTGCTCCTCCTAGATTTCCCTTCAGTGGAAAGTCAGGAATACAAGTAGATATTGAGACAGAAGATCCGTTAGAGTACTTTGGACTTTATTTTAACGAAGAAGTTATTTCTTTTATTGTTCAGGAAACCAATAGGTATGCTGAACAATATTTTGAAAGTGCTCAACTTACGCCCAGTTCTAGAGCCCTGAATTGGAGAGAGACAAATAACAAAGAAATGAAATGCTTTCTAGGTTTGCTTTTACTCCAAGGAGTGATTGATAAACCTGTTGAAAAATGGTTTTGGTCGAAGCGTCCAATTCTAAGCACACCGTTTTTTGGCAAAGTGATGACGGAACAGCGTTATGGACTAATAATGAAATTTCTTCATTTTGAGAACTCTGAGGAATTCACTCCGCAGAATCATCCTAATCCAAAATTGAGGAAGATTTTTAAAATATACTCAATGATAGTAAACTTGTTTAAAACTGTGTATATCCCTAATAGGGATATCAGCATTGATGAGTCTTTAATTGCTCATAAAGGCTTTTTAGGGTGGAAGCAGTATATACCAAGTAAGCGTGCTCGGTTTGGAATAAAACTCTTCCAGTTGTGCGAAGCCGAATCAGGGTACATATGGAACTCTCTAATTTATACCGGTAAAGGAACGACCTTTATGAAAGAATATGAAAAATATGGACTTTCAACAAAATGTGTTTTGACATTGCTTCATGACTTGAAACATCAGGGTTATTTATTAACCACAGATAACTTTTATACATCACCAGAGTTAGCAGAACTGCTATTACAGTATAAGACTGATATATGTGGAACTCTAAGGTCAAATCGAAAAGGTTTACCTCTCAGACTTAAAAATGAAAAATTACAAAAAGGAAAAATAATAGCATTTCAAAAAGGAAAAATGTGTGCCCTAAAGTGGAAAGACAAAAAACCTGTACTGATGCTAAGTACAATTCACAATGCAGATTTCGCTGAAGTCATGGTGAAGTCTCGTACTGAGGAGCATGCAACTAAAAAAAACCTGTTGCAGTAGTGGATTACAACCGAACAATGGGTGGTGTCGATAAGTCTGACCAATGTCTGTCTTATTATTCAGTCGCCAGAAATCACCAAAGGAAGTACTACAAAAAAATTTTCCGACATTTAATTAGCCAAAGTGAATGGAACTCTTATATAATTTTTAAAAAGAAAGGAGGGAAAATGTCTCATATTGAATTTAGAATGAAGGTAATTGAACGGCTTATAGAAGAAGGAGCCTGTGTGCAAGAACCCAGCATTCGCAGGAATGTAGTTAAACACACAGAAAATGTAGCACGGCTAACTGGGAGACATTTTCCATCCTATTGTGAAAGCGAGGGAGTGAGGAAACCCAAATCCCGACAATGTGTTGTATGTTCACAAAAAAAGAATGAAATCGGGAAACGAATTCGTCGTGAAACGCGATTTCAGTGCGATGAATGTGATGTCGGGCTATGTGCTGCGCCATGCTTCAAAATATATCACACTTATTTTGCTTTCTGAAATAAAATCTGGTTTTAATTAACATTCTTATTATCTTAATTTTTATTTATTTATTTTTTTACTTTTGCAGACTACAAACATCTTTAATTATTTTCAAATAATGGGAAAACTACATTTTAGCTATTCTTTTTCTTTTATTTCAATATATGAATGATCTTAAATAGGTTTTAAAATATAGGATCAAGTGAACATAATTTTGAGATTTTAAAATTTTTAATAATTAATTTTACTTTTGTCTCACAAAGAAATCTTGAAGGATATAAGACAATAATTTAGTTATAAAGTTTAGATATTGAACAATCGTATAGCAACAGTAAATCCTTGGAACTGGCCATATCCATTAAGTTAGACTTTGTTTACCTAGTTTGTCCCATTTGATAACACATATTTTTGTTCAAATAATGGGGAAACTATATTTTAGCTATTCTTTTTCTTTTATTTTAATATATGAATGATTTTAAATAGGTTTTAAAATATAGGATCAAGTGAACATAATTTTGAGATTTTAAAATGTTTAATAATTAATTTTACTTTTGTCTCACAAAGAAATCTTGAAGGATATAAGAAAATAATTTAGTTATAAAGTTTAGATATTGAACAATCGTATAGCAACAGTAAATCCTTGGAACTGGCCATATCCATTAAGTTAGACTTTGTTTACCAAGTTTGTCCCATTTGATAACACATATATTTTTGTTCAAATAATGGGGAAACTATATTTTAGCTATTCTTTTTCTTTTATTTCAATATATGAGTGATTTTAAATAGGTTTTAAAATATAGGATCAAGTGAACATAATTTTGAGATTTTAAAATGTTTAATAATTTTACTTTTGTCTCACAAAGAAATCTTGAAGGATATAAGACAATAATTTAGTTATAAAGTTTAGATATTGAACAATCGTATAGCAACAGTAAATCCTTGGAACTGGCCATATCCATTAAGTTAGACTTTGTTTACCAAGTTTGTCCCATTTGATAACACATATATTTTTGTTCAAATAATGGGGAAACTATATTTTAGCTATTCTGTTTCTTTTATTTTAATATATGAATGATTTTAAATAGGTTTTAAAATCTAGGATCAAGTGAACATAATTTTGAGATTTTAAAATGTTTAATAATTAATTTTACTTTTGTCTCACAAAGAAATCTTGAAGGATATAAGACAATAATTTAGTTATAAAGTTTAGATATTGAACAATCGTATAGCAACAGTAAATCCTTGGAACTGGCCATATCCATTAAGTTAGACTTTGTTTACCTAGTTTGTCCCATTTGATAACACATATATTTTTGTTCAAATAATGGGGAAACTATATTTTAGCTATTCTTTTTCTTTTATTTCAATATATGAATGATTTTAAATAGGTTTTAAAATATAGGATCAAGTGAACATAATTTTGAGATTTTAAAATGTTTAATAATTAATTTTACTTTTGTCTCACAAAGAAATCTTGAAGGATATAAGACAATAATTTAGTTATAAAGTTTAGATATTGAACAATCGTATAGCAACAGTAAATCCTTGGAACTGGCCATATCCATTAAGTTAGACTTTGTTTACCTAGTTTGTCCCATTTGATAACACATATATTTTTGTTCAAATAATGGGGAAACTATATTTTAGCTATTCTTTTTCTTTTATTTCAATATATGAATGATTTTAAATAGGTTTTAAAATATAGGATCAAGTGAACATAATTTTGAGATTTTAAAATGTTTAATAATTAATTTTACTTTTGTCTCACAAAGAAATCTTGAAGGATATGAGACAATAATTTAGTTATAAAGTTTAGATATTGAACAATCGTATAGCAACAGTAAATCCTTGGAACTGGCCATGTCCATTAAGTTAAACTTTGTTTACCTAGTTTGTCCCATTTGAAATGATTTTGTCCCATTTGATAACACATATATGTTTATCAGTTAATCTTGATCTGTAGGCCGTTTTATTTAATTTCATGGATGAAAATAGCTGCTCACAACTATGTACTCCCAAAATAGCATAAAATTTGTGCAGCAAACTTTTTAATTTCCGGCTATTTTCTTCTTAACATATTGTCCTGTTTTCATTTTATTTCCCAGCATCGTGGGCAACAAAAAATTACCTTGGTAGCCGCCAAAATATATACCCCTAACCTAGAGGAATATTTCCTTTTTTTTTTTTTTTTTTTTTTAAGAAAGAGCAAATGCAAGGTAGGGGCTTCACAAAAACTTTCACTGGCTTCTAGTTTCTTAATTTGATTAACATTGATATAATAATCCTTAGAGAGTGAGACTCATTTTGGTGAATGTGACAATACATATTTGCACGATGCACATTAAAGCTTACAATTTTAACAATGATAAATTTTTCTTAAATGACTCATTGCATATTATATTGAAATGTTTTATGACGTCGTTAAATCTAAGAAAAAATAAACTAGTTTATCTTAACTTCACGAAATAAAATAAATCAGTTCATTTTTTCATGAATTTCTTCCGTATTGGTGCTTACGTGTATAAATTATTTTTCTAGTACGAAAGTTTCAATTTTCATACGAATGTAAGGGCTAAAAAAATATTCTGAATAACTTAGAAAATAAAGAAATAAAATTTGAAGGGAGAAAGCTAAATTGCAGTCCCTGAAAAACAGTAAAAGTGTTCATAATATGGTGTATGCAAATATCTTAACGACGATGTGTGTAAGTAAACAGCCTTTATGGTATACTTCAAACTATGTCATTGTGTTCGTGAGTTTGAATGATGCTCAATATTACACAAACGTTGCAAAAAATTACAGTCAAAAGGATGAAAATAAGCTTATCTCATTTTCTTTGCAAGAGGAGTCGTAACTCCAACAGCTTTCATGAGGCAACTGACTGGAAGTATACGAATGCATTGTTACCCGATTCCCCCCAAAACTATTCCCGGTCATTTTACAAATGTACATGCGAACGTTTTCCCCCACCTACCTTATGTCCGTCTCAGACATAATGAGCTCAGATGGACGGGGACGTGAACAATAAGACCTCTATCTTACCACCCTCGGAGAGAGAGGGGGGGATGAAATTTGCTTCTAAGAAAGCGTTTGAGAAAAATCGGATTTGTACCTCCTTTTTTGTGCAGTTTCTCGAAACCAGTGGAGAAGATTTTAAGAGCAGAAATATCTCGTGACCGTTAACGCTTAATGGGTTAAAGTTGAATTTGTCAATCTTTAAAGAAAGCAATGCACAACCGAAGAAATTGACAGTAGAATTAATAGTTTTAATAGTTAAGTTTCTAGCTAATAATTTATATTTAATAGTTGGTTTAATATCATCAAAAAAAGCTTTAGAAATTAAACTGATCGCCGAACCAGAATCGACTATCATTGGTAAATCATGAGTTTGTAAATTAACATTGACAATAGGCAAAGAGAAATTCAAATTATCAACATTCTCATTAAACATATTATAATTTGCATTAGTCACAGAATTAGACATATTAGTATTTAACACATCATCATTACCTTCAGCAACATTATTAACATTGGTTTGTGTAGAAGTATTAGATTGCATTATAATTGGCACATATTAGTACCGTTTACATGTGCCAAAAACCCGGGTAAAAGCAAGGTCGTTTCTTGCTTTTTTCCTACGATAGGGAAAAATGCAGGGTGGATTTTCGATCCTGCTTCGATCCTGCTTCGGATAAAACCCGCTAATTACCCATGATGCATTTCGAAGCAGGAAGCTAGTAGTAAACAAACATGGCGGATTTGAACATTGTGTGAATCCATGAAAATGCAGCCAAATGATCGATGGAAGGATCTGGAACCCCTTAACTATCGAATAATTTTCAAGAAAACAGTAGAAAAGTGCCTATTTTTTTCCGGAGGATTTCATTTATTTCTTGATCTGCCCATCTAGTTTTTAAAAAAAATCCATCCCCAATTACATTATAAATAGAATGGTACTGCCATCTATTATGTAAAATAAGAAATAAAATTTCATTTCAATAACATTTTCATTTAATGTGTTATGGTAAAATTAATAAATTTAATAAGTATAATCAATAATTAAACGTAACATTAAAATTTATTTATAAAAAAATTATTTTAGAATTCACAGATAAAAATTTATTTATATCTATTTATGATTTTTTTATTTATACATGGCTAAAAATTACTGAAACAAAATTGAAATCAAAATTACATTTTGATTTTAGAAAAGGATTTATTAAAATAATAAGTATCTTACAATTAATCTTATAATTTAAAAAAATGCACCTATCGATTGGAAAATTTTCTTTCCAGTCTTTATTACTTCAGGAATTTAAAACAATTTCTTCCCACCAAACAGAGCTTCGTAATTTTGCCCACATTCTTTGTTGTGGAAAAACTAAATTTAGCGATGAAGCCACAGATCGTATCTAATATCCGCATCAATCTTCTAGTTCTTATATTCCTTTTCTCCTATCTATTTTCTAAATTTATTTTTAAAAACAACAGAAAAAAATCGTAAACGTTCTATGATTATCAACAGCGACTGACATGTGCTGCATTTAAATAAAAAAATAGACGCAGACGTAATTGTGTCTTAGAAGAGGAGTGCATTGGTCGTGTCGACTTTATCTCCTGTAAGAAAGATATATGTAATCAAGGTGGGAGTGCTCAGTAGTTAAAATTTTAAGTAATGAATTAAAATATTAAGGTAAGAATAACGCGGGTAAAAGAAAAAAAATAATAGTAAAGTTAAATTAAAACAAAAAAGTTAATTTTAACAGAAAAAATATAGAGTTTCAAGTTAAGAAAATTTAGAAGAAAAATTAGATAAGACTAATGATCCACGGAAAACAAAAAAGTAATAATATTAAGAGGCCCAGAAAAGCAGATATCATAAGAATACAAAAAATATTTTTGTAAGTTTTTCAATCTTTTTGGAATTTTAAAGTTTTTATGATTTTTTTGTTGTTGTTATTTTTAAAATTTAAGAATACGAGGTCAAAAGAACAGCAATTGAAAAAAAAGGCCTTCCCCAGGACCATACACTTCGTAACGAGATAAATGCGGAATTCGAAGGTGGAAAGGTAAAAATAGCAATACAGTGAATTTGGAAAAGTATGACACCGGCTGGGATCGAACCCATAACGTGATTTACAAGGAATGATGGTGTATGAGGATCACTTCCGCCGAATCATGTGACGGCCTTTACTTCCGGTAAGACGGTTAAAAGCAGGGTGAAAATGTGGTCTCGTGTAAACGGACTTCAAAGGTTTTCCCTGTTAGCGGGTAAATCCCGGGTATTATTGTTGTCCATGTAAACGCAGCTATAGAGTAGATTTATGGGAAAAAGTTTTAGTACCTACATTGGCTGACTGGGAATTAACTGAGAACTGATTTTCAGCACAATCAGTCTCTTGGACTAGTTTAAATTTCTACTAGGAAAAGAAGGAGCATTAACATTAGGAAATGTTGCATTTCCCTGTCTATTATTAGATGTACGTGCATTATCGTTATATCTTACAGTACGTTTAAACAAATAACAGTCTTTCATTAAGTGATTTAGTTTCCCACAAAATGCACACATCAGCGATTGAGAGTTACCATTATTATGTTGCCTTTGGCTCCTGCGCTGCACAAAATTATTTCTATTTCTTTGGTAGAAGTTATTTTTTTTATGGTGAGTACCAGGAAAACGGGAATTTTTATATTTATTATGCCTATGATTTTGATATGAATTAGCATTCTTAGTATATGGCCTGTTTGACTGATTTTTGCATGAATTTAAATTTAGGATTTCGTTTTGGAGAGCATTAACTTGAGCAGTAAGCTGCATAACTGAAGAATTATTGGGATCATGAGAAATACAATTGGTTTCTATCTGAATCTCTTGTAATAGTTGGGAACGTTTAACAGCCTCAGCATATGATTTAATATTATCCTCAAGTATTTTCACCTTATGTGACTGGGGAATAGCTTCCAAAAATTTTTGGTATTTAATTGCGTCAAGTGCTGTCGGATCAACAATTTCGGGATACACATTCTGGATTAGTAAATCCAGTCTATGAGCTAGGTTGTTAATAGTTTCAGAAGGCAATAATTTTAAAGAATTAAGTTCTTGAATTGATGTTAATTTTGATTGAGGTTTAAAGAATTCCGCAAATTTGTTTTTAATTTCGTCAATAGGTTGTAAGGTTTTAAAAATAGAGCATTCTATAAAATATTTTAAGGCAATGCCGGTTAATTTAGTTTTCAAAAAGGCGATTGTTTGTATATTAGTCCACTTGTTTATAGATTGCAATTCATCAATTTGGCCAAAAAAAGTTTAATAAACTAGGGTCTCCTTCAAAAGGCAAGATATTTAATAGCATAGATTGATTAGGTGCCATGGTTAAAAATTAAACTAAGTACAGAGTTCCAAAAAAATATAATATATATCAATATGTATATCTAGTAAAATGAACGAAAAAAAGAAAAAGAATTGTGCAATCATAAAATATACATATACGCAAAAAAGCAAAATTATGAAAATTCATATATATATATGCACATTTGATATCAAAAACAAATTATGAATACTTTTCAAAATAATAATTGTATCAAATTATCACCACCTAATTGTCAAATGATGAGAGCCATTGGAAAAATTACAAGTAATAGGATATGCATTATCAAATTCATGACTTAACGTTAAATTGCCAGACTCAAATAAAAAAGAAAAAGATTACACAGACCTTGGTTGACTGGTGGTCACGGCGCAGATGTGACGTTAAATTGGGAGATGTGGTACAAAAATGTCATTGGAAGAAAGGAACTCCATATCTTAATATCTAGTGGCTATACATATAACATGGCCAGTGCTGGTCATTCTGAAAAAAAAAGATAAAAGGGTGACAGACACGAGTATATGAAGTACTTCGGATTTATTTTTAAATTAAGTTAGTTATAGGAGGCTTAAGGCCAGTGGCTTATTGCCATTACAAATAGAGGTACATAGTCGTTGATCTCCGGTCAGCAAGGATCAGGCGGGCGGGGTGGAATCGCTGATATTTGCCGGAGAACTTTCGGCCTGGGCGTCGGAATCTGGAATCGTAGAAATATCCTTAGTTGGCAGTGACTAGACGATATCTGTTTCTGCAATTCAAACCTGCGCTCCTGTGCTGGCCCCGTCACGTGACGTGAAGAGGAAAACATCTGGAATTTGGCGACCCAGCGGTCGCCAGCAGGCTCCGCCAAAGCTATAAGACAAAGGGTTATTTTGTGTGTTCTACGAGGGGAAGTGGATAAATGGATAATCTTTTCGCCAAGCTTTTCGTTTAGGCAACCCCTTTTAAGGGATTAACATTGGTATTTTCTCTTTCCGCTGATAAGCGATGAAAGCAGAAACGTGACCAAAAGGGTGCACATTTTTTGGGAAAGAAGTGATTGTCTGGGGGACTATATACCGCTGTAAAATTATTGAGGGAACAGCTCCCTAATGCGTTTAAGTATTCGAATGGCAAGGCAGGCTCTACTAGTAATATTGTAGCAAAAGTTAATAAGGGTTTCAAAACCTTACGACAGTATTCAACACTTAATATTTATAAAATTCCAAGGAGAAAAAAGAATAAAATTAAAAAATATAAAAAGTGGCAGTAAAATTGAATACTATAAAATAATAATTCAAATAAGAGTATCGTATTGACTATCAGAAGAAAGGCTTTTGTGAGGTTTTCATGGTTGCTTTAAACGTGATTCTTCCTTTCTTTCATAATTTTTATATGTAGAACGTACCAAGTTTTGATATAAAGCCTTTAAAATATTAAGGGACCAGTCAATAAATAAATATGTTTGTTGTCTATCTAATACATTATTTTTATCTGCCTCAAGTTCTAAATCAAATATCGAAAAGAATAGAGAATATAGTTATACGGGTAAGGTAAAGTTTGTTTTTTTAAATACGAGTATTTTAAGTCACAAAAGGATTTACTTAAAATTAATCCTGATTTGAATATTACTGAAAATGTAAATTATCCCAATCATAATGTCGAGAGAGAAAAATTAATACTGAGCAGTTAACTACTATTGAGAATCCAATTTGATGATTTCTATGAGAATTAACTAAAGCATATAATGAGTATTTACTCTGAGAATGAAGTATAACGCGAACTATGCAAACTATATTTCTATACTTAATCAGAAATAGTCCCAGATGTTGAGTCTTGTTCAAGGTTTTCCAACTGCAGGTACTCTAACTTAATTAAAAGCATTTAGCAGTCAGGATAGTCATTATAATTGCATTTATAATGATATTAATAATGCTTAGGACGTGCTTTGTAGTAACTGGCTATCCACAAATCTCATCAGTTACAACGTATTAAGCCTGGAATGCGTGACGAAAATGCTTAGCACAAGTTTTAAAAGATGTGAGTCAATCAATATTAGCTTCCACTGTAATAGCTAATATATATTTTTACTCTGAACAAATTTTTACATATGCAATAATTATGTCTACAGGGAAAATTCTTCACAAAAATAATTTTATTAAATCTTCAGATTAAAGTGATCGAATTACAAAGAAAATGTAAAGAGAAATGTTTTTTTCTGTTCTCCAATCAGTGCGAACTTCTTATTGTTATAAGATTTGTAATAACAATTTATGTAATATAAATAGCATCAGTTTTTGACACCTATTATTTCTCTAGGAATTAAGTAGATTTCTTATATTATTTTATGTTAATTAGATTTAATTTTAATAAAAATTAAAACTGTCACAGTTTGAGAGAATATTTAATCTTATATTTTAGATCTCCCCACTTCTTCCAAAAATTTTAAACTTTGATTTTGGTATCCTGGCAGATTCGTGGAAAATCTGATCGGGGAGGCAAAATCTGAACGAAAGTTTAAAATATGCTTATTACTCTAGTTGCTCAAACAGGAACTTTGATAACTCTAGACCAGTGTTTCCCAACCTTTTTTGTGCCATGCCCCACCTAAGCCTTTCTAAAATTCTTATTGCCCCCCCCCTATGTAACATATACATAATTTTTAATATTAAAAAATTGAATTGTTAACTTAAGAACAATTAAATGATAGGTTTTAGGAAGAAATCACTAGGA
Organism: Dolomedes plantarius; assembly: GCA_907164885.2. Taxonomy (NCBI): domain Eukaryota; kingdom Metazoa; phylum Arthropoda; class Arachnida; order Araneae; family Dolomedidae; genus Dolomedes; species Dolomedes plantarius. The sequence continues at coordinate 18,514,159 of OU015494.1, read as the reverse complement.
AATTGTTAACACAGTAAGTAAATTTTCAAAACATATAATGAAAAACTGAAATTCAAATTCGAAATAATTTTAATAAAGATTTTTCTATATTAATTTATTATTTTAATTTAGTGAGATCCTTGCGCTTGATGCTTGCTGCACAGAGATTTTATGTTAGGTTCCAATTTGGTTAGCTTCAGTCTCAAGTCTCCCCGTTGTGTTATATCCAGCCGATTTCTTTTTTTACCAGTAAATCATTTGCAGCACTAAATCCACATTCAGCAAAATATGAAGATGGAAACGGTAACAATAGTTTTCTTGCACATTTGGTTGAATTTGGGTATTTGATTTCTGTTTCCCCACATCGCTCCTTTTATATTAAATAAAGTTTTAACTGACTTATCATTTCGCCTTTCTGCGAGTTCTTCTTGATACTGCATATTTGATATATCAGAAAAAATCCACTAACATTGGCTGCATCATCCATGTTGGAAAATCAATTTGTTTTAAATCAGAAAATCTTTCTTTTAAATCAGCCGATAGAATTTTCAGATGATCGACAATAACAAGTATAGCGGTATCAGTTACTTCACATTTTTGGAGCCAATGAAACTGTTCAAAATTTTTGTTGTTAATATATTTCTGACATAACTCAATAAGGGTAATGAAACCAAATATCTTCGCTTTTGCATCGACAAGAGTTTTATTTGTTCCTTGAAGTTGCTTATTTAATATATTTAGTTTTTCAAAGATATCGGCTAAATAACTCACAAATGCTTTACCATTGACTGTTAACAGATACTTCATTTCAGGTTTGTCGCTGAAAAAATCACTAAGAGTATCAAACATTCCCTAAATCTTTTCAAGCAGTTCCCTTTAGAGAGCCATCTTACTTCAGTGTGAAGTAAAAGTCTCACATGGTCTGCATTTTGTTCTTCACAAAATAGCTTGAAGAGACGCTCACATTTGGCATTAGCTTTAATAGCATTGATACACTTTATTACTGAATGTAGTAATTCTTTTAGAACAGGCGACAGGTTTTTAGCTACCAAGTGTAATAAGCGGGATGTGAATATGCGGCAGTCTAAATTGGTAGGACCACACAGCCTAAATTGTGAGCAGAATTTATGACTCCGACGCTTCGGGGCGCCTGTGAGCAGGGCGTTGGTAGCGTGCAACAACACGGGCAATAAAACCATAAAAAAGTAAAGAGGACATCAGCTATAAATCGAAGATCAAAGATTAGGAAACAAGTGCATGGGGAGTTGAGAAATTTCCCAGACGAGGAGAGACGACCAACATAATTCAAATGCAAAACATAAAACATGAACCAACCTATGAACAAGGTGGCTCATCCCCCAGCACAATCAAGAGACGGGGCGAGCGAATAGGAAGCCAAGAAGGCACGAACCAATAGAAAAAAAGGAAATAAATAAATATACTGGGTAAAGCATGTTAGAAAAAGCCCCACTTACTAAAATAAAACCTGAGATAAAAACTAAGCTGCAACAAGGGCTACGAGACTTCTAAAAAATTTACGCAATATTGAATGCCCAGCAAAGGTTCGCAAATCAAGCTGAAGTGAAACTGAGTGATAAACGAAATAGAAAGGATGGATAGACGACTGATGCGGCCTAGCCACAACGTAAACGAGAATGTATATACCCGCCTATAACTACCAATCGATGAATTTTCTTGTTTTCAGCTTTTCAACAAGTTGCTTTTGAATATCTTCACTCATTTCGTCTATTCTTCTGCTAACAGTATTGTTACTGAGTGGCATAGCTTTTACATCTTTGTCATCTTTTTCAAGAACCGTTTTAAGAAATGCTGTTATTGACGGTTTTTATCAAATTCTCTCCTATAGTAGGATTTTTTCCAGATTTAGAAATGAATAAAGAAATTTGATAACTAGCCTCAAGAATACGATTATGAGTTGAAGTATGAGCAGTAAATAGAGACTTAAATGTTGTTCTCTTTTCAAAATTTTTCTTTAAAGTTTGAAAGTAATTCAAATCTGAATTAATATGAGCACTATGTTTCGCCTTCAAATGCGCCTCAAAACGACCTTGTTTCATTGATTCGTTGGTCAAGCATTGCTGGCATAAAAGACAAAAATGAAACCGGTCATCGTGGACAGCGGGTATGAACCCAAATTTTAAATATTCCTCCGAATATTGACTAATTTTTTTCTTGCTAGCACCACTCATTTTACTATGGGCTGAAAGAAATAAATATAAGATCAATTAAAAACTAAAACTAAAGTATGTGTTAAAATTAATTTAATGTGACATAGAGTAAACGTATACTAAAAAATGCATATTTATTTAAATGTATATAACACATTTACCACACCGCCACCGCAAAATAACATATTTTTTCCATTTGACAAATTTTCTGGAAAATTATGCTTCTAAAATTAAAATAAATAAAAATAAAATAAAATACTTACCAATTATATCTATACAATGTATATATTTTTTAAATCATCGAGACTTTTACAAAAAATTTTACGGACGCTTATTTAAAATTAACACCAACTGAATTCTGCGAAACACTACAGACGTTGCAAAGGGCTATTCAGATGCGAACAACTGCGTTGTTTAGCGAGATTTTAAAGCGTCCGGGGTTCCCCGCGGAGCCTGCCAGGGAGGTTAACTTGACGACGCCAAAAACCCAGTTGATATTTTGGTCTCGTCAAACGAATTTATAATATTTATTGGCCGCAATTATTTAAGAATTTGCTTTTTTCGTTCAATTTTGGCAGAGAAATCTAGCATTGCATTTAAATGCCCCGGAGCAAAAGGGTTAAACTCGCGTCGAGTCCATTTTCGAATTGCCCCCCTTAACAATCAAATTGCCCCCCTGTGGGGCGTGGGCCCCACGTTGGGAAACACTGCTCTAGACCCTATTCAAGAGACAAAAATATTTATGCTGAACTTTACAATACTGAATAGCATAATATTGCAACAGTATATTTTAAAAATTTGAATGCAGAATCAATAATTTTGGTTAACATAAAAGTGCTCATAAATCATTTTATACATGTGGGGCGCGGGGTTGGAGTAAAACATCCACAACATAAACTAACTAGAAACCATCGTAAAAAACAAAAAAACAATTAACATTTATTAACAAAGAATTGAAAAAAAACGTAGTCCGTCCACGACGAAATCCAAAGCGGGAGTCTTAATGTTCTCCCCAAACAGAGTAGAGGGGTCGTGATAATGTTCGTGCTAGCGGCGCCCTCTTGCGCCAGACATTATATGCGTTTACAAATAACATTTTATGAAGTTTAAAGTTCATAGTTAAGAGTTCAGTTCTGCTTTCTATAGATCGGCCATCCTAGTTGTCATGCGGCCTCGGATGACATTAAGCAATAGACACTGACAGTCTCTGAAAAAGAAATAAAATGGAACACACTTACAATACACGGGACCATGCAGGGGATGCGCTGGTGCTGACATCGAGTACACGGGACCATGCAGGGGGTGCTCTTGTGGTGACATCGGATGGCGGGATAACTCGTCAGTCGTCTGAATCGGGATAGCAGGGATGCCACGGTTTCATGTAGTCGGCAGCAGAGGACGTGATGTTGGGACCTTCGTATTGTCCGACTTTGACGACATCGTACCGGTCATGGGGCTTGACACTGGTCACTTGGTAGGGACCTAGGAATTTCGGTCGTAACTTCATTCCAGTTCCGTACTTCGTGCGCTTGATTGCACACAGTTTTCCTACTTTGTACTTGTACGATCTTGTCCTCTTCTTATTATAGGATTTCCGATTTTCTTCTTGAATTTTAAGAATATTTTGCCTTGCTTCTTCCTTCATTTTATCTCTCTCTTTCATCATCGCGTTAAGTTACTCTTCTTCTAAGACTTCTTTCACTCGTATGTCTGTTATGCCTTTTAGTTTCATGCCTGTCAACAGTTCGAATGGTGTGAATTTAGTACTTCGAGAAGCGGTACTGTTCATTATCCGTTGAACCATAGACACGTATTTGTAACATTTCGTTGGATCGGAAATTGAAAGTTTAGAGAGTATAGGAATTAAAGTTTCATGCATCCTTTCAACCTGACCGTTACCACGGGGAATTCCTGATGTAATTTTAATATTCTCTATTTCTTCTTCTACGCAATAGGTCTCAAAATCATTCGAAGTAAATGCGCTTCCTCTGTCACTGATAATTCGTGAAGGATTTCCAAAGGTAGTTTGTTGCAGCTTTAATTTTTTTATTGCGTCGTGTGACGATGTCGATTTTACTGGGTATAACCATACAAATTTCGTAAAGGCATCGACGACAGTGAAAAGATGTTGATAATTCTTGTTCGTAGAAGGCATAGGACCTATAAAGTCAATGTGATACGTGCTCAACCGTGAATTTTCTTTTGGGATAGAATTAAGTAAACCTTCTCCTTTGCCACGTTTTCTGTTACATAGGATACATTCTTCGCAGTTTGCAATGATGTTATCAATTTGTTTTCTGGCATTACGTAAGTAATAATTTTGACTTAAAACGTCTTAGGTCTTGGATGATGCAAAATGATTTTTACTATGAATTCGTTTGATTATTTCTTTTACCATTTCTTGAGGCACCATTAAAAGTTCTCTTCCATTTTTATACTTATATAAAATTCCATTTTTGACAAAATGTTCTTCATCATTTCCCTTTTCTATCAAGGTTTTAATCGTTTCAATATTTTCGTCTCGTTTTTGGGCAGCTTTAATTTTGGCGGTTATATCGTCGTCCGTATTTGAAATAATTAGCACAGTGTTGCGACTTAGCGCATCTACATGTTTCATCTGTGATCCTGACCGATGGATAACTTCATAGTCAAATTCTCCCAGGAATAATGACCATCTTGCAATTTTCGGTGAAAGGTCTTTCTTGCCTATTGTCATCTGGAAAGCGGCACAGTCGGTTACAATTGTAAATTTGGAACCAAGCAAGTAATTCCTAAATTTTTTCAATGATTCAATGACCGCGAGGACTTCTAATTCGTACGAGCAATACTTCTCTTTAGCTTGCGACGTCTTCTTGCTCATGTAATGGATGGGGTGATATTTTCCATTTTCATCTTCTTGCAATAACACAGCTCCGTATCCATGTTTGCTAGCGTCAGTGTGCACTTCGAGTTTTCTGCCTTATGTAAATATGCTCAAAACGGGTTCAGTAGCCAGAAATTGTTTTAATCGCAAAAATTCCTCTTGTTAGTTTGGACCAAAAATAAACTTCTAAGGTTTTCTAAGCAAGTCGCTCAACGGTTTTGCGATAGTAGAGTAACCAGGGATAAATTTTCGAAAATATCCCGTGAGGCCTAGAAAGCTTTGGACCTGCTAATTGTCGTTGGCTGAGGAAATTTCTGCACTGCAGTTGTTTTTGACGGAGATGGCTTAACAGTTCCGTTTTCGATGACGTGACCTAAGAATTCTACTTTTTGCATTAAAAACTGGCATTTCTTCAATTTGATTTCTGATCCGTATCGAGAGGCTACTTCTAAAACTTGACGTAATCGTTGAATACCTTCTTCTTCGTCTACTGACGGAATAATTATATCATCCATATACAATATAACAATACCTTCATTAATGAGGTTTCGGAATACGTGGAAGATATATCTCTGAAAATCACTGGGACTGTTAGAGAGACCAAAAGGTGTTTTAAAAAATTCATATTGTCCATCAGGAGTTACAAAACTAGTAAATTTGCGACTATTTTCTTCTACATCGACATGAAAAAAGCCATTTCTGAGATCAATCGTCGTGAATATTTTTGCACCCTGTAATTTATCCAGAACGTCTTCGATTAACGGTAAGGGGAAACGATCCTGTAATCAACACATAGTCGCGTAGATCCGTCTTTTTTCTTAACCAGAACAATGGGACTTGCATAATCAGAGCAACTAGGTCTAATTATTTCGGCTTCTAACCATTCTTTAATTTGTTGATCAACAAATGATTTCTCGGGAATTGCTAAACGTCGGGGTCTTTGATACATGGGAATATCGTCGTTTAAAATTATCTTCATAGAAATATCTACGGTTTCCGTTTTGTTTGGCGTATATTTAGATACAAGTTTAAAAATAGTGTCTCTTCTTTCCTTATCTTTAATGTGGTTTAAATCTAATTCGTTAGTAACAAAGTTGGGTAAATTTTCCATCAACAATAAAAAGTTGTTCGTGTTGGAGGCTTCTGAATGATTAAAGAATCTTTTTTCAAAATAACGTCAGCGAAATCTAACAGAGGGGTGCCAATAATAAGGTCAAAATTTATAGCTTCATTCGGGACAACGTGAAACAGCAATTCGAAGGAGTGACCGTTGATTTCCATGCTATGCATAAAAGAACCCTTGGTATACACATTCTTAGAGCCTAGTCTTACTAGATTTATGGCGGGGGGAGAAACAGATGGTAGACACAGTCTTTCATAGCAAGCGGATCGTATTACATGCAGACAGGAACCACTGTCGAAAATACCCGTTAGCTCATTATCGTTCAACTTGACGCTTATCTGTACAAGAGAATTTTTCTCTTCGGGAACACTGCGACTGATATTCATGGCTTGACTTTCAGGGGTTTTATTACTTTTCACTGGGCAGTTAGCAGAAACGTGGTCATTTGTAAACTGGTTGCAATTGAAGCATTTTCTTCCGCGATCTTTAAGTGGGCAAACACTATGACTTTTATCACCGCAGTTTTTACAACGCTGAAAGCGGGGAGACACGTCTAGAAAGAGGGGTGAAATGTTTTTATGTTTTGTCGTTTGTGGTTGAGATGGAATCGTAGTATGATTTCGTATTTTTTCGTAAATACCTAATTTTTCCTTAAACTCTTTTAAATCTTTCGCACCGTAAAGAATTACTTTGTTAGACGGTTTTTCGGGAATACCATCTATAACATATTGAATTAGGGATTCTGTTTCGATGTTACCTCTGCTTGCTAGTTCTTTTATGACCAGAAAATATTCTTGCAGAGATTCTTCGTTGTTTAAACGACGTTTCGTCAGCATTTTATGGAGTTGGGCGCTTGTGCCTTTTGAGGCAAATTCTTGTTCAAGAGCTAATTTAAGCTTAGCCCACGAAGTTAAGCCAGATTCACCTTGAATAAAGAGTTTCGCTAATCCAGTTAATGATCGTTTCGCGAATATTAATTTTTGAAGATCATCCCATGCGCAAATACCCACCGTTTCTTCAAAATCAGTTATCCACTTTTCGATGGAATAATTATCTTTCCCGTCAAACTTTATCAAACTGTCTTCGATATCATGATAGGAAATAGTAAATTTAGAAAATTTATCTACCGATGGTTCTACACGGGTTAATTCACTAACTTCTCTACGAATTTCTTCATTCACGTGTTCATCGTCAGAATTGCTATCAGATTCAAAATTATCATTTTTAAGCGTTTTAATATCTAATAGGCTATCGAGAATTCGAGTAGCGAGAACAGTTTCATTTCCGTCACAATCAATACATAAAATATTGCAAATTGTAATTAAATTCGCAAGACTAACGTGTTTCACAGCAAAAGTTAATTTCTTCTCATAATGTTCGTCGTTTTTCAGGTAGTCAAAGCCAGAAAATTCTCGTAACCGTTTCCGGTTTAATCGGTCACCTTCAGTTTCATAAACAAAATTATGAAAACATTTTATAGATTTAACAGAAGCAGACTTCAAGTTTGCTTTGATTCGGGGAATATCAGCAAATTTCATTTTTTTCCATTTAGAATCGTTAATCGTAGCAAAAATCGTAATTATTCGTTAACATAAAATAATGCTCGTAAATCGTATAAATAGAATTATCGTAATTAGCCGTAATTCGAAGAAACAAATCAGTCACTATCGTAATTCATAAAAATAGAAGGATCTTACTTTAGTTCGGAGTCCGTTGCATCGTAATGCGTTGATGGGGATTCACGTCGTGTGCTCGTTGATTTCTTTTTAATTCATACCTAATCGCACTTCACTCACCAAAGTTGTGGGTCGCGGGGTTGGAGTAAAACATCCACAACATAAACTAACTAGAAACCAACTGAAAACCATCATAAATAACAAAAACAATTAACATTTATTAACAAAGAATTGAAAAAAAACGTAGTCCGTCCACGACGGAATTCAAAGCGGGAGTCTTAATGTTCTCCCCAAACAGAGTAGAGGGGTCGTGATAATGTTCGTGCTAGCGTTGCCCTCTTGCGCCAGATATTATATGCGTGTACAAATAACATTTTATGAAGTTTAAAGTTCATAGTAAAAAGTTCAGTTCTGCTTTCTATATTCATAGAATGTAATATACTTCATGTAAAGTTTTTATATTTCAGTCAAATTATGAAAGTTCATAAAATTCAGTTACATAAAATTTAGTGTAGTGTAATACGATCCTTATAAGTTTAATACAGCAAACCTCAATACTTAAATATATATATATATATATATATATATATATATATATATATATATATATATATGTGTGTGTGTGTGTGTATATATATATATTGTTTGGAAAACTCAAAAGTTTATTTTTCTTTTTAAGAACTGAGAGAAAAACTGTCTAAGAAAATGTCAAACAGAGCAGATGTTAATTGTCAAATGCATATAATATTTTTTGAATGTAATTATAAAAAATGTCTTTTGATGGTTGTATAATTATATAATAGTTGTATTATATAATTCCCTGCAACGTTTTCAACCTACACATTATTTATTTAGTACATAACTTTTGAATGTTAAAGTTATCAATGTTTCATCTCAAAATATTACTAAAAATACCGGGTGGCCATAATTAAACTGACAGGGCTCACAGTGTTCTGTAGCGCGATCTATTTGCGAGAATGACGCCACATTTTGTAGGAAGATTAAACAAGGCGGGGGACGAAGAATTCCGCGAAAAAATAAATTAGTTCCAAAAGTCACCGCTAGGGGAATATTTGGCGCTGTGTAATAGAAAATAGAGTGTTAACAAATGCAAATCAATACGGAAATTACCTTTTATTTTGCATTCAAATGAGGTTCAATGTGGCTGCCGTTGTTGTGGACCACATATTGCATTCTGTGCACAGTATGCACAACAGCAGAAAGTAACATGTCTGCAGGAATCTCCCGTACAGTCCGTGATATGTTATCCTTCAACGTAGCCAGGTTCCGGACCACTCCTTGATAGACCTTGGACTTAAGGTAACCCTATAGCCAGAAGTCGTATGGGGTAAGATCAGGCGACCGAGGTGGCCATGCAGTTGGAAAGTAGCGGCTAATGACTCTTTCTGTTGTGAATTTCTGTCGTAGCAGCTGTTGCACCCGTACAACAACGTGTGGAGGGGCTCCATCTTGCATGAAAATGATTTCCCCCAGGCATTGTCTTTGCTGAAGTGCCGGAATGTCAAAGCTGTTCAACATGTGGCGATATTGCTCTCCGGTAACAGAACAGGTTTCCGGTCCTGTCGGGGTAATGTTCTCATAGAAGAATGGACCTACGATAAATTCCGCTGTGAACCCACACCAAACAGTTACCTTTGGTGAATGTAAGGGAATTTCTGTGACTGCATGTGGTGATTTGTCATCCCAAATTCGGTAGTTCTGGGTATTCACAGTTCCATGCAGGTAAAACTGGGCCTCGTCTCCCCATAAGATTTTCCACGGCCAAGCATCATCCACCTCCATTCTGGTAAGAAAGGTGAGAGCAAAAGTCAATCGCTTATCATGGTCGGGGTACAGTAACTCCTGTACACGGCTGATCTTGTACGGATAGAAGCTAATAATCTTTCGTAAGATTTTCCATACCGTACTGTAAGGCATATCCATATTCCGAGCTAATCCACGAGCGCTAGAGGGGCAGCAATATTGTCTGGTCCTCTGTCGACAATCGCCTTGGCAACTGCTTCGATTGTATCCTGTGGTACAGGTTTTCGTCCTCTGCCTGACTGAACCTTCAGAGAACCTGTTTTCTCAAACGTCGCAACCATTGCTTTTAGCCCATTAACTGACACAGGACCGTTACCTTTACGCATTTTTTTGTGCGTTCTAAAAGCACGAAGAGCGGCTGACGCGTTGCACTGGTTGAGGTAAAAGAATTTGACCAGTAACGCACGCTCGACTAAAGAAGGAGACATTGCACATAAACTTTCAATCCGATTGATTCGAAACGTAACACATTGCCTTTTAAAACCCAAGCAGCTGGCACTGTGCCAATGGATGTAACGTGAAATTTGAATACAGAACTTCTTCTTCTGCTCAGCGTACGTGATATTGCATATCACGAGACTTTATCGGTGTTTATGTAGATTTTACGCTTTTTTAAAAGTGTTGCCATATTGCACTTGAACTAAATAAGAAAATGTGCATAATAAAAGGTAATTTTAGTCCGTATTAATTTGCATTTGTTAACACTCTATTTTCTATTACACAGCGCCAAATATTCCCCTAGCGGTGACTTTTGGAACTAATTTATTTTTTCGCGGAATCCTTCGTCACCCGGCTTGTTTAATCTTCCTACAAAATGTGGCGTCATTCTCGCAAATAGATCGCACTACAGAACACCGTGAGCACTGTCAGTTTAATTATGGCCACCCGGTATTTTTATAAAGAAATATTATAAGGTTTCATACGATTCCCTCAAATGTCTACACTTCTAGCTTTTTACAAACTCATAAAGAAAAGTGGTAACTTAATGTTTTACAATTGAAAACAAAACAGGGAGTGTATACTTCGATATTTTCACTCGCATGCAGTACTGACATTGATTCTTTAATTTGTATCAAGAGTTATCATTTGCTGAGTAATTTTTTCCCAGTGATTTATGGACGTTTAATTTATTATTATTATTAGTATTATTATTTTTTTTTATTTCCGAACGCGGAGGCACTTGTCGCTAGAAAAGTTATGGACGTAGATACTGAAAAAAAAAACTTCCCCTCATCATTGCACTAATTCAGTTTAGCGTCAGAGTTTGAAGACCTGGTTAATATCTCGATCCTGTCAGAGGATATCGACTGTGGTTAAATATAAATGTGGGCAAAAATAAATATTTACCTCTGGGAAACACATAATAAACATTCATCGATGAAAAAACTCACCATCGTTGAATGATCTAAAAACAAATGATGAAAAGGCCACCATTCTGTGTCGTTAGCCTTAAAAAGAAAGGAAGAATGTGTGAGAGAAGTTATTGATAATGATAATTTCTCATACTGACGGAATTATACAGTTGGTGCCGATGACATAGTTTGGAGAATCGGATTAAAATCTTGGTCTCTACAAATGGTTGTTACACAACTTACTCTCAAAACATTAATAGTGAAACCTATGCTATTTAAATTGCAACCTGTTATTGACTTACAGGTTAGAATAAACAACTAACTATATAGAATAATAATTTTATAAAATGTTATAATAACAGCTAAATAAAGTGATGATGTAATTATTTGACATGTAAAAAATTGAAGAACTGCTACGAACCGAATGGTCGCTTTATGGGAATTCAACTGAATTTAAGTAACATCAAATACGGTTCTGTTCTGTGCTGTACTCACTTTTGATGCATTTTTGTACCTCGTAATGCTAGATGTTACTCGTTATTTAATAAAGCAATGCAATTTTAAATCAATACTGTAATTATTTTAGTACTAGTAATATTAATTAATTTTTATTCTTGTAATATTCCTTATAAATTACATCTGTTTACAGAGGTAATAACAATAATTTAGTCACGTCTTTACCATCAAACTTTATACAAGTCAGAGTCAGAGAACCTTAAAGAAATTAATGTCTATATATGTAAATGCATTGTGGACTAGTTTCAGAGAAATCAACTAGATGACATGTTTAATAAAATGCAGAAGTTGTATTTTACTTACAAATAGTTTGACTCATTTCAGGCTTGAATTGTACAAACTCTCGTTTAGGATATAAATATTCAATATGCTTCATTAAAATAGAATGTAAATGCTGGAAAACTGTACAAGCAGTTTTAATCAACGGATCATGTCACGATAACCATCTATTTATTTTCTAAAATCTTTTAAAGAGAGAAATGTATTGGAATTATTTAAGTTATCAACAACTCATTCTAAGAATAAGCATATCGATGTGGGCTTTAAATAGTAAGAAAAATTTAGAAAATGTAAAATGATTCTTAATGCGATCCTATTTCACATTTCTCTTCTAACCATTAAACTAAAAATATTTATTTGGAAAATGATTTAAAATCATTGCCTATATACACTCTCAGACAAAAAAACAAAAAAAAAAAAACAACGACGCACCAAGGGGCAATGCAAATTGGACACAAATTGATATGCATACAAGTTTCGACGGAAAATGCAAAATTTTAAAGTTTGGCGGCCAATGAATGAACATGTGACGCTGCAGACCATCTTAACTGCACAACTGGCAGGATATTAAAGAGGAGAAATTCCAGGTCATAAATTCTTTGCGAATTTCATTCCGTGCACTCGGGTAGACAGTAACTATGCTTCGCATACAGGTGCGTGAACAATATGCGTAAATGATAGTATTTGAGAGAGGACGTGTAGTTCAGCTCAAAGAAAACGGTTAGTCTAATTGGTGAATCTCTCGACATTTTTATAGGAGCGATGCCACTATCAGACGACACACGGCGAGAGTTTCTACTACTTGTCTTCGTGCATGCGCAACGCTACCTTGGCCAGCAAGATCACCGGATCTCTCTCCCATTGAGCACGTTTTGAGCATTATGGGCAGGGCCCTCCAACCAGTTCGGGATTTTGACGATCTAACGCTCCAATTGGACAGTATTTGGCATGATATCCCGCAAGAAGACATTCGCCACCTCTATCAATCAATGCCAAACCGAATAACTGCTTGCATAAGGGCCAGATGTGAACCAAAGCGTTATTGACTTTTTCACTTTGTGAAGCTCTTTGTCGTGAATAAATGATACAAATTTTTCAAATTGTAATTATTTGTTTTTCCTGTACATGTACATCACATCTGCTGATGTTCGTCCCATTCGGATATCTCCTTCTTGGTGAGTCTTTTTTTTGTCTAAGAGTGTAGATGCATATCCTGTAAATATCTCCATTTTTAAGAATAAAATTGAAATAAAAATTGAGAAAGAAAGGAGATTTAGAGTTTAGGGTGAAGCAGATGTATAGCATTAGTTTGAAATGTTAATAAGTAAAGCTTTTGTCATGTTTCAAGTAAAAGCTTAAAACGTTCTATGCTATTCGCATTTTCAAAGAACTAAAAGCATTTCAACTGAAAGAGATGTATTTTAAGAAAGTTTTCAAAAGAAGCATTTAAGTCAGTTCATTCTTTCTCTCTAGACACACACACAGCTATATATATATATATATATATATATATATACTGGTGCACGAAACCTAAGGACGGATGATTTGGTAAACGCTGGCAGGTGCATAGTCGATCGCAGCAGCTTGTGGAAATTTGCATAAAGGCGTGATGCAATGGGAATCAAGGGGGCGATGGAAATTTTTATTACTGCACGTGTGGGTCACGGGACGGTGTACAGATTGATTTGCAGACATTCGGCGCGTGCAGCCAGTGAGTGTTGGACGTTCCTTTTGAACAAGACGGAAAATTGTTGCATTTTGGTAAATGAGGTCATATCTAGCAGACATCATTTAGAGGATTTTATACGCGGACAGATAATTGGAAAGCTGGAGGAAGGGCGAGAAATGACAGATGTTGCTAGGGAATTCGACATCGCCGACAGTGTTATTTTCGAGCTTTGGGCAGCGTGTGAAACAAGTGGACAGTGTAGCAGGCACAAGCTGTGAGGTAAGACAGCCGAAAATGATCGGTTCATGTGAAGTGGGATAAATAGGTAAAGACAGGATGTGAGACATTATATAACACAAGATATTTTGCGAAAAGAATTACAGAAAGAGTTGAAACAGGTTGTTTCAGCGAAAGGTATATATTGACATGAGAACTGAACAATACAAAGAATGCAGATTGCTAACGAGAGGCAATTCGGAGAGACATGTCATTCAGCGATATGTCCATCATGGAGTGCAATGAAACTTCCCACACGTCGTGATACGTTTTGGCATGCTTTTCATGACGTGATCCATGAGGTTTTGAGGCAACGTGTCCCACTCCTCCTTTACTGCACAGATGAGGGACGACTAGTTTGTCGGAGAATATGGGCGAGCAGCAAGACGTCACCCTAAGGCATCCCATACATTTTCTATTGAATTAAGATCAGGTAAACTTGCTGGCCACATGATACAATGAATATCTTCGCTCTCCAGACAGTCCTGAACAGCGTTGGCACGGCGACAAGCCACGTTATCATCAATCAACAGAAGGTTATGGATGACAGCAGCCCGGAAAAGACGAACATGAGGCCGCAGAACTTGTACCGTGCAATGTAGGAATGTACCGTGCAGCGTCCATAGTCCCTGTTTCAAGCACATGTAGTGCTGTGCGGTTATTGACCATGATGCCTGCCCATACCATGATATTACAAGTACCACATCATTCCCTTTCCTGGATATTTTCTGGACGATGAGCACTACCAACTTCACGTAATATCAGTTGCCATCTACTATCAGAAGAAAGACTAAACCGACTTTCACCCGAGAACACTACATTGCCCAGTCGTCCATGGTCCAATGGTGATGCAGATGGCAGCATTGCAAACGGGCACTACGGGGAAATCTGGCAAGTGGGACTTACACAACAGGTTTTCGGGTGTATAGTCCTGTCTGTCGCAAACGATTTGCAACAGTTTTACGGGAGATCTGAGTTCCTATGCTTGCATAGAATTGACTTGCCATTTCACCAGCTGTACTCCGCCGGCTCCTTTTTGCAATTAGAACGATGTACCGATCGTCTTCGCCTGTCTTACTGTGAGGAATACCTCTTAGCTTGTGCCTGCTACACTTACCACTTGTTTGATACGCTGCTCAAAGCCTGGAAATATCACTGTCGGCGATGTCGAATTCCCTAGTAACATCTGTTATTTGTCGCCCTTCCTCCAGCTTTCCAATTAAGTATCCGCGTGAAAAATCATCTAAATGATGTCTGCTAGATATGACCTCATTTTCCAATACGCAACGTTCTTCTGCCCTGTTCAAATGGAATGTCCAACACTCACTGGCTGCACGCACTGAATGTCTGCAAATCGATTTGTACGCCTTTACGTGACCCACACGTGCAGTAATCAAAAATTTCCATCAACACCTTGATTCGCATTGCATTACGACTTTATGCAAATTCCCCCAAGCTGTTGTGATCGGCTATGCGCCTGCCGTTGTTTACTAAAACATCTGTCCTTAGGTTTTGTCCGCCAGTGTGTATATACCGGGTGATCCAAAAGTCAGGACGAACTTTAAAAAAGAATAATTCGAAAACGAATAAAGATAAAAAGATGCGGTTTGCACCAAACAGATGGAAAAGAAGCCGGGTTTTGTGTGGCAACGAAAAAAAAAATAGTTCTGTTGGCGACCAACAGATGGCGCTATAGATTTTTATTTCACCAAAAGATGATTTACAAATGAAAAAATGTTTACAAGTTACAAGTCAGCTTAATTACAGTTAATTACAGTAAATGTTCAATGTGTTGTCCATCATTCAGAAGTACCGCTGTGAGACGAGTCACCACACCGTTCACAGCATTGAGTAGCATTTCTTGCGTTATGGCAGACACATTTTGGCGGATGACATCTTTCAGTGCTGCTAGTGATGTCGGTTGGTCGCGGTACACTTTTGACTTCAAGAATCCCCACAGCCAAAAGTAACAGGGTGTCAGATTGGGAGATCTTGCAGGCCATGCGTGATTAAAGCATTGACTGATAATGCGATCCTCTCCAAATGTTGAGCGTAGCAGACGTTGCACAGGCAGAGCAATATGAGGTGGTGCTCCATCTTGCATAAAGGGGACTGTTTGGAGTGCCTGTCGCGCTTGCAGTTCAGGATTAATGTTGTTCTGTAACAGTGCTGCATATCGCTGACCAGTGACAGAAACTGTTTTCAAACCCGTCTTTGTGACTTCCTCGAAAAAAAATGGACCAATTATGAAATAATCAGTGAAGCCACACCAGACTGTCACTTTAGGCTGTGGCAAGGGTACCTCAACAAATGCATGTGGATTTTCTGTGGTCCACACTCGACAATTGTGGGGTTGCGACAACAGCGCCAGAGAGTGTGAAATGCGCTTCATCTGTCCAAAGCACAGTGTGAAGCCTGTCGTGCTGCTCTTCTATCTTATTGAATACCAAATTCTCAAAATCTTGGCGAGAGTCGAAGTCAAGAGGTTTCAGTTCTTGGTTATGTTGCAACTTGTAGGGATACCGTTTCAGGGTTATTCGCAGTGCTCTCCAGACACTTACGTACGACACTCCTGTCTGTCTCGAAACTTCTCGAGCACTGCACTCCCCATGTGCAGAAACCGCCGACATGGATTGCACCGTCTGCTCCACTATCATGAGGGGCGTCCACTTCTTGGACGTGACGCCAAAGAACCTGTAGCTTCAAATTTCTTCATCATTTTGTTCAATGCAGAAGACTTTATTGGTCCTTTGCTATCTCGCATACCCTTCATGTAGCGATATGCTCGCAATATCGCAATGGCACTTTCCGAATTCTTATAATACAGTTTAACTAAGAGGGCTTTCTCAACTATGGACAGCATTTCGATGCATATAAGCTTCGACTACCATTACCTGCTGCAGTTGTTCCTTTTTATATTGTTTGTTGCTTTGCATAATCCTATATCAGAAATCCGACAGCGCCATCTGTTGGTCGCCAACAGAACTATTTTTTTTCGTTGCCACACAAAACCCGGATTCTTTTCCATCCGTTTGGTGCAAACCGCATCTTTTTTTCTTCATTCGTTTTCGGATTATACATTTTTAAAGTTCGTCCTGACTTTTGGATCACCCGGTATATATATATATATATATATATAGATAGATAAATATATATGTATATATATATAGAGAGAGAGAGAGGAGAAGGTGGGATTATGGACCCTGCATCTATTATGGACCCCCTTAATATCTGCCCTATGCGCAGGTGCAGCCGCTAATTATAGCTGTGATCTAGAGCCCCTAGGTGGCTGTAATGGATAGTCAAGGTCACTAACCCCAGTTGACTCGTGAATGATGTCCTGGGGCCAATTGTTTGTTTTTCAAGTTTTCAAACTTTTTCTGAGGAAAGTAAAAGTGAATATTTTACATATCTACTGCTATGTTTTGTAAAAACTGATTCCTGTGCCTTATTCTACACGACATGAAGTTCCTTTTGAGCTAGTTCGAAATTAAATTCGATGTAATTCATAATGTGAAAAATGAGTTTGTTTCCAAGATGGCGTTGTTTGAAATATGGACCCCATGGGTGCTGGTATTATGGACCCGGGTCCATATTACCAACAACAGGTTTCGATAATGTAATAATAATGTTTCCGTTAGAAAATGCAATTCCACAGTTGATTTCATCGTGATACATTTTATTTTCATGTTTTGTAATCCTTCTCGGTTATTCTGGATGCTAAGAATGCAAGTTGAGAAGAAATCTCCCGCTAGCAAGGACGCTGTAGTGCGCAGAATAAGTTGGGATAGGGTGAAGATGGTTGAGGCTATCCAGAAGCTAAGATGCAGATAAGTGGGACTAAAGGAGGCTGCCAGAGTGTTTGGTGTATCAAGAATAACTTTGAGATTATTGGATTTACAAGTGGATAAGCCAGCAGCAGATTTGGGTATACAAAAACTAGGTTTTGGTTTTGGTTTGGAGCGCTACTGTCAACTTTTGTTATACAAAGGCTAATTAGACCGAGACCTATGATTTAAAGCTGATTCAGAACGGCTGCATATATCCATACCATCAGTGGGACTCGATCCTACAGGATCTGAACCAAATGCCAGTGCCCCAGCCATTCGGTCATCACCTGGCACAAAAACTAGGGTGGAAGCCTGTTTTACCAGATTACACTGAAAAAGTGTTAGGGGCCTATTTGCTAAAGACGGAGTCAGTATTTCACGGTCTCACTCGTCAAGATGTGAGGAAATTGGCGTTCCAATTGGCTGAACGCAATAATATCTCCCACACTTTCATAAATAAAGCAGCAGGGAGAGACTGGCTAAACTGAATCCACGCTCGTCAGAAAAATTTCGATCAGAAAACCTACATGGACGTCATATGCACATGCAGAAGGATTCACACGTGAGCAGGTGACTGGGTTATTTTTATTTGCAGGAAGGCTTGTGCTCATGGAATCATTTCCAGAATCTTCAATGTAGATGAGACTGGTTTAAGTGTGGTTCAGTCAAAAGTTTCCCAAGTCATCGGGTTGAAGAGAAAACGTCAGGTGGGAGCTCTGACTACAGCTGAAAATGGTTCTCTGGTAACTGTGGTTTACTGCATGAGTGCTGGGGGAACATATTTTCCACCAATGATGATATTTCCTCGTAAAATCTTAACGGATTAGCTTATGAATGGAGCCCCATCCAGACCAATTGGAAGCGCTCATCCCTCTGGATGGATACTAGCCCAAAAGTTTACAGAGATGGCTCAGACCAGCAAGAAGCATCATGAATCTTCTGTGAAGGTGCATTCAAAGATGACACATGAGGAGAACGTTCGTTGTGGGATGAGTCTACACTGGACTCATTCTGTGTGCACCGGAGCCGAAGCTAAATTTTATATTTGCGACTTTTGTCGAAAGATTGAAGTTTTTTTTATATAGATAACGTTTGATGATCCAGCTCTTTAATAATATATTATCTTTCTTTCACTTTTTAGTTTGAAAACTTTTCTCTTTTTTGTTTCCAGCTGTTTAATAGGTAGATACATGATTATTTTTGGTAAAGAAGGTGGGGGTCCATAATTACCCTCCACTTTGGGTCACCTCCAAGTTTTGACGTTTTTCACTTATGTGATTGTATGCATCTTAATATTTGATTTAATGGAAAATCCACTTAAGGATGTTTAGATGATGAGTTATGGAAGAAGTTGGAGCCCGAAAATCTTTAATATGACCACAGTGAGCCAAAAACAAAAGGGGGTCCATAATCCCCCTTTCTCCCCTCTCTCTCTCTCTCTTTATATATATATATATATATATATATATATATATATATATATATATATATACACTCATGGACAAAAAAATTAGCGCACCAGGAAGGAGTCGACAAAATGAAACGAAATTTTACATACGTAATGACTACTTTGATATAAGTAAATGATAAGAAAATCAAAGAAAAAGGATAATTTATTTCAGAGAAAAAGGCAAAAGAACGGAGGAGTTAATTCTCCGTTGGACCCCTTCTAGTGCAAATGCACGATGCGATACGATCGGGCATTGAGTCATACAAGTTCTGTATGATGTCGTGAGACATTTCGTTCCATATTTGCTGTAACCTTGCCTCTAGTTCGTTCAAACTCGTGGGATGCCCAACTCGTCGTCCTAAATGATCCCAGATATGCTCGATTGGAGACAAATCTGGGGATCGGGCAGGCCAAGGAAGGGTAGTAACAGTGCGGAGACAGTCTTGTGACACCCTTGCCGTATGAGGCCGAGCATTGTCTTGTTGAAAAATGGCTCCTGGGAGACGTTGCATGAGTGGCAACACATGTGGTTGCAGGATTTCATGAACATACCGCTGGGCTGTCATGGTGCCACGTAACAATACTAGAGGTGCCCGTGTATTGTAGGCAATGGCACCCCATACCATCACACCAGCTGTGGGAGCGATGTGTCGCTGTACAGCAAAGGCAGGATTGAAGCGTTCACCACGGGCTCTCCACACACGAACACGATTGTCATCACTGCCGAGATTGAATCTGGATTCGTCGCTAAAGACGATCTGGTTCCATTCCGCTGCAGTCCAGTTTCCTCGAGCGCGGCAAAACTCCAAATGGAGGCGTCGATGGATGGGCGTCAAGGGCAGCACACGTAATGGGCGCCGCGATACCAACTGTCCTTCAGCCAGGCGCCTTCGTATGGTTCGAGAAGACACAGAGGCCCCTATTGAAGGTGCTACCTGTGCCTGGATGGCGGCCGATGAAGCAGTTGGCTGTACGCGTGCAATTCTTACGATGTGGTGGTCTTCTCGACGACTGGTCTGTCGAGGGCGTCCTGAGACTGGTCTTCATGTACATGACATCTCTCGGGTCCACTGGTCCCAACACCTCCTCACATTACAATCAGAGCGGCCTAATTGACGAGCTACTCGCCTAGCTGACCACCCAGCTTCCATCATCCCGACGATTCTCCCCCTCTCAAACTGCGACAACTGCTTATATTGTCTTCAAACACGGCGTAATGGCATGCCTATCTCAGCTCTTCCTTTGTAAATGATTCAGCACACTCAAACAAGCTTTGGTTACCTGTTTTATACTCCACAGAGTACGATGTTCAACGCCCTCTTCCGGCTATACGTAATGCGCAATCACGCTGCATTTCTAATCATTTGCATATCTCCCCGACGTGTACCTTCATTGCAAGTTTCGTTACGATCCCGCAATTATTTCTTGGTGCGCTAATTTTTTTGTCCATGAGTGTATTTTATTATAAATATCCCATTGAAACCAAAGTCTTTTCTTATTATGTTTTAAAATCATTTCAAATAAAATTTCCATTAATTGTTCGTTTTAATTTAATCATTTTAAATGGCTGTTTGAAATATTACTGATCATATGTCTATTGATTATTCGGAAATTAGTACATGTAAAAAATTTCAAAACACGATAGGGAAATAGTTCCCGTTACACCAAATTCCGAAGTATCCTGTCATATAAGAGACATATATTACATATGGATTTTGCAAGGAACACTAGGTTCCAGTTACGCGTATGTGACACTGACAAAAGGAACTCATTAATTAAAACGTATTAAAACCATCATAGCTTCCAGGAGCAATTAAACAGCCCTAAATACTCTAGAACGTAGCTGCCCATATAATGTAGGCTTATTAATTTACCGTAGTCTGTTCTAATTAATGCATTTATTTAAGAATAATTAACGAATTGTTTGAACAGGTACTAAATTAATTATTTGTTAGAAATAATTATTCATGTTGTAAAATGTTTCATGAAATTTCCAAAAGTTTTTGATAGTTCAATTTCTTGAGAGTTTTAATTAACAATGACTAACATTCCAGCTCACCCGAAATTATGTGAAAAAACTGAAATTAATTTGTTTTTTGACAAAAAAATACTTTACTTATCAACTGTTATTGACAATAATACAGTAGAATTTAATCAAATATTTGAATAATTATATTTCTGTTTGCTCTTTATCTTACCATATGGAGAGACTATATCTTTAGGCTTGATATTTTTAAAAGCTTCATTGTTGACAAGAAGCTTAATTACATAGCTGCTCAAAATATCTTTTATTTTAATAGCTATTCGTTAAATAAATTTTCAGTAAACATTTTCACTAACGTTCTCATTATACACCTTCATGGTTATTGTTACTATATCGATATTGCTTATTGATAAAAAAACAATTGAATGCCATGAAGCTTGTTACTGCTAATTATCCAAAGGCTACACAGTTAAACTGTTTAATAGGAAATATGTTTTCAAGAGAAACTTTATGCTTGATTTTATTAAAAGCTTCATTGTGGACAAGAAGCAGAAAGCTAAAGTTTCTGGCTGCACAGTTATACTGTTTAACAGGAAATATGCTTTTATGAGAAAGACAGCTTATTTTAAGAAAATTTTAAGTTCTACATCCCATGTATAAACATTAAAAAATATCAATTATTATTTTAAATAATACAGTAGTAATGTTTCATAAGTTAGTCATAACTTCTGGGGTATAGGGATCGGAATGCGCGGCGGGATTTGCTCCTTTGGTGTATCTGAATTCCGAGTATATCTAAGGAAAACAATAAGAAAACTTCATGGAGTACCTTAAATGAGCTAAAATTGGATTATACAGTCTTCATAGACTTGATATTAGTTTTTCCTACGTCATCATCAGTTTGGATTCACTGAGGGCAAATATGTGTCTGCTAATATTCCTTATGCTATAGTTATGGAGAAATTAATTCAGCATCACGTAGACACTTATCACATTGATGATAAATAAAATATAGCCTTTACTTGGCTTTCAGGTGGGGACCAAAATTCAGGAGCGGAATCTTGTATATGTTAGCGTTAATTTTTCTGTGTTTTATTCAATGAAAAAATATCTGGTTATGACGTATTAGAGATACGTGTATGGGCTCTAAGGATTTTAATTTTCACAGATTAGTCAAAATTCTGGTGGCTAGTCCTATCATATTGCATGAGGTATACCCAGTAAAAATAAACAAAATTATGCATTTTTAATTATTAGCTCTATTTTATTACTCAGTTTTAAGAGGGTTTATAAAAATATTTTACAATACAAATGCATTCTAAATTCCGTGATCCCCAAATACAGGAAATTAAGATTATAAATTATTTATGCATTAGAAATTTAGAACCATCAGAAATGAAAAAATATGTTAGTTATGTTTCCTTATATGTTTACTTTTAAGTTTTATTCCATTTTAATACGCTGAAGAACCTTTTTTCAGTATTTTAGGTCTTACACTAACAAAAACGATAAGCAAAATTTTAATAAATGGAGCTTCCCTATTTAAATTCTTCTCGTTGAATCCTAATTTTATCACCGAACATCTTTAGCATTTGAAATATATTATTTAGATGCACAATAAATCTCAGTTCATGACGATTGCTTTCCCAAAAATGAGCTTTAGACATGTTGAGTATATACTGAAATAGCCAAATAATCCATAGAAGTCACGTACGGACTGATGTAAGAGAAACATAGTGTGTCAAACAACTGTGCAACGAGAAGAAATGAAGCTAATTTATGCTTTATTCGAAACAGCGACCGTTCCGACGAATTGTACAAGCGAGTGCTGTTAAACTTGAGAATGCTTTTCTACTACGCATGATTCATGAAGCGCACCTATGAATAATAACTCGGCGTATTGTAGCGCTTATTTTGAAATGAACTTTCTGCCACTTTTAAAATGTCAGAGGAAATAGCTGAACCCACCTTAAAAGGCGTTTGCAGGAGAAATTTAATGGATTATTTAGGGCTCTAGATTTGGACATACGAGGCATTATTTCAATATATGAGGCATTATTTCAATGTAAATAGTACATAGCACTTAATGTTAAAATTTTGATTGTAAGTCACACTTTATTTAGTTAGAGACTATAGTTTTTATGCTTTTCTATATGAAATGTAATGTTGCGTATGACAACATTAAATTTACTTTAATAAGGAAGATTGTATTTAAACATTAATACTAAAAACCACTTAATTTTAAATTTAGGATATTTTATCATGCTTATATTTCATCAAGGACAATGGTTTTGTTTTAATGATTCATTACAAAAAAAAAACGAAAAACAAAAAACAGAAAAAAAACCACAGAAATTTCTAAAAAGACATCTCTGTATTTTCTGGAATTAATTTATTTCGGCATTTTCCGAAATAAATTAATATCCTTAAGGGGAAATCCATTATACAGGAATTTTACAAATGAAGGCTAAGTGAAATGGAGGATGGGTATAAAATCTTTTGAAACTGTTTTTCAGTGACAGAATATTACTCATGCCTATTTTTCGATATCTTGTAACTACTGATTCGAAGAGTCAGTTTCGTACTGCGAATCATTCAGGCTACAGATAGTGCTTTATTTAGTTTAGCTTTCCTGGAAATAGGAGTAAGTCTCACTGTCGTATTGCTAGTCCATTTTAATTATAGGGCATGATTATTTAGTGGTAGTACAAAGATCATCTATCAAGGGGTATTTGGGTGCGTTGTGTTATAATTATTTTATTTTGTTACCCAAGGCTCTGGACGCAATTAGCAATTAACGAACATTCTTTTTAACCAGTTGGATCTGCTACATCAACTTTGCTCCACATTAAAAACACCTAGCAGATAAATATTTACTGAAACAAGGTTTAAAACAAAAAAAAGCTTATTTATTTACATAGTCCAAATATTTACATCTCATCAAATTTTAATTAACATCATTAGCTGCTCTGTTCACTATCAACAGGGTTCGATTTAGTTTGACTTCTGATTCAGGGAGCGTAAATACAAACTACACAAAATGCTAAAACTCCTATCCAAATTTAATACACTATATTTTTCACACATGTAAATCTCGCACTAATTATCAAAGGCAAACGCGGGATCTGGACTAAACAAAATCAAATAAAAACACTCACGTCTTTCATCTGAGGGCGACTTTCGGGTTCTTAGAAAACTCTGGTAGGGGACTCTTTCCGTGACGTCAGTTTGAACGCTGTAGGTTCTCTTTAGTTTGATGGGTGACTCTTCCATGCTGGGGTTATCTGTCACTGAAGACGGACTGGAGGCAATCTTCTCTGCTATTCCTCTTTATTTCGGATTCGGGATCAGCTATCATTCGTCTCTCCACACAGGCGATCTTTCTCGGGAAGGATCCATCGAGCTCCGTGGCATCAAACCCCCCTTAATTTTATTTTTGCTCCGGGAATATTCCACCGGACTTTCGGGGCAATCAAACAGGGGCAGGTCATTTTTCAGCCGACCCAGGACAAGGCCTCCTGGACTCCGACTCCTCCGACCTTTTTTCTCAAACTCCTTTCCATATTTTAATTCCTTAAACGTTCCCGCCTCCGGAACCAATTCACTAGCCATTCAGGAAACTCTCGACTTTTTATTTGTTAAGTTTCAACACCTACAAACCTGTCATTTGCTACCCTCGTTCTTGATCAAAAACGCCCCTCTTACGCAATAATCCAAACAGCTGACTGACCACCCGCAACACCGCCAGACCATGTGGCTTACAAACCGCTCCCCTCCAATCAATCACCCACAAAGAACCATTGTAACATAACGTCACGAACGGTGCCATCCTTGCTTATCTGCGTCTATCATCTAAAAAACCCCACACACTCTAGGCCCATAAAACTTTTGTAGATTGGCTACCATTGCCGACAAACGCCATATTCTATAATTACATCGGCATTAAAGACGTCCCCGACTTTTTAACACCAAATATAATGAATCAGCTTTCAAAGTTTTTATTTTCTCTTAAAATATGAATTTTAATTTATATTTTTTTTGAAAGCGTTTCATTACACTCACTTTGAATGCTTTTCTAACAAACAGTCAGAATTCACTCAATACTCAATGCTTATTCATCATTCAATACTTATTACTCAATGCACCTATTATTCATTGCATTATATTATTCACTATTCAATGCTTATTAATAATTCACAACTTATTCAATACTCTTATTATTCATTACATAATATTATTTACTATGCATTCTTAATCACTCAACATTTAATTACTTTATCTTTAAGCAACACTGTTCAACACTAACTGTTCCATTAATTATAACTTTTAAACACCTTTTCTTTTATCATCAATCCTCCTAACTCAATATTCCAATAAACCAATGTATTATTCGAATCAGAGTATTAATTTTATCGTCATGGATTACACGTATCACTGCCAATTAGTTTTTCTCATAGTCGCAATAATCATATTTGTTTCGTCAAATCAGCACCATTATGTGGTAGAGTTAATTGGGTGGGTCGTGATTTAGTATAGTAGTAGGCAATGATACCATTACTCTGAATTCTAAACAATACATTAATTTATTAACATAGCACATATATTAGTACACATTCAATTATATTATTGATAATTATGTACCTAAAGAAACACTCATTATATCAAGGTATTATTTGACTGTACTATTTCACTTATTTAAATTGATTTCATTTCAGTACGCAATATATATTATTTCTTAACTTCCACCTATATTATAAGATTCGAGGGTTTATAGACTTTTTGGCAATAGGTAATGAAAGGTTACCTCCATTTTTGCAGACTGCAGAAGGGAAACATTCGCCGGCATATTCACGTGCATCGATTTGGATATCTTTCATCGGGATTCACTTTCGCTAGTGAACGCAGTCATCAGAATCGCTATATGTCGCGGGAAGAGGCGGACTTTAACGGCAGGAGCGGTTCTCCATCTTTGGCTTGTGGGGGTCAGGCAATCTGTCTTGGTTCCGTATCTTAACTATTCTCCTCTCATAGGTAGCTTGCAGAGGTCAGGCAATCTATCTTGGCTCCCATGCTCCTCTATGCTCCTCTCATCGCTAGCTTGCGGGGGCCAGGCAGTCTCTCTCGGCTCCAATACTCACCTATTCTCCTCTCATCGTTGGCTTGCAGGCTTATAGCGATGCGCTAATTCTGGGCGCAATCTCCCATATATTCTTTTTAAACTTCTCGCTTACGAGGCTACTACTCTACATTCGCGTGCTAAGTCTGAGAGTCAAAAATCAATCATATGCTTTTTTTTCATATTCTCACTCTCTCTATTTTTTATCTTCTCAACGCCCCACCTTTTACATTTTCATTCGTCTCTCATGTTCAACCTTTTTTTTCACTTCCACTTCGTTTCACTAATTTTCACCCCCTAATTATTTCTTTAAACCATTCAGAGTGAGGGGCGTTTCATACAAAAACAATTCCGCCTTCGACTCATCCCTGCCTTTCTAGGGATCATGTTTTCCCAGAACATCTCCTATGTGTGGGGTCATCTTCTCTTCGCCAACAATTCCCTTTTCATCTTGATGTCCCCTCTATGTAGCTCCCTCGCTGTTTCGTCTCTTAACTGTTGCTTTTCAGTTCCTATTTCTTCATCCGGTCCTTTGTACAAACAGGAGTCATTTCAATTTTCTCATTTTATCCCCGTTTGTCCGATTTAATTGGCTTGTCTGCCCCTTTCGAACTTCTAACATACCGTATCCCCACGACATTCTTCTTGTATCGTCTGGCGTCATTTCACTGTTTCATTTTCCGTCCTGTTTGTTAATTGGATTTTCTGCACCTCTTCCATTTTCTTTTATATGTCGTAATGCACGACAATACTCTGATGTAAATCTTTGCATTAATGTAATCAAATGCAGAAGCAAGCATTAGATGATAACGGTAAACTGTTTAGTGTTGTTCCTTCCCAACAAAGTCAAATAAATGAGCCAGTTGTAGTCTAACTGCTGCAGAAGTAAGTACTTGGGAATTATTAAACAATTATTTCAATTTTTTTCTACAGCAAAAATATAATTTGAAGACTGAATTGGATGCTATTACTTTTTTCACTTGCCAAATCGGTTATGTCACGTCAAAAATGTAATAATAATAACGATTACTCCACGGATATTTTATCTTATGGATTTTTTATGTCGTCAGATAAAAGCTCCATCTACAATAATACATTCTTCAATGTTTATTTGAATTGGTATTTTCGACGGAAATTTAAAAGAACAATGTATATTATTTTAGCACTTTTCTCCACCTTTTGTTTAAGGGGATAGTGGACTTTCAAATTACCAACAATGAAAAAAAAATTGGAATTTTTTTTGGGGTGTATTAATATATTAAAAATATGGAAATATTGAAATAAAATGCATTTAAAATATGTAATGAAAAGTAAAATGAAAACTTGGTGGATGGCTCTAGAAAAGTAAATTTTAAAGGTAGGTGAAAAAATATCTTTTAAATGGCTTTTTATCAAAATGAGTCATTTCCAGATTTGCAAGTCTTTGAAATGCTCCTTGCGTCCCAATTTTTGACGAAATTTTATAAAATTTATACTAAAGTCTCCTCTTATACATTAAAATAAAGTTATGTATCCATTTCAGCTTTCTACATCATTAAGATTATCAAATTTTAACTTAAGTGCAGAAAAGTACAAAAAATTCCCGGAAATTAAGAGTACAAGCATAAAAATAGTTCCTAAAAATTAACTATTCAACGAAAGCACAAAATAATACATAACTCCGTTCAAAATGTATTTATAAGCAATATAAATGCAAAATTAAGGGGGGAAGTTAAAAATTGAATCACAAGAGCATTCTAAAACACATAATAAAAATTTCAATTTTTAAAATGTAAAAAAAATAAAATTAAAATATTTATGAAATTTTATAAGGTGTTTGATATAGTTATACTTTAATAAATATATATGCAAAATTTCCTATGTGTAAGGTAAAAATTTCAGAAATTGCTTTGTAATGTCCTTAACCGATTTATGAAGTGAGCGGCTCATATAAAACTCTTGTGAATCTGATGTAAGAGACATAAAAAGTTCGATTGTTAGATAATTCGATAGCTGTATATGACTCATCACATGCTCGTACTTACACGAGATACGAGTATCTTAAGTCCATAATATAAAAACTTTTACTAGAGACAAAGAAAGCAAAAAAACCGGACGTTAGTAAAAAAATTTAAAAAAATAATCTTCTTCCGTTTTCCTCCACTGACGCATTAACTATGCAGTTAATTAATCAAATTTAGTTCACATCACGAAATTTCTCTCCACATACATCTATAAATAGTTCCAAATTCGTTCCTTTCATGTGATCAAAAATTTTGCCTCATAATATTTGTCAAATTACAAAGCAATATATGTTCACTTTTCCCTAATAAAAGGGAAGTTTCTATTATACACGATTGAGGAATTCAGGGGTAGAAAAAAATAAAATAATTCTGAATTCTTTTAAAGGTGATTATATTACACAATGAAAGTACGCTTTTAACTACAACATGAGAGCATTTTTAGATTTAAAACGTATAACTGCTCTGAACTAAATATTCATCAATAAAATCCCGTATAATCCTCTGATTACAAGTATTCTTAGAAATAAATTTTGTGATATTTATTTCACAAAAATTAAGTAACATGGAATTCACTCTAACAAAGATAAACTATTTAATATGAATAAGCCCCTCCATCCTGTATGGGAATGCAAGAAAAGTGCTAATACATTTAAAATTTGAATCCAAAATGTTGACAACTTTCTACTTAAATATTTTATGGACTAAATTAAAGTGCATGCTATTAAAGGAATTTTGATCATACGTTTGGATAAAAAAAAATTATGTAAAAGCTATAACAAAGTGCTCTCATATTTTTGAATTAACAAGTTGGAGATGAAATTACATAATTAGAAAACTTGTGTTTATGCAAAGTACAAATTTATAAATATAAATCCCAGTTCGTGTTACAAAACTAAATGCTTAAATCATGTACATGCATTCCCAAAAATTTATTATGTGGTGTCATTTGTTAGTTGAGAAAAATCTTAATTAATCTTTCATTTCGCTTTTCTTAAGAAAACTAGAAGAAGCTTTTAAACTCTGTTCACTATCTTCTAAAAAGATTTTGAGTACCAAAGTTGGATTTTCAATAACCATCCATTATTGTGTGTAAAGAAAAATGACAAGACATATAAAAATGTCGACGTTATCAAACCTTCTGAAAACTTTGACTAATGACACTGAAACGTTTGTCATTTTAAAAACTTACTTTGACAAATAAGTGAGGGAAATTCCATGCATTTTCATGAGTCAAGTTCACGATCCGTGCTAAACACTGAGTATGATGTAAAAATTTTTGATTTCCGTAATTAATCAATTAAAAGTATTACTAAAAATTGTGTATATTTTTCTTTTATTTACCAGAATGTCTCAAAAGCTTTTAAAGTTATATCTTATCACTCTGCGTTTTAAATTTTTCAAGTTATCTGAGTTCTAAGAAAAACTTTTGACAGCTCCTGATGAGGTAAAATACAACTGTATTTGTAAGTTTGAACATTAATCTTTCCAAACAAGTGGTTGTATGCATATAGCTCATTTATATAAGACTAGCTGAAAACCCGCGCTTCGCTACGGAGTACATTGAAATTAAATACAACGGTCAATGTATGCAATTAATTCCAAAAAAATAAATATATATATATTTATAAAAAAATATAAATATATATATATATATTAATTATATATATATTAATTATATATATATTAATTATAAATATATATATATTTATAAAAAAAATAAATATATATATATATTTATAATAAATACGACGATCAATGTATACAATTGATGTAAAAAAAACATATTTATAAAAAAATCGTAAGGGATATTTTTATAGACAAAATAAAGTACAATCGTCTGCCGCATTAGCAAGAAAAAAATATTTTTTTGTCTATTTAGTTGTTTTGCACGTGACGATAAATTTATTTAAAGTACCAGAAAAAGAAATCACGTGATCAGCATTTAATAAATTAAATTCTAAAAATTAATCTTTAAAAATTCACCAAAAACCAGGAAATGGAGGTAAAAATTCGAAAAAAATTTCAATTTGAAGGAATTTTTATGATCTTTCTCGTGATATAAATTTTATAACCCTCAATGTATTATTTTAAATGCAAACGTAAAAAAAGTTTAAAAAAGCTTAAAAATTTAATTTAAAAAAATCTAAGAAGAATTTTTGAAAAATCTTTCTTAGTGCACCCCTACACTATTAGAAGAATCGCCATGCAAAATTTCAGCCCTTTAGGTCCAGCGGTTTTGTCTGTGCGTTTTATGTCAGTCAGTCAGTCAGTCAGTGAAGAAATGAGTCAGTTACGGAACTGTTATATATATATAGATAGATACGTTTAACTGGAATAAGCTTCATAAGTCAAGATACTGAAGTAAAAACATATGAAAAACATTTTGAAAATAAAATTTTCAATTATTCATTCAAAACTATGAAATGCAGCTGCTTAATTTTGTCTGAAAATCAAAGTTTGCTACAGAGAGACTGAAGGCGATTAAATGACTTTCCCAGAAACAGCAATTTCAATATAATATATTTATATATATCTAGTGAACTAATAAAATTGAAAACTCAAAGCTGCCACTTCGAATGAACATTAATCATAGTCTCAGAATGCACCACAACTCATGCCGAATAAATTATAACTACAAATGTTTATTTCATCTTCTATACAATAAAGCGCTTACACCCTTTAAAGTTTCGGCATTACGTCGCAATAAGCTGCTTATTTTCAATATTGAACTGAAACGCTTTATAATCCTTCTTTATTATTACAGCACAAATGTTGTGGACGATCTAGAGGCAATAGTAACCCCCCGTGTAAAAGTCTTTGTGATATAAAAACCTTCACTGATATATTTATTTTGAGAAAGGTTTTCATTTTATCATGGAGATTTAAAATATTTATATTTTCAAATATTTGCATGAATAAATCATTATCTCAAAATTGCATCAAGGATATAATACTATTCATTTGAAATATATTTAAATTATATACTATACAAACTTTCTGTGAAATACACTACATTCATACACCAAAAAGAAGTGTACTGTTTAGAATGTTTTCTAATAATCTGGAAAATTTTGCTTTAAATTGATAAATGATGTTCAAATTGCTTTACAAACAGTTTACACACGCAAGAGCGAAATTAATTTGGAATTATGTGGATCATAAATCATTTTGCATAAAAAATATCTTTAAAACATTGTTAAAACACACTAGTGTTTATTTTGTTTAGAGGGCTCACGTTTTTAAAGCTGTAAAAAATGCTTTAATTTAAAGCAAAGTCGTATCGATTATACGTGGTTTAAATTATACAGAATTCTTGAGATAAAGAAAGAAAATCTTTTTTCTAAACATTTGATGAAAAAATTACTGTCATTATTTTTACGTTTTATATTTTTTTGAGTGGCAACCATAAATTTATATTTTTTCTCTTTCTTCAGAGCTTATTATTCAGGGAATTTTACTCTGCAACTTATTTGATAAAATTTAGATAAGAACCAACTGTACTTAATTTATTTTCTCGCAATATTTGTTAGTTAGTTATTAGCGCAATTAAATAGACACTTTAATTCTAATACTAAGCACTTTTACTTTTATTTTTTGATTTTATGTATTTTTTCTCTACCCATTTTTTAGCAAATGTAATCTGCCTTCAATTGTATAACTACAATTTTGAATACATTTATCATTTCATCAATAGTTACTCTTTTATCCGAATTGGGAATATTGGTTATAATTCCCTAACAATTGAATATGGAGCTCTTGGAGCAAAACATATACTGTCAAACCGAAATAGTTTTTTTTCAGTGAGTATGCGTTTAGTACGTAGGTGTATAAGTAACAACCAATAGAAGTAATTGATTTATTTTCTACCATATCGATGCACGTATCAGTACATGTTGTTGTTTCTCATCCCCATGACCAGCAGAGCTAGATCAGGTCCATAAGCTCGTTCACTCTGAGAAAGTTCAGCACCAAAAGAGGATTTTGAGCCAGGTCCTGCCTGATGAGCCCCAGACAGGATAAAATGTGGTCAGGGGAGGCTTGAGCAGTAGAACACTTAGTGCAGATTTCGAAATGCTTACTACCACCAATAAAAGACAAGAAAGAAAGTAGATACAAATGACAAGTAAGCACAAAAAGATACGTTATTATCTATTTAGTCATTTTCTTTCCTCAGTCCATGCACTTGAATTATATAAAGTAGGATAGTCCACTAATAACTTTTTTATCTGCATCTGCATACACGCCGTTACACAAAGACTAATGCGAAATGACAGATACTCCAGACAGTTGTTTATTCTGAAAGAATAAATAATTGAATAAAAGAAAAAATACTCTTAAGAAATTCCTTTTGTGTACATGTACTGAATTAGTAGAGGAGTAAAATGTGTGGTATTTGGTATTTATAGATGCCTTTATAGATTCGGGAAGAGGACATAACCAAGCAGTTTTTTAAAAAAAGTAAAAATATTAGAAAAATTGTGCTGATGTGAGGCTAAAACGTAAAGTAAATTATAGAAATCTACTACATTCAAAATTATTTTTAGAGGAGGATTTAGATTCAAACTATTTTTAGAGGAAGATAAAAATGAGAGAGGCTTTTATCAGGTAAACACACATACAATTGTAAAAGAAATAAATATGTTTTGCAAAATGATAAATATTCAAACTATTTTTTATACGGGGTCATTGAAAGAGGTGTCCGTTATTTCAGTTGTGCACACCGGGAACAACAATCGACCGATCGGATTTTGCGTAGCAGCAGATGGTATGTTAACTCTGGGAGTTTTATTTTTCAGTGTCATCGTGACCGTGACTGTACGGGACCATGCGCCGACACTGTGACGTGGCGCTTCTTCCTGCATGAGTTTTGACGCTGAATGGGCAGCGTCGGTCCAATTTTTTGGCCAACAAGAAGCTTCGATTTGACCCTTCTAGACTTTTTTTAACGGGGTTTCCTGAAAAACATTGTGTACGCTCAGAAGAGTCGGGACTACGCCATTTATCGGACAGAATCCCTGCTGCAATAGCGACTGCTCCTGTTATGATCGAGCGTACCTGGATGGAGATTGACTATACCTTAGATGTGTACCAAGCGACAAGGGGTTGTCATATCGAAACCTACCAGGTAATGTCCAAAACTTGATTCGTTTCTGCATGTTTTAATGCAAAAATAAACATCACGAGTTCTATTATATGGTTCTTTATTTCACGTTGCAATCACGAACATCTTTTTCGATGACCCTGTATCTGAGTGGTCATATTCACACACATTTTGAAACTTTTGCACGAACTATGTATCTTACAACTTTTTTGCATAAGATGTATGCTATCATATGAGTTTTTTTTAAAAACACTGGCAATGTAGAATAATATTTAGCAACCCATTGTTTGATGAAAGTGGTACACAAGAGTGCCTCCATCTACATAAATTTGAATTTGCTATGATTAATTTTTTTTTATCTGTATACCTCATATTATCGTTATATCGTTATCTATATACCCCAGTATTTATAAAGCCGTTAGCATTAGAATGGTAAACACCTATGAGCTCCCTGGGAGTGCTACATTTAGCAGTACTCTCAGGGTACTAGTAACTGTAACACGAAGGATGAAAATCAGGAATCTTTAAGTTTTAATACCCTGTACTTAGTACATTAATTATCTGGTCTCAGAAATGCCACTTCTTCAAATAAAATTCAAATCGAATTAATTACTTTACAGGCAAAACTTCTCTAATTCTTTACATATATCTATTATTATGAGGAGTCTGGCGTATTTAAAAAAAAAAGTTTTGCATTTAAAACATTGATCAAAAGGCTTGATCTAATCATAGCGAATTCGTAATTAATTGACACCCATTAGAAAGTTTCTTGAATGTTTCATAAAACAGCGAGTACTTATTTCTTAATTCGTAAAATTTTAGATCTTCAATTTTGAGTGTTTTGATAGACTCGTTTATAACACTCCAAGTGTAATGCTTTTGTCACTAAGTAGTACATTATATAACAGCTAAATACACAAACTACCACCTTTAAAAGGCGTATTTTAGGATTTACGAATAGATAGGATTGTCCTTCAGCTCATTTTAATCTACTTGGAATGTTGAGTAGTGCCCCCTATGGAGTGGAGAGGAATTTATGAATTCAGATCATCAACTCGTCTGTTCAACTTTGACAGAACTTTCTACACTTATTATATCAGGCCAGAAACTGTTTGTTAATATTGTGCTTTGAATTGAGTTTGTTTTCTACAGTTCACTTTTGTTAGCTTAATTTAATCTTAGTAATTTTACTGTGCCTTTTATTTCTTATTGTGGCTAAAGAAGTGAGTCCACTAATACTGCTGCATTGGAAATAAATAAGAGGACTTAAATTTAAAACATATTTCTATGACTCAGAGTGTAAAATTGGCTATATATGTTATGTGTTTTGATCAAATATATTATTAATTTCTAGTTTTCATATTATATGAGGACTTCTAAAAATATTGAATTTATCTTTATCTTTCTGAGTTTCAGGCGTCACAGAAGTAAATACTGACAGTTCGTATACACTTTCAGACATTTATACAATTTGACTAATGTTTGCGATATCCCTCCTCTTTACTAATTTTAATCCAATTTTACTCTACCTCACATATAACTATATATAAACGATACAAGTAGAGAGAACCTGACAAACTTTTAGAAGTTGTAAAACAAATAGTTTTTATAAACTCTGATGAAAAGTAAGAAAGTATACGTGATATAACGCACTTGCTGACTAAGAACTGAAGAAATGAAATTTGATTTGAAATTGATCGCTATAATCTTTTTATATATAAACAGAATTGTCTTAGCCAAGCCAAATTCTTTAGTGAAAGAATCACGTATCTGGTTTTTTGTACTGTAACTCAGTTGTTTTTTTGACTTTCAATAAATTCTTCAGTTTATCTCTCAAAACACCCAAGTCGTTTATCTTGATAATGCTGGTGGTTTCTAACTTTATTTTTTAGAATTCTTTGAATGAAAAGAAAACACTGAAAATAAGAAAAAAATCCAGAATGTTTTTTATAGTAATGTGAAGCACTGGGGCTAGGTAAGAATATTCAATGATTAGAGCGACTTCTGAAGATTTGTTCACCTCATTAAGGGTGAAATTTTTAATTCATTCTATGAATATTTACTACAAAGTCCCATAAAGCTTATTAAATGTAAGATATTTTATTCTGTTGTTACTTTTCATACTATATAGCTTGAAGTCATGTACTGAATTCTTTTCGACAGTTTTTCTTAGTGACATGACATGTATTTTAATCGATTTGTGAAATCCTTTTTTCTCATTAAATGAATGTATGTAATAAATTTACTCTTACTTATACAAATGATCACAATGAAGTAGAGTTTAATTGATTTAACCGCTTAATATAAATAAAGGAAATAACATTGTTTGATTTCCTGTTAAAAGTTACGTAAGATACAAATTTTACTGAACCTTAGTGTAAGTTGAATTTTTTCTTATGAATACTCAATTGTAGTAATAATTGGGCTTTTTTTTGCGGTTGAAAAATTAAAGGTACTGTTATTGTATTGAACATTACTGTTTAATACAATTTTAGTGACGACTCTTATAAATTCAGAGTTTTTTACTCCCCCTGAAATACCTCGTAAAAATACATCATTACTTGGAACATTTCATTTTTCTCGTAGATATACTACTTTCATTGTTTAAAATCGTGTTATTCTAAAAAAACTAAAAATTACATTACCATTAATAATATACTCTTTCGATATTAAATATATTTTTCTTTAGATTTAAGTTTCTGGCAGGTAAAATGTTCCCCACGAAAATGTTTTGATGCCATTAAATATCTTACTCATCATTACATGATCCTTTGTTTGGGCCAGAAAATAACTACAAGAACATGCAGCTTCTTGAAATTCACAGTATAAATAAAGAATTGCAACTAGTTTCACACTTATTAATATAGTTCTTCATCAGGCCAGGGAGCATTAGGTATGTTTTTATCTATGGACGGTGGAATTCATAGAGGCCATCACACTAAGTGCTCTCCAGCTCAAAGAAGAACTATTAATGCTCTCGCAACTAGCTCCCATTCTTAATTTTTTAGATGAATTTTACGAAGCTGTCTTCAAGTTGTGCTCATGCTGTGTGCATTTCACAAGTTTCATATAAGTTATAGTAAAGGATATTTTCAGTGTAAAATTACTTTTTCCTATTTCTTTTGTAACAAGAGAAT
This sequence comes from Dolomedes plantarius, assembly GCA_907164885.2. NCBI lineage: Eukaryota > Metazoa > Arthropoda > Arachnida > Araneae > Dolomedidae > Dolomedes > Dolomedes plantarius. Next base: position 18,477,792 of record OU015494.1, on the reverse strand, counting down.
ACTCAGAATTTTTCATTTTGTACGAACTAAAATATCCTCTTTAACATTTAATCTTATTGGATTGAAGTGATAAGTGTCCTATTTTTATTACAAGCGTCTGTATCCTCTGAGACATGACAAAATGAGCTTATTTTTTTAACTTTAAAAGCATAGACAGAAGTATGTAACACTAAATCAAAAGTCATCGGAATAATTCCTTTATTATTTCGAAATTAATGAAATAACTATCTCAAATACTAATGCACAGGTGAAATCACACTGAATTTCCAAATGTCCGTTAGAGAATCATTTCCTCAAAAGAAAAATTTCCAAATTCAAATATTCTGGTATAACATCAGCATAGCTTATAAACAAACTAGTATAACACATTTTTTCAAAAAGAAAAATAAAGAATCCCTGTTTTATTCTTAGTTTTAGAAAATTAAATTTAAATATCGGCCTGTAGTTCAATAATAACCCCTGATAAGTTTCTTTTAAATGGAACACTGTCCCCTTTGGGTTGGCTGAGATTTAGGTTAGCATGAATCGTCGTGAGTACAATGTGTAGGCTAGAAATTAAATGGAATGGAAAGTTATGCAACGAATATTTATACTTGACTGAGCAAAATTTAAAAACGTTGGACGGTAAGAAATAGTAACATAAATAATGCAGCAGGAGTTTAAGTGATACCAATCAGAGGGGTGTATAATAAAGAAAGTTAACTAATCAGATAAATATATACTGTGAATTTAGAGTTATGAAAACTTATTTTTAAATATTGTCCATCAGATTACATTCTCATGATAAGGGTTAACTGCTACCACACGAGCATTTTTAGATCATTTATGTTTTGTTTGAAGTCGTATTTCTAAAAAAAAATAATAATTGTTCGGAAAATAATGGAAAGACTACGATTTCCCTTTAATAATTTCCAACGAATCTCCCCTTTGTTTGCAGGCACAGATTTCTTTTTTAAAGATCTCATGGACTTGCTACATTCCATTGGAATACACAGTTCAGTATGTAAACGCTATTTCGGTAATGACTTTTGAAGCAACTGAAAAGTTTTGTACGAAATGCCAGTAAAAAGCTTAAACTTTTATAAAAGTATTGAGTGATCGATTATGTGAAATGCATCTGACATAAAACATCTCACAGGACGTTAAAATAGTTTTCTACAAACCTTTAACTGATAATGCTCAAAGAAACCCACCTCTAAAGAATCTGCTCTATAATTCAAGGTGAAACTGCTTGTTCAGGATAAAAGAACAGATACAGCGCTTAAACAAATTAACCTGGCACATTACCCATCTCTTGTCCTTTCTGTCAATATTTAAAGTATACAAAACTTGGCTGCTTTTCAAATTTTGTTTTATATTTCCTTAAAAGCAAGGCAAATGAAAATATACATATTTCTACGCGAAGCATTTTAGTTATTATTTATTCTATGAGAATTTTTAATATGAATTTGTAAAAATTCTTTCGACTTTGTCAAGGAAGCATTCTTGCGGCTGTAGTTTATTCCTTAAAAAATTGGGATTAAAAATTAAGAGTCTGAGAGCCATTATGATATTTATAAAGTTTTATAATCAATATAAAAAGGTATGATTTATAATATCACACGATCATGTTATTAATTTAGAATTTGGGTCACTTTACTTTTTTGATTCTTCACAATAATATGTTAGGCATTGATGATTTAAGATATTACAATACATTATATTTATTTTATTCACTGTAGTTTAGATTTAAACAAGCTTTATCTTGAAAACCCCTTTATCATTCACTCGAAAATATTCTGTGGAGATTGGGTAGAAATAAAAATATATATAGAAGAACTAAAACAAGATTTATGCATCAATATAAATCTACAAGCTGTTTAATACGGTGATATAGTCCTAGAACATGCGTATTTGCATAGCAACTCGCAGTGCTGGTAAACAAATAGTAGGTGTGCTGGTAAATTATTGAAAATGTAAAGAATTTTAGTTTATTATATCAGTATAAAATACGTTTCATTTAAATTTATTTTCATTCAAATCTCTTTGGTAGTACGAGTGTAAAAATCATAACGTATCCATGCCTTTTCACACAGGCGTGAACGTATTATCGCACAATTAAGGCCTGACGCACAAAACGCTCTTTCTGACTGGATACTTGTGGAGGTAATACTTAAAAGATAATTGTAGCACAGCTTTAAGTATTCGCCACGAGCATCATTTAACCGTCTTCTTCAAACTGTGATATTTTTCGTCTTACTGTTTTCCCCAAATTAGTCTTATATTCCTTTAGAGCAGGTGTACTCGAATTGCGGCCCACCAAGCTTAAATGTGTGTGATCTTTCTGTGTGTGTATCTTTGTGAATCATCCAATTCCAAAATGAAATATTTTTTTTCGAACTCGAGGCACTTGTCGTTAGACATTCGCCTGTATGTACACCGCGAGACTGTTGGCCATTCATTTAAGGTGTCCAGCACTACTCCCTACAAGCCGGTCTCGTAATTTAGAACCGAGTCAAGTGACGAGACCGGTACACTTGCAAATCTTGCATCCACGGTTGAGTTGTTATACGGCAGTAACAAGCAGAATTATGTTTTAGACCAGAATGTAAGAAGAAAATCTAATTTTTTCACGGTGCTTTTAAAAATACAGAATGTCATGCACACCCATATGAGCCATTCACAAGCCAAATCGGTTTAGTCCACATTTTGAAAATTTTGAAATTTTAGTATCAAAGCACTTGAGGGACTCCTCATTTTCGACATTCATAAAAAATTTCCCAAACAATAATCATAAACACCACTCAATGACAAAATTTTTTGGGCCATCGAATAATAAGTCCCTTTTATCAGAAGCCAATCCATTAAAGTCCACACTCTGATGTAAATCTTTGCAATAATGGAATCAAACGCAGAAGCAAGCATTGGATGATAACGGTAAACTGTTTCGTGATGTTCCTTCCCAACAAAGTCAAATAAATGAGTCAGTTGTAGTCTAACTGCTGCAGAAATAAGTGCTTGGGAATTATTAAACAATTATTTCAATTTTTCTCTACAGCAAAAATATAATTTGAAGACTGAATTGGATGTTATTACTTTTTTCATTTGACAAATCGGTTATGTCACGTCAAAAATGTAATAATAATAACGATTACTCCACGGATATTTTATCTTATGAATTTTATATGTAGTCAGATAAAAGCTCCATCTACAATAATACATTCTACAATGTTTATTTGAATTAGTATTTTCAACGGAAATTTAAAAAAAACAATGTATATTATTTTAGCACTTTTCTCCACCTTTTGTTTAAGGGGATGGTGAACTTTCAAATTGCCAACAATCAAACAAAAATTGGAATTTTTTTTTTGGGTTTATTAATATTTTAAAAATAGGGATTGTAAATCGTTGCAATAATGGAATCAAACGCAGAAGCAAGCATTGGATGATAACGGTAAACTGTTTAGTGTTGTTCTATTCAAGCTGCGTGGTGCCCGCGAAACAGTTTTATAGTGCCCGCAGTTCAAATATCTAAATTTTAGATATTTGAACAAAAAACGCTCGTACTTGTAATGAATGATTTTAGTTAAAAAAATCAAGAATCGTAAAACCGTCAAAATCAAAAACCGAACAGCCTGCTCTCTCGACAACATCGCTCTCCCCTCGCTGTGTTTCAGCTTCTTTTTCCTGCTCTGAAATTGAACTCACTTTGCGCGTCGACATGCTTGTGAAAATTTGTTTTCCAGTATGAATTACTTAAAATCAAAGTACCGATCAAGCCTCACTGACACCCATTTGGACAAATGCCTGAGAATTCAGAATTCAACTTATGTGCCACATTACAACGAATTGGCCACAAATTTGCAATGTCAAATATCGCATTGATTTATCTATTTTAAGATTGTTTTGTTTAAATTAAAATTTATCTATTAAAAATTTATGTCGCATTAATATTTTCATTTTTAAATATCCCCCCATCCTCCTTTTCATCCAGCTGTACCCGCCAAACTCCTGCATTTCTGAAATATGCCCTCGAAGTAAAACAGATTGCCGATCCCTGTTCTATCCCAACAAAGTCAAATAAATGAGTCAGTTATAGTCTAGCTGCTGCAGAAGTAAGTACTTGGGAATTATTAAGCAATTATTTCAATTTCTTTCTATAGCAAAAATATAATTGCAAAACTATAATCGGTCTACATATTTTACCATTTTTTTTTCATAAAATGAAATATGAGAAGAACTTATATAAAAATCGACTTACTGTTTCTTACCTTGATGACGTATTGAGAGTAGCATGTAGCAAGTGTAAACCTGATTTGTCTAAAGTAGTGAAACGTTTGCTTCAACATAAAAAATCCCACTCATTTTTAAATAAACTTTTGAATACATATGAGTTTTGAATTTTATTTTGACATTAATATAGTATGAGGTACAGTGTACTATGTTGCGGCCAGCGTAACGTACCAAACATATGCATGTGGCCCGACAGAAAAAGCGGTTAAGTATGGCTGCTCGAGAAGAAGAGGTTTTTAAATATTTTTAAATAGCCATTTGCATCATGTAACGTATAACCTTGGTGGATAGTTCCGGGGCACTTATAGATTGCTTATTTCGGTAAAGTTCTTGTAAAGCATCATTATTATCCTTCTAAATGTTTGACGATAAGTTTTGTCATTTTTGAGTGGAGCCGTCAAAGCAATGAAATAATCGCTTTAGTTTTTAAAATATATTCGGTTTTTTTATACGTTAAAAAGTCTAATGACATATTTTCCATCGCAACCCACAGGAAATGAGTTTCTAAAATTCGAAACTATTTGAATCATTCTCGCTTTTTTTTCTGTGTGAAGGCTTTATGTTTTTATTTTCAATCCGCACAATATTAGATATTTGTCGAGTTCATTTATGTTGACAGAGGGAGGTGGTAAGAACCCTCCAGATGTTGTCCTGGGGATTGTTTGGTCCAAATTAGGCTAGCACCAGGAGGAGTTGTTGGTTCACTTATACGGTGCCTCCATTGAAAGCCGCCAACTAATCGCGCGGATGCCTTAGGCGAATGGCGAAAGACAATATGCCCGCGGCTTTAGCAACAACAACAGAAATTCGTCGAAAATTAGATTGCATAATTCAAAAAGATATAAAATGTAGTATATTTTTGCTGTTTATGACTGCAATAAATAAAAATTATTTTGGAAAGTTTATATGAAATAAAAGCAAATGACACTCGAAGGCATATCTTTTGACAGCAGGTGGATATTGATTCTGAGATAGTTGAGGAGGATCTAATAGTTTTTACTGTGCATAATCTTAAGATAAAGGGTTCCAAATAACTAGATAGTGTTAAATTGTAAAACACAGTAAAAATGTTTGTCATCCTTAACTTTTTTTAAATATAAGATAAACTGCTTTGGAATATCTGGTTCTACAACCATTGGAACCAAGTTTTTCGGTTCCAATAATTTCTCCGGGTATCCGGATAACCGGTTCTGTAATCCTTAATTACAAGTTAAAATGTTTCATCTCTGTGTTACCAAAATTCAAAACAACAAAAAGTTTTGTTTCTGGAAAATTAGAAAATATACGTATACTTGAATCCTTCTTAAAATCAGTGAAATCGTAGAACATTAAACCTAATGTCTTTCGTACTTTCAGTAGTATTGTTGAAAAGAGTCGTTACTTTCACTGTCAGCGTCAAACATAATATTTAAAACTGAAGTAATTTTGAAGATGGAATATGAAAGTAGTTAAAGAACATACAAAGACAGCCAGGGTCTGCCACCATTTATTCTCATACGAGATGGTAAGATATGAGTGTAGATGACAATAATTTGAGTTCACTTCGTATTATGGGAGAGGAAATGGTTACAGAAGTTGTACTGTAGTAAAAAAATTTGATTAAGGGAAAAAAGTGTTAGAAATTACTCTTTTTCCTTGAGTTTTCGTAAGGGTAATGCAGACAAAAATCAATTAATTTTTTTTAATATCATTCCCTTAGGAATAAAAAATAATAATTTTTTCTCCAAAAATTTGTGTGTTAAAAATTTAGAAAGTGCTTCCTATACAAAGATTGTATTGAAAGATTGATTTGAAAAGTTATTTTCTTATTTATAGTTTTCGTTTAAAGTGTTCAGGATTTCCTTACGTAGTAGATTTAATTTCTGTCTACAGAGAGCCTTGAATGGTAAACAGAAAACAAAAACTCGTGATTTATAGCATTCAGTTCTTGTTAATAATATGTAAATATTTATCGATGCATATAAATATATTCGTAATCTGATAGTGGTAATTTGCTCTGAAGTATTACCCAACAAAGACAACATAATTGGGGTCTTGAGGACTCGTATATACTTTAAATAAAACGTTTGTAGTTATTTATTGCAACTCAGTAATTCAAAAGAAAATCAAACTAAATTTGTCAAAAGGCAACACCTTGCAAATATTCATCTCTTATGCACCCCAAACTTAAAATGTTGTAAAAGAAAAAATATTCAAAATCTTGTGGTACAAAATGTTATATCTAATAGTACACAAGGTTTATATGAAGTCTTAAATACATTTAAATATACAAACTGAAGGAAAGTCAATTTAAAATAACAAACTCTCACATGTTTAAAAATGAGAAACATCAACTAATTATTATTCTCCGGACTAAATCACTTTAAAGTTTTAATAGAAAATAAATCAATAAATTTATGATACACTGCCTTACTCTCACAAATAAGATTAAATATACTTTCCCTTATGTCGTAAATAAATCTAGCAAGGTATTGAATTCATTAGCAGCTTTAGATTAGAAAATTCCTTGCCTGAAAATTGAATGTAAACTTCTTAAAATTTATTGAATTAAAAAGCTCTCTGTAATCACCGTAAGAATAGTTTGTTCCTTAAATAAATGTTCCTCAAACAATTTCTCCCTGTGGCTTTTCATTACCATATTGCAAACATGAATTTCTATGAAACTGTTTTGTGCTCTCAAAGATGCATTTGTTTTTAGGTAGAGTGAAATATAAATGAGAGAAGAGAAAAATTATATAAACATAGACGCATAAAAAATCTTAACTTAATTTTTAAAGTCACATTGGATACAATCGTAATTTTATTTAGTGGAGAATATAATCTAAAGGTTCTGAGGAATAAAATTCTGAGGAATAAAATGAGAGTTCCTCACATAATTTGAATAGTTTACTTGGTTGAATTGAAACAATAAAGTTAAGAGACATGGTTTCAAATTCTGGTTCTGTCAGAAGCTACATTCAGTGCAACACAGTCAGTGAAAACAGTGATAAGGGATATTTAAGTTACAAATGATATTTATGGTGGAAAAAAATTCAGGATTGCTTGAGAAAAAAAGTGGATTTGGTTTATTGAGCGGAATAGTAGTCTCAGACTTTAAAATACCTTTTGAAGTGGATTTCTTGTGGAACATACATATTATCAATTACTAAATCCTTTCTAGTCTTCATTTGTTACCATACAAACGCAGGGTGAACATTTTTATCCGCCCAACATACGCGGCATGGTGCCCCATTGCACAAACCCCGTTAGACACACACTTCTATTTTTATAGATTCATTTTATGCGCATATGAAAGGAATGACGAGAGATTAGCAACAAAATTAATCTTATGCAAAAACGTGACACATAAACATTACAGATTAGATATACTATATATATATATATATATACTATATACTATATATATATATATATATATATATATATATATATATATATATATATATATATATATATATATATATATATATATATATATATATTTACTTAAGTGTGTGTGTGTTCCTAGATTTCATTGTTACAGGAATCCATGGCCAAAAGTATAAACACCCGATGTACTGTGGAGAAAAGTTTATTTTTTACATATGTTCGTGTATTAGTAAAGTTATACCCTCATGTGCATTCATAATTATTCTATTTTCAAAATTTATGAAACATGCACATGAGGGTATAACTTTACTAATAAACGAACATATACAAACAATAAACTTTTCTCTACAGTACATTAGGTGTTTATACTTTTGGTCATGGATTACTATAACAATGAAACGTAGTAACACACACACACACATAAATAAATAAATAAATAAATAAATATATATATATATATTTATATATATTTACTTAAGTGTGTGTGTGTTCCTAGATTTCATTGTTACAGGAATCCATGGCCAAAAGTATAAACACCTGATGTACTGTGGAGAAAAGTTTATTTTTTACATATGTTCGTGTTATAGTAAAGTTATACCCTCATGTTCATTCATAATTATTCTATTTTCAAAGTTTATGAAACACTAAAGCAATCACATGCAGGTATAAAAAAATCCATGAAATCCATACCCTCAAAAACATCCTATTGTTCTTCTCTTAATGAAAAATTACGTAGAATATCTGTAAAAAAATAACTCTTAAAAATACATTAGGCTCTTTTAAACATTGATTTGAATTTTTTAAATGGCAACTTTTATCAGAAAACGCTATGATTTGAAAACCATTTTCAAAGAAAAGAGAAAAAATGAAATGATCTAAGTACATATGATTTCCTGGATATTTTTTTCCCATTTTAAAACGAATAAAAATGACCTGACTTCAGGAAAACCATATCATAAAAGTAATTGAAGACAACTGCATTTTCCCATCCACGTTCTTTTATCAATTTTTTTTATGTTATACTTCTAGCCCTTCACTTCAAATATTTACCAGCTCGATAATCGTTACATCAAAGTATGGTGAGTGTGGTTGTTTTTCATACTTCACTTTGAAAATATCTGCAAATATGTAAGTAAAACAGATTTTTTTTCGGAGAAATTATACGTTATTCTTTTTCACATATGTAAAGGGTCTTTTTTAAAAATTCAAAAATTTTTTCTTCTAACTTTTTTTTCCGTTCTTGTGCAAATATTTTTCAACAAAGTGACGATTTCGTCTAAGTTTTAAAATACGAATTTAAGATCATACATTTTACTAACTTCGGAAGACACACGCACACAGACAGACAGATACACACAGACACACACACTCATACACACACACACACACACACACACACATACATATACACTATCTACCAATAAGTACAGTTGGCTCTCTGTTTAACGACGCTCTACTTAACGACGATCTCTATTTAAAGATGATATTTCCCAGTCCCAGACTCTCCGACGTCAAAAAATTCTATTTAAGGCCAACGTTGTTTCTGTTTAACGACGAATGTTTTTTTACATGATAAACTGTTTCTTCAACATTTTATCTGCAGGAGAGGAACCTTCAGTGGAGGAAAACAAGTTTGGTGTCAATAACAGACACGGAATTTACTTGATGTTTGAAATGTTGCAATCATTGACTTGTTGCAATGGCAAAAACGAGGGGGGGCAATTACTGTTTCTCGGAAGATCGAATATTCTTTCAAGGAGCTCTTAGAGTGCGGGAGCTGAATCACTTTATTGTCCCTACCATCTGTTGTCATGTGACTTACGAACTGTCCAATAGCAGCCCTCTCTCACTCCTTCAGGAAGCAGGTGTTCATGTTTAAAGAATTCATGGTTGTGTGTAGGAGCTCATTCCAGTCTGAATACCAGGTGAGCAGAGCAAAATGGCATCAACGCAAAAGCACCTAACGCTACACGAAAAGGTGAAAATTACTGAAGACTGGGAAAGTGTTGGAATAACAGAAGTCCAATTCGCAAGACAATTTCAGCTACACGAGTCTACTCTCAAAGGCCTTTTAACAAGCAAACAGAAAATTTTTTAATTCAGCACAAAAATTTGGTTTGGGATCCAAATCCAAACGACAGAAAATTCAATGTGGCGGATCAGAAGAGTTTGATAAAGCAGTCGTGCAATGGTTTCATGAAGCAAGATCATCCACATTCCAATTTCCGGCATCATATTTAAAGAAAATGCTATTGTTCTTGCAGAAAAGTTTGAATGCAAAATTTTCAGGCTTCGGATGGTTGGCTAGCAAAGTTCAAAGAAAGATATGGGCTTGCATTTATAAGCATATCTGGCGAAAGTGGTTCCGTAGATGATAAAATAGTGGATGAATGGAAAATAGTGCTGAAGGGGATATTAGATGGATATGATGATAAGAAAACTGTCAATGCAGATGAGACGGGCCTATTCTACAATATGGTGCCTAATAAAACTTTAACGTATATGGGCGAAAAGTGCTTTGGTGGAAAACACAGTAAGGAACGATTGACTGTTTTACTGTGCACTAATTCGGATGGATCTGAGAAATTTCCATCTCTAGTTATAAGTAAATCAAAGCAACCAAGGTGTAAGGTCCTGGGGTGAATATCTTCAGGAAATCTTGTGAGTACAGGAATAACAATAAAGCGTAGATGACATCACAAATTTTTATTGACTGGATTAGAAAATTTGAGGCAAAAATGCATCAAGAAAATAGAAAAGTTTTACCTTTAATCGACCGTTGCACTGCACGTACTCCAAATATCCCTGGACATACAAATTTCACTATTCATTTCTTATCAATTAATTGCACTAGCAAGCTGCAGCCATTAGACCAGGGTATCATTCACAGTGTGAAAGCATACTAAGGAAAGTCTTTAATTAGGAAATTAATAAACAATTCGGCTGACTGTATGAAAATTAAAAAATTTACGATCTTGGAAGCAATGCACATGATAACATCAGCGTGGACAGAAGTTTCTTCATCCACAATAAAGACTATTTTCGTGTTGCTGGAATTCGCAAAGAACTTGTAGTGGAACTGCAAAGTACGGATGTATAAATCAACGAAGATGATATTACCCCTGAAGAATGCAGAAGTCTTGTTGAAGATGAGGATATTTCAATTCAAGATGTCTACAATTGGGATGAATCTGTTTTAACAACATATTATAGAAATGTAGAACAAATTTATGAAGATATAGTAAAAGAAAACACAGTGTCAGACCAAGAAGGTGAAGTTGAAGACACGGAAAACGAGACACTGCCATCGTCTTACACAGATGCAACTTCAGCTCTAGATGTTCTCCGACGCTACATTACGTCGAATATGGAAGATGACACACTTAACATTTTAGAAAATCTGGAATAGGGAGAATAACGAAAACACGGCAAAAAATGAAGCAATGAACACATTTTGACTTTTTTAAAAGCTACTTTATTGTATTGTTTGTACTCTTTTTTCAATGTAATTTAAAATAACTTTTTGTGAATAAAATAATAATGATAATAAAAATAACATTTTTAAACATGCCAATATATTAAGAAATATATAGAAAGTCCGTAGCTTGTAAAGTGTGAAGGGAAATGTTTTTCCCCCAAATTATGTTTAAGGACGATCTCTACTTAAGGACGATTTTTCACGGTCCCTTGAAAGTCGTTAAACAGAGAGCTAACTGTATTTGGACACCTATGACAGAAAAGAAAAACAAAATTTATTCATATTCAGTAGTTGGTACCGTCTCCGCGAGAGACGGTTACAGCCTCAAACCTCCGGGTTCATGCTTTCCACAAATCCCTGTATGACGGATAGTGGTATTTTCTTCCACTAGTCTTGGAGAAAACATGTAAGTTCCTTCGCCGATTTTTGCCAGTTGTTGCACCATTTGATTCGGCGATCCAACTCATCCCAGAAGTTCTCGATAGGGTCCACATCTGGGCTCTGGGCAGGCCAGTCCATTCGGTTAACCCTATTCTCACCCTACCAATATACGGTGGACCTCGTAACATGACAGCTGGCGTTGTCGTCCTGGTAGTAACATGAGTCCAACCCGTAAAGCTGTCACAACGTAGGAAGCGCACTGTCATCTAAAACACTGCAGTAGGTGTCGGCCCCAGACCAGAATTTCACTTTCGCCGAACTTTACTGTGGGCCCAATGCATTCTGGCAGGAAGCGTTCTCCAGGCAGACGCTAGACCCAGATCCTTCCCTCGGAATGGAAAAGGTTGAACCTTGATTCGTCGCTCCAGAGAATCTGTTTCCATTTATCTACGTTTCACTTTCGACGTGTTATGCACCACATTAACCGAGCAACGCAGTTGGACTTTGTAATTAATGGCTTATGGGGCAGCCCAACCAGAAAAAAAGAAGCAGATGTGTTTCCTTACGGAGGATATTCATCGAAACAACACTTCCTGAGTCCTGTTGAAACTCCTGGAGTACGTGGGCTATCGGTTGGGTGCGGTACTTCCGAATTTCTCTGGACAGTAACCGTCGGTCTCTATCTCCCAGTTTCGTTGGTCTGCCGACTCGGGGCACATTCCAACAAACACCGCTCACCTTCCACTTCTGACTCACATAGGCCACTGTAGATTTGGGGTAATTCAGCTCGCTAGATATGTCCTTTAAGGATCGGCCATTTCTGAGATACCCGACGATTACACATTTCTCGAAATCAGGTAACTCTGCACTTCGTGGTATCTTGCATGCGACTAATGCCAATATTGTTTCCTACATGATATTTAACGGTGGAGGGCGTGCTGTATATCAGGATCGGAGATATCGTTATTTGTATGGGTGTCGAAATGCTTCTTGCTAGATAGTGTATATGTATGTAACATGGGAGACAGAACGCAGACTCAGAAGATATCTAGTCTCCCATGGTACGGTGAGGGGATGCAGTTATGCTTAAAAATAAATTTACTTCATAACTAAAGACGACGAATACGAGCTTTTTACGGGAACATTTTTATTCAATACACCGACCGCTCCGTCGGTATGGATGCAGCAAGAGAAAATACAGGAGTCCGTCCTGCTTCCGGATGTCAAGTCTTATATAAACTTCAGTCCATCCCGTGATTAAGGGGTGTGTCTTAATAGTTGATTGGTTTAAAGTTGTTGTTGATGTGCAGAACTGATTTAAACTTGTACTGACGCTGCGCAGCGTCCCTTTACTTAAAAAAGACAGCCATCTTGAATGATTTTGCAGAAGGCTGTAATAATGGAATTTAACGCGAATGCCCAAAAGGAATTACTTAAGGGGTTATAACTTAAGGGATTAAAAAAGGGTTTGTAATTTTGAATAATAAAGTGAGGAATTAATAGTTTTTAAATGTTAAGAGTGTTGAATTAAGAAATTACTAGTTTTTAATATTATAGAATATCCCCCCCGTCCGAGAAGAGGCTTACCTACAATGCCTGCATTGGAGGGCAGACTCACTCAGATGAGTGAGAATAATGGGCATTAACAAAAATTTGGAATAGTTTCTTTAAGTATTGTCAGCAAAAATTAGGTATAGCAAAAAAGTTTTAAAAATCACGTGATGAAGTGACATGGCATGAGTAATTTGTAACAAATATTTAAATTTCATATTAAAAAAATACACATAATAATAAAATTGAAAATTCTACATAAGCATGTTTTTGAAACTTGTTGAATAGGGACGTCTCCCCACACAACAAAATCTCAGAAAAAAAATTAGTTAAATTTAACCAAAAAAAATAAGTTATCAAATTTTCACTTTACATCAATTTTAATTTTGAGTCGACTCACATAAATAATAGAATATAACAATGAAAATATTAACATCAACCAAAAAAATGTTAAGTAAATGGAATAGAACATGACAATAATAATTTGAAGTTATTGTACTTTCTTCCTCAACTCTCACAACATTGGGGTGAGTCCAAAAAAGTTTGTAAGGTACACATGGTAGCCCATAGTTCATTGTCCTTGTTATGTTAGCTACAGTATGTTGCTTGAGAAAAGTACAAAAAAAAATAATCACAGTTCGGCAGGTTCTGTGACCTATCATCTCGCAAGCGCAGAATACACAAAAAAAATCACAATACCTTCACTTAAATTAAAAAAAATAGTCCTTTGTAGTTGGTTACATAAAAAAAATCACAGTCTTTACCTATATCACATTTTCAATAAATCACATTTAATAATATACACATCTTCAATATATAAATTGTATATAAAATTACAGAACATATATTTTGTTAATCAAATAAATCAGTCTTGTACGAGTTCTCAGTATATCAATTCTTATTCATTATCTAGTTTTCATATCTTATTTATCTCATTATATTTTCTTAATACCCATTTTATCTCCTTTATTTCAATATTACTTATTATAAAAAAAAATCTCTTTTTAATATTCTGTATTTATTCTATTCATATTTATTCTAACTTTATTTACTTATTCTCAATACTTTTTACTGTATTTTCAACTTATTTATTTACTATTCATTTGTGTACACTTATTATCATCAGTTTATGTGGATCCAATTCTTTGTGTTGAAGGTAATTTGTTGTATGTGTGTCACCCAAACTCTTAGTCTCAAATTCTTTAATTCTACCTCTAAGCAGTGAGGGGTTGTGTTTATGTTTGTGTAACAAGTGGGTTTTCTTTCTCCCTATTGTTCTCTGACTAATAAGGAGGAAGAGTCTTTTTAGCCGTACAGTGGACTAACCATGAATCTTCGACAGGATATAACCGCTTAGAAAAACAGCATCTTGCATAGTCCAAAGATGGAGAAAAATGAAAAATGTGCAGTTGTCATACCTGTGGGAGTATAATATAGAAATGGGAGGACAAAGGAGTGGCCATCCCAGCCCTGTTTTAGTCATTACTCAAGCATATGGTCTTTAGCACTTTAAGTGACTGAGTTGATGAATTAAAAACAAATAGCAAAAAAATTTAAAAAGATCTTAAACAGTTGGGTCGACATCCAACGCGCTTGTAGAGGTGGGTGATAGGAAAGTGTATTCAAGAAATAGAAATTTACTGAAAGGTTAAAGAAGTAGAGTTGTCATAGTCGGTGTTTAATTTTAGATCCAAAAAAAATTCACATATAATAGTATTCTTAAGAAGAAAGTTTAAATAAGATAGTTTTTTTTAAAATTTTATCTTTAGTAGGACAACACATAATTAATTATATCAATTTAAAAAGTATAATGATGTTAAACATCACATAGAAAAGAAAAAAAATGGATCTAATGTTTGTCATAATTCGTGGTGTAGTTTTAAGTTCTCTGGTGCATTATAGTATCTTAATTTGCAAGCATGGACAATTTCAGAATTTTGTTTGGTGTGAAAGTTTGGTTTATCAATTTTGTAATTAACTTTTGACATTTGTTTTAGAATAGTGTAAGGTCCAGAATAAGGGGAGTTTAACTTTCTCGTGTTAGAGTATTGGAATTCTTCTAGTAATACTAAATCTCCAACATTAAATTTAGATTCTACGAAGCGTGCATCATATTTAACTTTATTCCTATTATGGTAATTAATTGTCCTTTCTTTAGCTAATTTTCTCGCCTCATCCACCTGAGGATAAAAATCTTCTTTTTAACATGAGGTTCATAAGGTAATATTCCAAAAAGTCGGTAAGCTGGGGTCATTCGGGTAACTGAATGAGGCGTATGATTGTATTCATTAATTACTTCAAATAATAGGTTTGTCCAAGGAGTTTTACTTGTTGAGTTATGTACTTTGCACCTTAATCTAGTAATTATTGTTTAATTTACCCTCTCTACCTTCCCATTCGTTTGTGGATGATGACTCGTCGTAAGTAATTGTTTCACATTATTATGCTCTAAAAATCTTCTATACTTTGAACATGTAAAAGCTGCGTTTCTGTCCGTTAGCAATTTTTTTGGTGTTTGAATTTGGAATATTTGTTTTAAGCAATTTGTATAAGTTTCAGAAGTTACGCTTTTTGATGGAAAAGCCCAAATATAACGCGTTTCATGGTCAATTATCAAATGTAAATATTTCTTTGTTGAATTATAGTAATTAAATCCACCTACTGTGTCCAAACTTAAGCACTCGAAGGGTTGGTCTGTCGGAGGTACTTCTTGAAGCAATCCAAACCTTTTCTGTCTTTTCTTTTTGTTTAATTGACAAGTATGGCAATGTTAAACATAATTACTAATGTCCTCAGTGATTTTGGGCCAATAATATTGGGGTGTAAGTAATTGCATTGTTTTATTTATTCCAGGGTGTCCATAGTCCTCGTGGGCTCTTTTTAAAATTTTTAACCTCAATGAAAATGGTACTACAATTTTTAAAAATCCTTTCTTTCCCACGTAAATTACATCATTTAGTTTTTTATATTTAAGTCCCTGAACATGTCTTTATTTTGAAAATCTACAATCTTTTGTAACTCGATTAAATGATTTATTTGTTGATTAGGTTCTGAAATAGGATTTCTGGATAGCATGTCGGCCTCAATGTTCGCAGTTCCTCTCTGGTATTTTATTTCATAGTCAAACATATTTAATTTTAATGACCAGCGAAAAAGTCTTCCTCTCCTTCCTGCATGGTCAGTGTGAATCGTAAATTTCCTACCATGGAGGTAGTGGTAAAACCGATCAAGACTGTCAACTATGGCGAGACATTCAAGTTCTGTGATTGAGTAATTTACTTCATAAGGTTTCAAAACACGTGAATGATATGCTATGGGATGTAACACCCCATCTTCACCTGGCTGCTTCAGAACAGCTCCAGTTTGGTGTTTACTCGCATCCACAAATAAGTGACAATCTTTTGTTGCATCATACAAATGCAATATTGGTTTACAAATCAATAAATTCTTAAGGCGATGGTGGACTTTCAAATTGGCTAAAATTGACCAAAAATTCGAATTTTCGATTTTAGTGAATAATGGAAGAATATATCATTAGGAATAAGGAGCAAAAAATTTTTTTTATTCCGATCATTTTATCATTATTTATTGGCATTTAAAAATAGTAAACAAACTGACCACGCCCCTTTTAAATGGCAACTCAAATGTAAACAAACCTCCTTTTCGTAAGTTTTCATTTCAAACCCCATGATTTTCTAATTTTATTTAGCGTCGAACGTAAGCGAGTACTTAACTGCATCTATGACTGTGTTTCACCCAGTAGTTTGTTTACATGTGACCGCTAGTTTTCACGTGTAAGAGATCATTTCTAGTTCAGCATCAGCTTACTTTTGCTCGAATTATCTCTGAGATTTTTATCTTTGATTTTTTAATTTTGAAGTTAAATATATATATTTTTCTTTTGTAATTATTGCTGTAGATAATAGTTTGCAATGCACAGCATTAGTTCACGTTGGCGAAAGCCGAAAGGGCGTCCTAGCAAACGAAGGAATGCTGCAGCTGCGAATTCAATGAAGCGTTTCTGTACTGATACTGATGGAAAAACGTCTTCAATAACTATTGAAAACACTGTTAGTGAGAGCTGTGCACTAGCAGATTATACACTAATGGATAATTATTCGTGGTCTGCTTTACTAAGCACAGTCCCATGCAGTGAATGCAATTCTATAAACTGTTTGAATGTTTCATCTGGACAGTCATATGGATTTTCCAAAAGCTTAGAACTGTTTTGCTCCGAATGTGGACACATTTATGCTAAAAATTTCTCAAGTTCTAGAGAAATATCTTCTAGAAAATTTAGCATTAATAAAAATATTGTCAATGCATTTCTTGCCATTGGGAAAGGCCATGCTGCCCTTGAAAATTTTTCCATGATTCTGGGAATGCCAGGCATGGATAAAAAAACATTTGCTAAATGTTTAGAGGATTTGTCTGAGAGCAATAAATCCGCAAAAGATGAGATTCTGCTAAAATCTCAAGAAATGGTGCGTAAAGCGCATTTTGAAGAGCAGTCAACTGTAGACGAGGATGCCATCATAGATATAACTGTATCATATGATGGCACCTGGCAAAAAAGAGGACATACCTCTTTATATGGCATTGGCGCAGTTATTGACGTAGCTACAGGACTTGTTGTGGACTACGAAATTCTTTCTAAATACTGCCCTGATTGTGTGTCAGCTGCTCGTGACTTACAGGGTAAAAGTGCAGAATTTGCAATTTGGCAAAATGGCCACAAACCAAACTGTCAAAAAAATTTTGACGGTTCCTCAGGAAGCATGGAGATGTGTGCAGCACTTATTTTGTGGAAACGCTCTATTATGAAAAATAAAATGCGCTATACAACAGTGCTTTCTGATGGAGATGCAAAAACGTATCAGCATCTTCTGCAAGCAAATGTGTATGGGGCAGAAAAACCGATTTCTAAAGAAGAATGTGTCAATCACATATCTAAAAGATTGGGAACTGCCTTGAGAAATAAAGTTAAAGAGTGGCGAGTAAAAGGCGTCACAATTAGTGGTCGTAAACGAGGTAATTTAAAAGATGAAACTATACTAAAACTCCAAAACTTTTATAGAAAAGCTATAAAAGATAATGCGCCGAATGTGGAAAAGATGAAAACCTCAGTATTCGCCACATTATATCACTGCATGTCAACAGATAGAAAACCAAATCATGCAAAGTGTCCTACTGGCGTCTCTTCATGGTGTTTTTATCAACGAGCAATAGCTCTTGGTGAAACTCCAAGAAGCCATGATATGATGAAAACCCCTTTGGCTGAGAATGTGGTTGCAAAAATTTTACCAGTGTACCAAAGGTTGGCATCTGATGATCTTCTGCAACGTTGCATCTCTGCAAAAACGCAGAATGCAAATGAGACGTTGCATAGCGTTATATGGAATAAGTGCCCCAAAGAAGTTTTCGTGTCCAAAAAACGATTAGAACTGGCAGTGACTTCAGCTGTCAGTGAATACAATCTTGGGTGCATAGAATCCCTTAAAATTTTGTACAAAAATGTACAAACTAATGTGGACTCAATAACAATCGCTGAAAGGAGAAACAGTCGCAGAAACCATCAAAAAATTCAGCGATCTTTAGAATTAAAGCCTGCATTTTCAAAAAGATTAAAAAAAAAAGCTTTAAATTCTAAAAAAGAGAAGCATGAAGGTATCACTTATGGTCCTGGTTTATTTTAATTGTAGACTTGTGGATTAGGCCTCTGGGGAAAACCACAATAAAATAAGTGCCTATGAGTTTTACCCCATTTGGGTGGTGAGGAAATACTCATTTTAAATAAATTTAATATTTTTTATTTGATAAATATGGACTTTTTCATTATTTTGTATGAAATTATAAAAGTCTAATCTTTTATAAGTCGCAGCATTCATTTTTTGACCTGATAAGGTAAAGCATTGTTACTAAGGTATCTGGTTCAATAACGACTGATTTTGTTTTGCCAAAATATTATTTTCTTACTATTCTCACTTATTTAATTTGTAATGGGCATCCATATATATCTAAGGCGAGTAATATTCCCTTCTTATACAGAATTTAAAAATTAGTTTACCACAAACCACAATAATAAAAAAAAGTGCCTATGAGTCTTACCTCATTTGTGTGGTGAGGAAAGAGGCTCAATTTAAATAAATTTAATATTTTTTATTTCATAAATATGAACGTTTTATAATTTGGTATGAAAGTGTAAAAGTCGTAATCTTTTATAAGTCGCAGCATTGATGTTTTGACCAGATAAAGTAAAGCGTTGTTACAAAGGTTTCTGGTTCAATAACGACTGATTTTGTTTTGCCAAAATATTATTTTCTTACAGTTCTAGCTTATTTAATTTTTAATGTGCATCCATATATATCTAAGGTAAGTAATATTCACTTGTTATACAGTATTTAAAAATTAATATTTTATGATTTATGGCAATAATAACTTAAAATGCTGTTTACTCAGAAGTAAAATTTTCATATATTACAAAAGTTTAAAATGCTCCAGGCGTATTGAAAATAGATCATTGTCTTTGAAATTCCAGAATTATTTCCGTTAGAGTATATAAAATAAAAGTTAGTTGAAACAGATATGTTTTGAAGCATATAATATGTTAGTTATGCACTTTAATTAACCACTATTGCTGTTTATTCTGCGAAATATGGGTATTATCACAATTATTATTTTTTTTTTCTCTTTATATTTTCTATGAATGCTTACGACAACAACCAAGTTTTGTTCTAAGGTCAAAAAGGTATACTTAAAAAAATTTCTATCATATTTTATGCAAAATTGATACGCCTGGAGCATTTTTAATTAAACTAATTTTGAAACAATTAATAATTAATAACTCCAAAACTAATTCATATTTTACCTTGAAATTTTAGAAACATTTATATAACTGTACTGCTAATAACATAATCAATTTTCAAGGAAATTCATTTAAAAGAAAAAAAGTTAGTTATGAAAGTCCACTGTCGCCTTAAGATCCTCAAAAGCTTCTTGGCACTTGTCTGACCATCCCCATTTTACTCCCTTTTTCAATAATGTATTTAATGGATGTCTTACTTTTGCATATTTTGGAATAAACTTATTATACACATTTATTGTGCCCAAGAATCCTTGGAGTTCTTTTACATTAGTTGGTTTCAAACACTTTATCTTTTCAATGTTAATGTTGTCTGGGGCAATTTTCCCATTTGTTACATTATATCCAAGAAAATTAATTTGTTGCTGCAGAAAAGTACATTTAACTAATTTTAACTTGATATTCTCTTTTTTGAAAATGTTAAACAGTTGATCTAAATGTTCAAGGTGTTGTTCTTTGAAGTCTGAAAAAATTATAATATCATCGAAATAGTGGCATGCAAAGTTAACTTTATATTTATCTAAAATTCTCCTGATAGTCCTATTGAATATTGCAGGGTCATTCTTTAAGCCAAATGGAAGTCTTAGCCACTCGTACAAGCCAAAAGTAGTGGCAAATGCCATTTTCTCAGTATCTTTTGGGTGGACGGGTACATGCCAATACCCTGAGGTAAGGTCCAAAGTTGAAAAGTAATTAGTTTTGCTTAATTTATCTAGAATATCATCAATTCTGGGTAAGGGTTCTGCATCTGTCTAAGTAATTAAATTTAGTTTTCTGAAATCAATACAAAGTCTAGTTTTTCCTTCATTTCGCTTTCTTGCCAAGTCACAGGACTTGAGTATGAACTATGTGATTCTTTTATGATACCTGCTTCTAACAAATTTTTAATTTGGGTCCTGATCTCTTTTTCCTCAATTGGCGAAGTCCTGTATGCTCTTGATTCACTTGTAAATCAGAATTTAGGATTATTCTTTGGGGTTCCATCCTTATTTTGCCTATGTCATATTTGTTAGTTGAAAACAGTCTATTATTTTTGTGCAATAAATTTTTTAATTCCCTATCAACATCTAAATTTTTGATTTCATCATTAATGTCAACATTTTCATAATTTGGGGTATTTTCTGCTTTAATTTCACCAGTGTTCATTAAAATTTTCACTTACATCATAATCAATACAGAAAATATCATTTTCTTTCTGCGAGTTCTCTTCATAAGAGTTAAACATATCAGAAACTTCAATTTCATTAACATTACTATTATTATACACATGCTCATTATCACATTTATTTTGTAGATGTAATGAAATTTTACTTATATCACAAATAGTAACCAACTTCAAAGAAATTCCATTTTGATACACACAAAATTGGTTACAGTCAATTACTACTTTAAACTTTTTACACTCAGGAAGTCCCAGAATAAGATAAGGCAAGTCATTGTCCAAAACATATGCAGAAATATTTCTAATTATTTTCCCTATTTTCAAAGTAAATACACATTTAGTTGCAATTAAGATTTCACCCTCAGCTTGCCTGACCTTAATTGGAGAGCTTGAATAACATTTCAGTTTACACTGCTTGACCAGTTTTTGTGACATCAGACTAATAGTCGAAGCAGTGTCAATCACACAATTTAAAAAATTCTGTTTCTCATTTCTATATAGTCCTTTTGTTTTATCAACCCCATGATTTCTAATAATTTTCCCCCTCAATGACAGTAATTGTCATTCTGGCGCCTGATCTCTTTCAAATTCAGGTTCCTCATAATGATGTTTATTGTCTGACACCGACATCTTATCAAATCTCTCATTAATAGAGCAAGTTTGTTCTCAATGGTAAGCATTGCTTATGCCAAAATTAGAACATTTTCGACAGGGTCTAGGTGGTAAGTCTGCATATTGTTGGTGGTGATTAATTTGGTTATTGGGTCTGGGTGCAAAATTTCTATTCAACTTGTGATCTCTGGGTTGCCATTGTCTGATTTGTTGCTGCTGACTATAATTAGGTCTAAACTGAGTTTGTTGATTATTATTAGGTCTAAATTGAGGCTGAGAAGAGTAATTTTGTCTAAATTGATGAGGTGGGCTATAATTCATCCTAACTTGAGATTCGTTGTAGTAATTCTGTCTAAATTGGGGCCTATTTTCAAATCTAGTGTTAAAAAAGTTATCCCGATCCCCTTGGTTAGCCATGTTTCCTTCATTATTTATTTTGATTAGTTTATTAGCCAACACTATCCATTCTGTCGGTGTTTGAGGAGGATTTGCAGCTATGGTCATTCTCATTTCAGCATTTAGGCCTTGTGTTAGGCCCTCTAGTATTAACTTCTGTGATAACCCCAATCTTTTTCCTACATCAATTTTTTTATGAAAATATTTGGTTAAGTCATCATCACATTCAAATTTGAAATTGGAAAATTCAGAGAATTCCACGCTATCTGTCTCAAAGAATAATTCTTGCAATGTATCTTTTAATTCTGTCCATTCCTGAATGTGTAAACAAAAGTTTATGAAGGTCGTAAGAGCTTTCCCTTTTAGGAATTTTGAAATATATCTTATTTTATGTTCATCTGAAACATTTGCTTGGGAAAATTTCTGCTCAATATAGGCAAGCCATTTTTGTAGTTTCATACCCCCTAGTTTCATACCTAAAAATTCTTTCTCTAAATTATCAAGTTGAAATTGGTCCTTGCATTCTGTCCCTTCATTTTTATTTTCTGTTTGTTTCCCCTGATTTTCTGTTTTTATATTTTTCCCCTCCATTTTATAAGTTTAACAAAATATCACAGTTATATACTTCAATTAAAAACAAGAATATAATACTCTCTACAACATATATGATCACATTTACGGGAAAAATTTCTTGTTCAGGTTAGTGTTCAAAAATTTTATAAAATAAATCATACGACCTGTTCTTGACTCTGGCAATTCCGAAATTAGCGTCCAAGAAAAACTTTTAAAGGCTCCTCTGAACAGCGCTGGGTTTGCATTCAGGGAATCGAAGTAATTTTAATTCACACACAAGAACTGTAGTTAGAAAAAAATTCAGCATACACATCGATGATTTTTGAACTGGCGGTGATTACACTCTTTGATGACACTCGTGATAAATTTAACTCCGCAGACCCTGGTCATCACACGGCAAAAAGAAAGTCTTGAAGTCCGGATAGAAGAACGATGAATTTAAATCCACAAACACTGTTCATCACACGGGTAGATGGGCAGGAGGGAAAAAATATATCTCTGTACTGCACTGAATTGGAAATAAGATGACGTAACACGTTGGCGGTGACCTACTTTCGTTTTCTGCGTTGCTAACTTGGTGCGGCGAAATTAACTAAAACACTGAACCGGTGGGAAAAAATGTATCAGCCGACGATCCTTATGGCAATGGAACTCCTTTGTGATCTTCTCGCAGCAGGTGAGATAATCGTGCCGGCTTTTTGTAACATGGGAGACAGAACGCAGGCTCAGAAGATATCTAGTCTCCCATGCTACGGTGAGGAGATGCAGTTATGCTCAAAAATAAATTTACTTCATGACTAAACACGACGAATACGAGCTTTTTACGACAACATTTTTATTCAATACACCGACCGCTCCGTCGGTATGGATGCAGCAAGAGAAAATACAGGAGTCCGTCCTACTTCCGGATTTCAAGTCTTATATAAACTTCAGTACATCACGTGATTAAAGCGTGTGTCTTAATAGTTGATTGGTTTAAAGTTGTTGTTGATGTGCAGAAGTGATTTAAACTTGTACTGACGCCGCGCAGCGTACCTTTACTTAAAAAAGACAGCCATCTTTAATGATTTTGCCGAAGGCTGTAATAATGGAATTTAAAGCGAATGCCCAAAGGGAATTAAATAACTTAAGGGATTAAAAAAGGGTTTGTAATTTTGAATAAAAAAGTGAGGAATTAATAGTTTTTAAATGTTGAGAGTGTTCAATTAAGAAATTACTAGTTTTTAATATTATATATATATATATATATATATATATATATATATATATATATACACTCATGGACAAAAAAATTAATGCACCAAGAAATAATTGCGGGATCGTAACGAAACTTGCAATGAACGTACATGTCGGGGAGATAAGTAAATGATTAGAAATGCAGCGTGATTGCGCATTACATATAGCCGGAAGAGGGCGTTGAACATCGTACACTGTGGAGTATAAAACAGGTAACCAAAGATTGTTTGAGTGTGCTGAATCAATTACAAAGGAAGAGCTGAGATAGACATGCCGTTACGCCGTGTTCGAAGACAATATAAGCATTTGTCACAGTTTGAGAGGGGCAGAATCGTGGGGATGATGGAAGCTGGGTGGTCAGCTAGGCGAGTAGCTCGTCAATCAGGCCGCTCTGATTGTGTTGTGAGGAGGTGTTGGGACCAGTGGACCCGAGAGATGTCATGTACACGAAGACCAGGCTCAGGACGCCCTCGACAGACCAGTCATCGAGAAGACCGCCACATCGTAAGAAATGCACGCGTACAGCCAACTACTTCATCGGCCGCCATCCAGGCACAGGTAGCACCTTCACTAGGGGCCTCTGTGTCTTCTCGAACTATACGAAGGCGCCTGGCTGAAGGACAGTTGGTATCGCGGCGCCCATTACGTGTGACGCCCACCCATCGACGCCTCCGTTTGGAGTTTTGCCGTGCACGAGGAAACTAGACTTCAGCGGAATGGAACCAGGTCGTCTTTAGCGACGAATCCAGATTCAATCTGGGCAGTGACGACAATCGTGTTCGTGTGTGGAGAGCCCGTTGTGAACGCTTCAATCCTGCCTTTGCTGTACAGCGACACATCGCTCCCACAGCTGGTGTGATGGTATGGGGTGCCATTGCCTACAATACACGGTCACCCCTAGTATTGTTCCGTGTCACCATGACAGCCCAGCGGTATGTTCATGAAATCCTGCAACCACATGTGTTGCCACTCATGCAACGGCTTCCAGGAGCCATTTTTCATCAAGACAATGCTCGGCCTCATACGGCAAGGGTGTCACAAGACTGTCTCCGCACTGTTACTACCCTTCCTTGGCCTGCGAGATCCCCAGATTTGTCTCCAATCGAGCATATCTGGGATCATTTGGGACGACGAGTTGGGCATCCCACGAGTTTGAACGAACTAGAGGCAAGGTTACAGCAAATATGGAACGAAATTTCTCAAGACATCATACAGAACTTGTATGACTCAATGCCTTATCGTATCGCATCGGGCATTCGCGCTAGAGGGGAACCAACGGAGTATTAACTCCTCCGTTCTTTTGCCTTTTTCTCTGAAATAAATTTTCCTTTTTCTTTGATTTTCTTATCATTTACTTATATCAAAGTAGTCATTACATATGTAAAATTTCGTTTCATTTTGGTCACTCCTTCTTGGTGCGCTAATTTTTTGTCCATGAGAGTATATATATAGACAGGGTGTCCCATAATGATTGGGAAAAACTTCAAGGGGAGGTAGGGCATGTCAAAAGGATTCAAAATTGCATAGCAACCCATGGTCGCAAACGTCATGGGAAAGTGGTATCAGAGGTACAAGAAATGAAGGAATACTAGACAGAGATTATCAAAAACATTTATTGCTCATAAATATTAGATATGCTGTTGTAGATGATACCATTTGAAAAGGTTACAAAAGATGCTCAAAGTTTCCACCATTACAAGAGATGCAAGCGTTACACCGACGGACCGTGGATTGGTGGACATGTTCGAAAACACCTGGATTTGCTTGGATATCTGCAGCAGCGCAAACAATTCTTGCAACGAGATCCATTTCATATTCGACATGTGTCTTATACACAGCAACTTTAAGTATACCTCAAAGAAAGAAAATCCAGGCTGCTTAAATCCGGAGAGCGTGGGGGCCAGGCAACCAGGTCCAAGCGAATCGAGGTGTTTTCGAACACGTCCGCCAATCCATGGTCCGTGACTGTAACGCTTGCATCACTTGTAATGATGGAAACTTTGAGCATCTTATCTTTTCATCAACCATGGGTTGCTATGCAATTTTGAATCCCTTTCACATGCCCTACCTTCCCTTGAAGTTTGTCCCAATCATAACGGACACCCTGTATATGACACGGATGTTATTTTACACCCGTGTTAAATTCCTCTACATGCATTCATCGTGGTTGTACTTTAGTGGGCGAGTGGCATTCAATAACTTGAAACAACAGTTCATGACCTCATAATCCTTCTTTATTGATTTTCTTCAACTAACCACGCTCCAGGGTATATTTTCCGTTTCGCCATTTTAATAACTTATTCGGCACGCAGCCACGCGCTTCCGCGGTCAACGAGAATCCCCAGCAATCTGCCGCCAAAACCTACTTTCTCTAGAGTTTATGCCGTCCAGTGCATGTACAGACCCCTCCCTTCGAGCATCTGGAAGTCCATTTCTGCTGACGTTCACTTTTACTCCGCGCCAAAAACCTGTACTATTCTAAAAATAAACCTTTTCGCTAGAATCGTCCGCGTTTTCGACTAGACTGTCGCTTCTAAAAGGAGAATTTCTTCACGGAATACACGCACTTTGCTAAATTGATTGTTAAATTCTTACTATTTTAACCCCTCCCCCGTACTTCTCAATTATGTTTTGACACACACACACACACACACACACACACATATATATATATATATATATATATATATATATATATATATATATATAATGAATTCAACCGAATAGTATTTTTACAAGGAGGTGCTTTTTATTTAAGAAACAGGATAAGGCAAGTTAGGAAGAAACTGTTTGATTCTGGGCAATGGTTCCTTTTCCACGATAATGCTAGGCCTGATACAGCAATTTCTGTACAACCATATCTTACGAAGCATGCAATTACAGTGATAAATCACCCACCATATTCTCCTGGCTTATCGCCAGCTGATTTTTTTCCTTTTTCCGAAGCTTAATATGGCCATGAAAGGTCAGAGATTTGTAAACGTCTCGGATATCAAATCAAATGTTACGCGTATTTTGCGAACGGATAGTTCCAACACCTATGAACAGTCTTTCGATGACTTGAAGAAACGTTGGAAAAATTGCATAGACTCCTTTGGCGATTATTTTGAAGGAGATAAATTTTTTGTAAGGTGAGTAATATTTTTCTCATTTATAAAAAAATTGTCGAGTTACTTTATGGGAGCACCTTGTATGAATTTAAGCGAATATATGTAGATTCGTAAGAACGAGGGCTATTTATACAAAACTTACGATTTGCTCCTCTAATTTTTAAAACTGGGAAAAATGACTTTTGACAGTTTGATTTTTTAAGCATTAATTTTTGTCTGTAACATAATTATTTGCAGTCTACCGGGTATATTAACAGAGAAAAGGAAAACAGACTTGTTGTGCTGAGCACCTCAATATTTATGCCAAAGAAGAAACGAGTAATGTTATCGACAGAAGCAGTACTTGTAATAAATCATTCAGTTTTTTCAGTTGGAATATCAAAGAGTGATCGAACGAAAGTAAATTGACTGGCGATGAAGAAATACTTTATGATATGAAAAAGTTAAGTTTTTTACAGAATACATTCAACATCTAAAGCGGGGAAACACGACCTTCATGGAACGAAAAAAAAAGCAATTATAGATTTTTTTTTAATGCCACTCACGTGTGTATGTTTTTTCAGGTAAAAATAATTTCAGCTTTGCATTAAAATTTTTTTACACGTCAATAAAATATTTCTTCGGAAAATATAGAGTATGAAACTAGAAAATGATTAGGAAAACTTTATACTTCTATGTACTATTGATTATAAACTTAAATGTCATGTGACTAATTTTAAACTTCTTAAATTGCTATTTTTTTAAATGTAATGGATGGCTTATGCTTAACGTAATATTAGTTAAAATTATATTAAACAAAAATTAATAGTTTCTTTTATAAAAGATATAATAAAATTACAGACAAATATCAGGTACATTTTCCACAATATTTTTCACAGATAAAGGTACATTTTAGTTTTCTAGCATTTGCTTAAACTATGATAATAACGTAAGGGTACCTATCTTTAAAACTTTGGTTAATTTTGCGTGTAACAGATTTGTTTATTGCACAATAAGGAATTCAAAACCTTCCTTCTGAACATTTTCATTTTATTAGCAGATTTTTGTCTATGGGTTGAAGAAATATCTTTGCAAACGTAATGGAAGATTTTCGGGAATTGACAATTTTTTGATCCCTGACAACTGACAGATTGGAAGACCATTAGGAAACTTATAGAAAATACTCAGGGATACAAAATAATCAGCTACGTCAAAAATTATTATATAAAATAAATATTCGTCATCAAAAGTTGTGCATTGGTCACAACAAAGGTAAACGGAGGGTAAGATTAATATTCTTTCATTGCCGGTATGGTCTAGTGTCAAGGCGCTGGCTTCAAGTCGCGAGCTACAAAATTTAAAATCTTTCATAAAAGCACTTCAAAACTGAACTCAGATATTTTGGTAATGTAATTAAATGCGGCTGTGCTATTGTCATAAAACTTTTCACAAAAATGAAATTTTCAGTATGCGAAATCATCACATCGTTTGATTGTGTAATAGTCTGAGAGGCATATTTTTAGTGTAAAATGTGACGTTTGAACTCATGGAAGACGATTGTTATGAGTTCTTTCGTATTCCTTTTGAAAACAATTACTGATAGGTTTTGCCAATTAATAGCTCTAGCGTTTAATCCACCTTCCAGCTCAACTTCATACTGATCAGGTGATGAAATAACAACCACGAAATTTAATATTAATTTCCTACCACGTAAATATGTTTGAAAAATATTTTTTAAAGTTTATTGAGCATCCTGGAAATTATGAGATAGACTCTCACCCGGTGTAATGGACAGCTCATCAGTCAGTTCATAATACTTTACGATCGCATTTAATCTCTGTTGATAGTAATTTTTTTGAAGGATGAAGAAACAAATATGAATGGGAATGGAATGAGTTAACGAGTATTCACCTTTAGTAAATACCCTGAGAAAAAGTTACGTAAATTCCGGAAGAAATAGTTGCAATTTTTTTCTAACACCTCCCGAAATCGTGAAGCAGTTTTTTTTAAAAGTGTAAAGAAATCCAAATTTGTTTTCTCGGCTAAGTCAACTGGTGAATTCTAACGATTTTGAGGTAAAAATAAAACTATAATATACATTGGCAATAGGAAATTTATTTCCATTTTATCTTAGAGTCTAATTGAAGATAGAATGAACAAAATAGAAACATATGATGAACCAAACCAAATATTAAAACTTTACAAGACACTTAATATGAGGTCACACCACCACTGTCAATTTTATAAAAAAATCACCTTAGCTTCCGATAGTTGCTAATATACACAAGGTACTAACCCTGTTTAAAATATATCAGATATCTAGCTGAATCCATTATTATCGACGATATTTGATGATTAGATCAATTTTTTCTTATCGAATTTCCCCGCTACTAGCGCAGGTGAACTATCCTTGGGCTTTCTCCTTCCACTTCTACTAGTGATTTGGTTGTTGATTGCCTCATGCTCTCTAATTAACACACCTGCGACTATTTAATCAGCTGTCATCTGTTAAAGGTGAGTGCCAAAAAAAGGGAGTGAAGTTAAATAAAAAAGGGTTAAAACCAAAACAGAATGTAATGACTAACTAAACAAAAAGCCTTTCTTTTCATGCTTTACTTTTTCATGTGCTTTCATGTGCTTTACTTTTTCTGAACATTGTCATGTTTTTCAAGATATTTTGGAAATACTATGCTGAGAAAAATATAATAGATTAAAGTACTTTTATAAGTTAAATTTTTCGGATTCGATATTTGGAATGATGTAGACATGTAACTGTCTTCATCCAATTACGTATATCTCCGATAGAGAATCTGCAGACAGGGGAAAGCTTAAATACCAAATAAGTGTCTGGGCAGATAAATAAAATAACTTCAACCTTTTAAGAAAATTGCTCCCTTCACAAGTGATTTGCTCATATTCCTAGAAACCAAGCATTAGGTTCCAAACTTTTGGTGAACTTTATAGATAATTGCTTAATGCAGATGGAATCTATTAGACTTTTTCACGCCATAGTATTATTACTAGAAATTACGAAGCTCCCTTGTGTCATAGGGACATGACAGTAGTGTCACGGCCAGGGGCAGGAGCATTGAAAAGTACAAAATAAAATAAAATAATTGTTAAATGCAAGAAAGAAACAGGGCAATAAAAGAGAAGGGAAGAAAGCCATAGACCGAAACGAAATTTAGAGATTGTGTTTGTAGCAATAAATAGAAGATAAAAGTTGAAGAGAGTGAGTTGAAAGAAGAGAAAAAAAAAGAAAATTTATGATGGCTATAAAACAGCCCACCCTGCTTGAAGCCGAAGCATGGGAAAAAGTTAAATTTGAGGGAGAATTTATAAATCCTGCCCTCGATGCGCATTGGTAAAAGGGGATTGAGAAGAGGCAGCCACGGACGAATGGCGATTGCATGATAATGATATGACCAATGGAAATTATAAGAGGCGGAGACATTAATAAGAAAATATATGAAATGAGAAATAGTGTGTGAAGGCAGAGATAACCTAAGAAGTCAGTCAGAAGTTTTTGTTGAGATGTAGAAGTGGTGTCAAGGTATATAGACGTATGAGGAGAGTGCATTAAAAGTTTGGAGATAGAAGTTGTCGAGCGCCCAGTGTCCCGTGCCGAGTGTCTGCAATGAGCGACGGAGCCGTATTCCAGACAAGAAAGTGCGCTAGTTCCATGCGATGATAAATACGACGAAATTCATCATTACGAGTGCCAGCTGCCCAGAGGGATTCCACAGTCATCTTCCGAGGTACTGACTTTGCGTTTCCTTTTTATATTGTTATCATTGCTTCTCAGTGTGTAGCCATAATAATTGATATAGAGCGCGATGAGTATAATGTGTGAATATAAGATGTTGAGGAATTGACCGATAATTCGTACAAACAATTTAATATGATGTTTTGCTTATATATATAAATTAATGTAGTAGGAATGAAGTTGAAAGTAATATGTGTATATGAAATACGAAATATTGTTATAATAAGTGAATGAGTCGAATATAGGTGTCGTAAAGAATTAATTTAGTAGGAATGAAGTTGTGAATAATGTGTAAATGCCGGAGGAAATATTGAGTAATTTTGGAGTGTATTATTTATGTGTGTTAATATTCAATAAATTGATTTGTCAATACAACCAGAGTTATTTCCATTATTTGGGAAGCACATCAATGTAGTAACCACAATCATGAACCAATAAATTACTAAATAATAATAAATACAATTAATATAATTAATAATATAATAACTCCCACTCCCAATCATTTAATTAATTTTAACAACTTTCACCGCTACACCTTGCATGGTAAACGATTTTTTGAAGAGAAATACCATTAAAAAAGAATTTTGGTATTAGGGAAAGGGAGAGTAAAACCATCTTAACTATTTTTTTACCAGAAGAGTTTAACTAAGTTATCCAAATATGCTTTATATGAATAGTATTTGGCAGGAAAAATTTCTAATGTAGAGGTATTACAAATTGAAAAAAACATACAAATTCTTTCAATGGCTTTAGAGGCTTCTACATGCACATACATATATAACTCCCCCAACACCCTCAGATCCACCGCCCCCCCCCCAACACCAACACACACACACACATCTATATATATATAAACAGTTCCGTAACTGACTGACTGATTGACTGACTAACATACAACGCACAGACCGAACCGCTGGACCTAAATGGCTGAAATTTTGCATGGCGATTCTTCATATAGTGTAGGGGTGCACTAAGAAAGATTTTTGAAAAATTCTTCTTAGATTTGTTTAAATTAAATTTTTAAATTGTTTTAGTGACTTTTTTAAAATTTTCATTTAAAATAATAATTTGAGGGTTATAAAATTTATATCACAAGAAAGATCCTAAAAATTCCTTTAAAATGAAATCTTTTTCAAATCTTTACCTTCATTTTCTGATTTTTGGTGAATTTTTAAAGATTAATCTTTAGAATTCAATTTATTAAATGCTGATCACGTGATTTCTTTTTCTGGTACTTTAAATAAATTTATCATCACTTGATAACAACGAAATAGACAAGAAATATATTTTTTTTCTTTCTAATGCTTCAGATGATTGGACATTATCCAAAAAAATATTAAAATACAGTAAAAGATATGTTCCTCAAACTGTACTATATTAACTATACTACACTCATGGACAAAAAAATTAGCGCACCAAGAAATAATAGCGGGATCGTAACGAAACTTGCAATGAAGGTACATGTCGGGGAGATATGCAAATGAATAGAAATGCAGCGTGATTGCGCATTACGTATAGCCGGTAGAAGGCGTAGAACATCGTACTCTGTGGAGTATAAAACAGGTAACCAAAGCTTGTTTGAGTGTGCTGAATCATTTACAAAGGAAGAGCTGAGATAGACATGCCATTACGCCATGTTCGAACACAATATAAGCAGTTGTCGCAGTTTGAGAGGGGGACAATCGTCGGGATGATGGAAGTTGGGTGGTCAGCTAGGAGAGTAGCTCGTCAATTAGGCCGTTCTGATTGCGTTGTGAGGAGGTGTTGGGACCAGTGGACCCGAGAGATGTCATGTACACGAAGACCAGGCTCAGGACGCCCTCGACAGACCAGTCGTCGAGAAGACCGCCACATCGTAAGAAATGCACGCGTACAGCCAACTACTTCATCGGCTGCCATCCAGGCACAGGTAGCACCTTCACCAGGGGCCTCTGTGTCTTCTCGAACCATATGAAGGCACCTGGCTGAAGGACAGTTGCTATCGCGGCGCCCATTACGTGTGCTGCCCTTGACGCCCACCCATCGACGCCTCCGTTTGGAGTTTTGCCGTGCACGAGGAAACTGGACTGCAGCGGAATGGAACCAGGTCGTCTTTAGCGACGAATTCAGATTCAATCTCGGCAGTGATGACAATCGCGTTCGTGTGTGGAGAGCCCGTGGTGAACGCTTCAATCCTGCCTTTGCTGTACAGCGACACATCGCTCCCACAGCTGGTGTGATGGTATTGGGTGCCATTGCCTACAATACACGGGCACCCCTAGTATTGTTCCGTGGCACCATGACAGCCCAGCGGTATGTTCATGAAATCCTGCAACCACATGTGTTGCCACTCATGCAACCCCAGGAGGCATTTTTCAACAAGACAATGATCGGCCTCATACGGCAAGGGTGTCACAAGACTGTCTCTACACTGTTACTACCCTTCCTTGGCCTTCCCGATCCCCAGATATGTCTCCAATCGAGCATATCTGGGATCATTTGGGACGAAAAGTTGGGCATCCCGCGAGTTTGATCGAACTAGAGGCAAGGTTACAGCAAATATGGAACGAAATGTCTCACGACATCATACAGAACTTGTATGACTCAATGCCCGATCGTATCGCATCGTGCATTTGCGCTAGAGGGGTCCAACGGAGTATTAACTCCTCCGTTCTTTTGCCTTTTTCTCTGAAATAAATTATCCTTTTTCTTTGATTTTCTTATCATTTACTTATATCAAAGTAGTCATTACGTATGTATAATTTCGTTTCATTTTGACGACTCCTTCTTGGTGGGCTAATTTTTTTGTCCATGAGTGTATATTCTTTAGTATGTCCTATTAGATTTAATTTTAATATTTTCAGTTTCATTATTTTGTCTTTAAAAATATCCCTGACGATTTTTATACATACATATATATATATATATATATATATTACTTCAATTGTATACATTGATCGTCATGTTTTTTATAAATATATATATTTATTTTTTTTTGGCATTAATTGCATACATTGACCATTGTATTAAATTTGAATGTACTCCGTAGCGAAGTGCGGATTTTCAGCTAGTATATATATATATATATATATATATATATATATATATAATTGACTCATTAGCCAATATCATAACATTGTGACTGGGTGACTATTAAATACAGGTTTCATTCACTCATGCAGTGTTCACTCATGCAGTAGCCACTACATGAGTAAAGGTAAGCAAAACGCAATGTTTCTGAAGAGACATTAGAAGTAATATCTCTGCGGCTGCCAATTATGCTACTTAGAATTTTTAAAAAATAGAAGATCTGGCACTATTTTTTTTAACACTTGGATAAACTGAACACTGAGTGAATCTTCTTTTTGCTACCACTCTTTGTGATTTAGATTTTGGAACAAGGCATAGAACAAGTCGCAAAGGAGTAGTATAGGAAGGACACAGGAAAAGTTCATAAACAAATGAGATAGAATTTTTTAAAAATTAAATAACAAACAGATTTGGATTGGAAAGCTACGTAACTCGATATAAGACCATTGTTTTTTTTTACTCTTCAGTCTCACTTGGTTGCTATGTTAATTTCCACTTATCATCTAGACAAAGATCAGTACCTATGGAATTAGTTTGAATTATAACTATTGTTAGTAATTTCCAGTCGAATCGTAATAAATTTGTTCGTCTTAGACTAATATCTCTTGACACTAAACGATTGATATTTTACAAGCTGATAACCCTTCTCACATAAAAAAAAATGCTAGCCTCTATTTTCAGCTGTTTCAGTATTTTGGTTAGAAGATAACTATAATCAGTTTTTTTATCTAAATAAGTTTTCTTTGTTCTTAAAAGTAATTCATTTTTCGCAACCTTATTAGCAATAGAATTACCAAATTAAGAAAGAGGATTTTGTCAGGCCAGAAGTTATAATACTTAACCCTCGTTCAAATCGGTTGTTACAGTGGCGCACGACCATTGGAAAGAATGTTAGAGGATCGTTAGTAAGTCTTAGGGATATATTTATGATGGGAAAATTTAGCAATAGGCCTGTAGACTAATAATAGCATTTTTTGTCCTTGGTCTGAAAATGCTAAGGGAGGATATAGGGATGTGAAATTTCTAAATTTAGATTTCTTCACACATCCAGGTCAGTTAAACTGGCAGGATTTCCACTTACATTAGAAGACCACGGTTCAAATACCGATACTTACTATATTACTATAGCAATGTAGCTATAGCAAAGTCTATAATTAAAAAAAAGTAATTATAGAGATTTATACGATTGCACAGATACTTTAGAGAAAATTTAGTAGATTAGTAGATGCTTCAATGCAGTACTGAACATTAGCGAGTTAAGATTTAAGCACTTTGATTCCCCAGCCATGTTTCCTATTCATTTAGTTTAATTGGTGTCAAGTTTACGCATGCAGCCATATAACTTCTAACACTGGCTTGAATCAAGTCGTAATTCAGAAAGTTAGCATTTTACCCTTTCCACCAAATCCTATTCAGGACAGAATGACCAGGGATTATATACAGATATTACCGTTTTTCTCAGGGAACTAACATGGTTTGTTTATATGACTGATAGTGTATAAACGTGCAGATAACCTTCGGGATCCCAAAACATTTGGGTTTGAATAGTTTTGACTGCAATTTAACTACATAAATCAGCTGCAACTATGCATGATGTTTGGTTAATTGTGCTAAAAAGTAGTGTTAAAATATACTTGTAACGTTTTTCTTTCTTGTTTTGGTATGTGACTCTGTCTTTGTAGCATCATTAAAATTTGTGGGATAGAATGTGCTATCATTAAATTCAACAACAGATTTGCATTTTGACCAATCATCTCAATTAAACAGAAAATAAAGTATGCAACAGAATTGAAAATTTCTAAACTGGTTTAAGAGAACGAATATGCTATAAGTAAGAAAAAATAAATAATATAAAATGTATCCTTCCACCCACTTTTATATGTTTCTGTCTCTCTCCAAAACAGTTTTAATACTCTTAAGCTACATACATCAAGGAGTTAATAACATTCTACTGCTGGGTAAGTATGATCACCTCTTAAGATCTGAAAAGACGAAAGCGTAATTATTCGAATTTTGATTAACTGCAACTTATTTGAATTTTCACTTTTGAATTACGGAAAACAGTCATGGTGAATAAGGATTAGAAATGGCAGTTTCAATTTGTTGAACTTTAGTTCACATAGAAAATACAATGGATATCTGGTAACTGTTAATTTCATTTTTGTTGCAAATTTCTCTAAACCGTATTTAAAGAAGTGTATATTGCCAATAAAATACTCTAAAGAATTATTTTCTAAGGGTAAGCATTTAGATTATTTTCGAGACAGTAAAAATTAAACACTCTAAAGGAATCCTTTTAGAATATGAAATCTTTGCATATATTTTTCTTATATTCCTGAATAATCTATGTTAAAAGAAATTGTTCTCAGTGCAAATGTTAAAATTAACAGTCAAAGTAAGTAGAAAATTTTAAAGAGCCGTTATTGGTGATACCAACTCACTTTTTCATGCGATGTAGTCTATTACAGCGAGCGAAAATTCTTTTGGAGCATAAAACTTGAAAATCATCTTCCCCATAATCTGCATTCTTGGAGCAGCTGTGCGTTTTCCTTTGAGATCATATAAAGCGGTTAAGAAAAGTCCCTTTCCCTAAATTAGTTTTAAGGAACATAATGTGCTTTAAGCATAATCATTTGAAAATTTCAAATCTTTCTTTTAAAATATTGATTTCTAAATCGTTCCCTTGAATAGGGCATACTTTAGAAGGATGAAGTAATCTCAGAACAATTGTAAATATTTTATAATACCTTCAAAACTTGGTGATAGCTTAGTGAATTATTTAGTTTATTTTATTGACCGCAGAATTTTAATTTTTTGGATACCTGCAGTTTTTCAAGATAGTACTGCAGAGTATTGTAGAGTATATATTTAACTTTTTTGCAAAAAAGAGTAGCTTATAATTCAAATCCAAAGAAATATTTTGTGTGGAAAATATTAATGTTATCGCTTTCTATTTTGCTGTAAAAATAGTATGCAAGAATAATTTAAAAGCTGATATAATCGTTCAATCAGTTCAATTGACGATGGTTTTCAGCTACGTACACCTTAGGAACACAAATATAAATCCTGTTAGCATGTCCTTAGAAAGACAAAACATTTTAGAATACGTATGATATTTTGCCTTAGATACAAACTTTATCTATTTTCAAAGAGTGTGAATCTACCATCGACAGGAAGGGCAAACTGGCTGCTTCAAATTTCAATAATGTACTTACTATGACAGTTAATGGGTACGAAAAATTACGAATAATTAAAAGAATTATTCGTTGATTATTACACTTTATACTTATAGAGATATAAAGCAAGAGGTAATAGTTAGCAAAATTATTCTTAATTATTTTAAAAAATAATTACAAACTAGTAAAATCTAATATATAAAAATGAAGGTTTGTCTATCTGTAATTGTATAGAAATCCACAGTTCAGGAGCAACGATCGTGAAATTTTACATACAGGCGTCTTTAAAAACAGCCGAGGGCCTGAAGAACTTCAAAAATCGAAATTAATTACCGTTGATTTTTAATTAATAAAAAACCAACAATTTTGAAACTAAATGTAAGCTGTTACACTTTGTGGAATCACCCCTCTGAATATGGCGTCCACGTTAGGGTTAGCTGGCAAACAGCGAGCGAAAAGATAAAAATAAATAAAATCAAAAAGTTTCGAGTCATATATTAAACCAGAATAATAAATGAAAATAATAATCTTTCAAGTCAGATTTTATACTCTAAAATAAATCGGATCCAACGGCATATTGACACTCTCACACGCGATGGAAAATTCGAATCAACCACGCTAAGTGTCACGAGATCTTTTTTAATCGCTACTACAATCCCTCTCACTTATGTCTTTGTGTCTATTGAAGAGTTAAAGACTAAGCTTCTATCCTGCTAACTTATTTCTGACTTAAAACTTCTCTTACTCCATAAATACATATATATTCACCAACCCATAGCAACTTTCCAGTAATCTTAGTACGAATATTTCTCTATTTACTGAATAAAACAGCATGTCATCGTGGCGCATTCGGTAAAATCGTTCATTTCGTACGCTTCACGACCCGGGTTCGAATACGGATCGTGCAAATTTTGCTAAACCTGTATTTTCAGCTTTTTTATGGAGGCTTTTTTATTTCATTTTTAAAATTATTATTATTATTATTTTTATTTATTATTTTTTTAATTATTTTTATTTTATTTTATTATTTTTAAAAATTATTATTTTTATTTTATTTTATTTCTCATATTATTAATGTGTATAACATTTCGTATACTTTTTTTTCTATGTTATTTATACTGTGTTTAGATTTTTAATGGATTTTGGTAGGTTTATTATAAATTTATATATTTTATGTTTTACTTTCCAGGATTTCTTGCTCCAATGATAAAGGCTAAATCTTTTCTATGTTATTTATACTGTGTTTAGTTTTTAAATTGATTTTGGTTAACAAACATTCGACAATTTGACATTTTTACTTTTCAGGTTTACTTTTCAAAATTCTTTACTTTCCTAAAGACAATTTGACATTTTTCCTTTTCAGCTTTTAGTGGTTTATTATAAATGTATATATTTTATGTTTTATATTTCAGGGTTTTTTTGCTCCAATGATGAAACGCTAAATCTAGCTGAATTCTGAAGAAATTATTGTAAATTTATGGTTTTTTATGTTGGGTTTTCTTTTTATTCATGCGTATAACATTTCATATGCTTTTTATTCTATGTTATTTATACTGTGTTTAGTTTTTAAATTGATTTTGGTTAACAAACATTCGTAAAATCCCGGGCAACGCCGGATAAATTATCACCTGTGTAGGTTGATAATTTATAAATTTTAAAACTGTTACCACATGTATATTTACAGATCCACAAGAACTTTCCAATATTTTTAATTAATAAATAACCAACAACTTTTGAAGGATGCGACTGTCGATTCACAGACGTTCAGTAGATGCCGCCACTATTTTAAACTTTTAGCATTCCAACCATGAAGCTACAGATGCTTCATGATTCCAACCCATCTGAAAACCAACACTTCGCTACGGAATACATTCAAATTAAATACAACGTCAAAGTATGCAATTAATGGCAATATATATATATATATATATATATATATATATATATATATATATGTATATGTATATATATATATATATATATATATATATATATATATATATATATATATAATAAATACAACTATCAATGTATACAAATGATGTAAGAAAACAAAAAAATATATTTTTTTAAAAATCGTAAGGGATATTTTTCTAGACAAAATAATGTAGAAGAAAATATTCAAATTAAATCTCATAGGACATACTAAAGAATATAGTACAGTTTGAGGAACATATCTTTTACTGTATTTTAATATTTTTTTGGATAATGTCCAATCGTCTGCCGCATTAGCAAGAAATTTTTTTTTTTGCCTATTTCGTTTTTACGTGACGATAAATTTATTTAAAGTAAAAGAAAAAGAAATCACATGATCAGCGTTTAATAAATTAAATTGTAAAAATTAATCTTTAAAAATTCACTAAAAATCAGAAAATGGAGGTAAAGATTCGAAAAAAATTTCATTTTAAAGGAATTTTTATGATCTTTTTCGTGATATAAATTTTACATCCCTCAAATTATTATTTTAAATGCAAATTTGAAAAAAGTTACAAAAACAGCTTAAAAATTTAATTTAAAAAAATCTAAGAAGAATTTTTCAAAAATCTTTCTTAGTGCACCCCTACATTATAAGAAGAATCGCCATGCAAAATTTCAGTCCTTAGGTTCAGCGGTTTGGTCTGTACTTTGTATGTCATTCAGTCAATCATTTTGTCAGTCAGTTACGGAAATGTTTTATATATATAGATTTTTATTACTATCTTTATATCGTAACGTTAACTTCATGCGCACGCATTATTTTCCTATACTTTTTTTTATTATCTTTATAATAGCGCAATTTTCATATGATTTTAAACAACAATCGTTTTTAACTGGCATTCAATTGGCTGTTAAAACTTTATATTTACATCCTATTTAAAAGAAGTAGGGTGTAAATTGTAGGGTAGAAAGTTGGTAAAATCAAAATTTTGTGCAATGTATTTAATTTCTCGATTAAAAGTAGTTTTTTTCTAAAAATTAATGTATTTCGCTTGGAAAGCTAAATATTTTATGCACGTGGTTTATATTATTATTACTATCTTTATATCGTAACGTTAACTTCATGCGCGAGCATTATTTTCTTATGCTTTTTTTATTATCATCTTTATAATATCTTTATTTTCATATGGTTTTAAACAACTATCGTTTTTATTCATATTATGTTGGTTTTTTATTAATTAAAAATTAAGGGTAATTAATTTGGATTCCGGAAGTTCTTATTATCTTTATTTTCATATGCTTTTTCATTTACGAATTATTCAAATGTTGGTTAAAAAACTTTTGCGTAATTTATATATTTGTGTGTATTTAATTATTGAAATTAATAAATTTATATTTCTGGAGAGGATGTTTCAGTTTTTAGTGGTACTATGATGAAAGGCTGAATGTACCAAAATTCTGAGGAGTTTATTATGGAGAGAAAGGAATTTAATATGTAGAGGATGTTTATAGGAGTTAAATGTGGAGAGGAGTTGAATGGTTTGCAGCCCTCAATCAACCACTTCATTTTTTAAGAGGCAACGCTGCAGTCATGTCATGGTTCTATTGGAAATTTCTGCTGAACCTGTAATTTCAGCTTCTTTTTTTTTGCCCCAATGATAAAAGGCTAATTCTAGGTGAATTTTGAGGAGTTTATTATAAATTTATATATTTATAGATTTCACGAGGTTTTTTTCTATGGTATTTATACTGTGCTTAGTTTTAAATTAATTTTGGTTAACAAACATTAGAGAATTTGACATTTTTACTTTTCAGATTTTAGTACTACAATGATGAAAGGCTGAAATTCTGAGACGTCTATAACATTTCACATATATTTTTCTATGTTATTTACACTGTGTTAATTTTTAAATTGATTTTGGTTAACAAACATTCTTAAAATCCCGGGCATCGCCGGGTACTTCAGCGAGTATGGCATAAAAGTAACTAAAAACCATTACGTAAAGCTTGGCTGTTTGAATTCATCACATAAATACAATTACATTTGAAATATATTTTTTCCAATGCGGAGGCACTTGTCGTCAAACATTTGCCTATACTACGCCACAATTTTTGCTGCCCAATTTATTGTGGGGCCACCATATAGGCGGACAGCATTACCCCCTATGAAGGGACGACACGAATGGAGGCATTTTTCGTGGCGCGACGCCAGGATTCAATCCGAGCACCCTCAGCACCGAAAACCAGTGCGCTGTATCACTGGGCCACCACAAGCCCACATTTGTAACATAAATTCCCTACAGTTACTGTCAAATGCAAATTGACTTACTTTTGTTACAAGAATTATTTTCATTTTAAGGTTAGAATTTTAAGGACTTTAAATACTTTAATAAACATGTTATCGGGAAAAGAATGTTGGTGTCTTTTGTCTCGAGTTGTTGTTTTATACCTTGCCCAGTTTTTACTATTTTATTCTCATTTATGCTAAATTTCTAAAATTTAATATGTTCCGATAAACATTTAGAAAGTACTAATGATTGATATTGTTTTCAACTTTAAAAATAAACATTTCTTTTATATCCAGTGGCATGTAATAAAAACAATAAGATGAAAAGTACAACAAAAACATACAAAAAGACAAAAGGTCAAAATAACAAGGAAACACTTATGAATTCGTAAATGATTTTGCCTCTCAATATCGGCTACAAAGAACCCGAGCCGGCAGTGCCTCACAGGTCTGGAGGTGGGAAATGTCCATGACTTGTACCTCCACAATTTATCACAATTTTATCACAAATACAATTACCACAATTACTGCAGAAAGGACTCTGTACAATTTTCAAGCGGCTCAGATGTTTAGTTAAGCAGTCATGACCAGTTAAAAGCTAGATCTTATCTACTGAATCCTTCCAGAATCCTTCCTGGAATGAACGATTTATTAACAGCCCATAACTTATTACAATTTCTATCTATTATTTCTTGATATAACATGTCCTTCAGTTTCTTCCAGAAAAATATCCTTATAGGATAATATATAATTGGCCTCCAAGGGTTCTGCATAATTGCAGCACGTCTTTTTGCCTGCGAGTTTTCCAGGGATTCCGCAGTATCCACCGTCTGCTGTTTTGCGATGACAGTATTTGAATAAGGGACTGACACTCGAGAATTTCACCTTTGTAGTGTCCCAAAGAGCCAATGGCTTCAATGGCAGCTCGA
The DNA here is from genome assembly GCA_907164885.2 of Dolomedes plantarius. Lineage (NCBI taxonomy): Eukaryota > Metazoa > Arthropoda > Arachnida > Araneae > Dolomedidae > Dolomedes > Dolomedes plantarius. The sequence continues at coordinate 18,435,667 of OU015494.1, read as the reverse complement.
GATCAGAAAGTATCATGCATTTTTGGAACGAGAGAGAGTGGCTTGACAGCTGGGTCAAGGGTTTACGTATGGCCTCTACTTCTCCAAACGCAGAGACATAGTATCCTACAGGAGTGCAAAACCTGACAGCCTCACTGAAGACTCCTGCATCGGCGTTTGCATAAATTACTTTCGACCATCAGTATAAACATGAAACCACTCGTTTTCTCGATACCTGTAATGGATGATCTCTAATTCCATACGTTTAAGAAGAATTTGATTATTTTCATATTTCTAAATATGTTGACGTGCGTTTAAATGATATTGTACAGGAGTGACCTCACATAAATTTAGAGGAACAGGAAGTTGTTGTTGTCTTCCTTGAATTTCAAGAACACTCCTCGTCTTCAGTGCTGCTTCTACAAAACCTAACTAGGTTTTAAGAGACTATAATAAATTAAAGGTTTCCATCTGTTTTTAAAGGTAATTCATAATAATTTTTCATATAAAAATAAGGTCCTTCCTTCGATGATTCACTTTATAGTTCTAGTATTTGTGAAGAAAAGTAAAACATAAATGGGGAGTACGTTTATTGCTGCTCCAGTAACAACGAAGTGCTTGGTTTTATACATAATTGAGCTTTTCAAGGTATTTTGTGGGTCAGTAGATAGGAATTCCCAACAATTTGTCATTAATGGGAGAGAAATGTTTTAAAATTAGCTTCCAAGGTTGTACATTCGCAACCCCATTTGCTACCCGCTAAATGCTTCAAAATATTCAAATGTTTGCTGATATGATCAACAGTTTTATCAACATCAGGTTTCCAAGTAAGCTTATTATCAAAAGTAACTCCCAAATATTCACATTTTTCAATGCGATTCAGAAACTCTTGTTTAAATTTTATTTCAGGTTTAATTTTCTTACGTGCTAATGAAAAAAAATCTGTGAAATTGTTTTCGAGGTATTTAAAACCATGTACTCGTAATTGTCATCACACCAATCGGACAGAGATTTCATAGCTTTGTTTAAAATCTCTTCAATATTGCTGACTCCAGAACGCTTCTGGATCCACAAATCCAAATCGCCAACTAAAAGAAGGAACCTCACTCTTGGAATAGCATTGATCTCCTTGGTATTAGGGTTAGAATTTTGAAAAATAATATGTGAAAATAATTATCAAGAGACTAAAAAGGATACTTATTTATCTGCCTTTTCAATTAAAAAATTAAATTTTATCAAAAAGGATGTCGGAATTATGATCCCTATCTGTATATTTGACTTTCAATGTAATATAATCATATGTTTCCTGTATTATACTCCGAACAGCATGCACATATCATTTCCTAAACAGACGTATATTTCAAAGTTAGTATTCATGTTGTTTTCATAAGTTTCTTAATGGAATACACTAGAATAAATTTTCAGAAAATGCTACACCATATCTTTTGTACAAGCCATTCTACTACTAAGATTTGGAAAGAAAAAAAATCTATAGACATACATATTTTGTTTATTGTTTTTCATTTGAAGTTTCGTCCTAGCTCAATCTTCTTTATGGTTTCTCTAGCATGGCAAATATTCATATCGGATTCATATGTTCAGGGGAATATGAAAGTGCCATGTCAGTGGAAATACTACAGAAAAGGCAGTGCCATGACGTAACTTTTATTATTGCTGATGGATTATTAGTGCCACTATCGACCAATAATGTTGAGACATTTATGCGCAAACGAGCTGGGGACTTTGGGGTTAAAAAATGGCAGAAATATACGTCATATGATAGAAAACTTCAATCGATTTCGTAGTCATGATCTATCTTTCTCTCGTATAAACTCCCAGAATCTAACTAAAAATCTAATAACTAGGGTGAAACTAGTTAATCTGTGTTCTCTGTCAATAAAAGCATTTTACTTTATTTTGACTTCGTTCAATCAGACGTTGCATATTTTTACTAATTATTACTCTTTACTTTCTGACATAGAAATAAAATATTTTGTTCCTTGAAGGACATTTAAAAATAGAACATTATGTACTTTTGCCGGAGGAAAAACATATCATTTAGAAAACTATGTTTGACATGTAGTATGATGTTGGCAGTTTGCAACGAGATAACTCCATTTGTATGAGCAGTGCACTGGTCTAGTTAACATGGTATCTAATTATGAGTTTTAAACCTGCGAGTAGGTTAGGAAGGTTTCTACAAACGGTGGAGTTGCTCCGTTTACACTTTACTTATAAAAATAAATAAATAATATAGTGTTTTTGACATCACCCCAATACTACATTTACCCGAATTCCGACGCGAGATTAGGTTATCTGCTCCAGGCAGACGGTCATCATAGTGGAGCCTGAAGATTCAAATACAGTGGAATCTCGATCGATTGTTTTCGGATCCATCGTTTTTCCGTATGTGTCGTTCATTTTATCCAGTCCCGACGATCATATTGCTTTGCTATGCTTCCGCATCTATCGTTTTCCCGCATTTATCGTTCATTTCAATCGGTCCCTTGAAAAACGATAGATCGAGATTCTACTGTATGTGGTAAATATTAGAGGTATAAAAAATTCAGCAGTATTGTTATTCATGAAAAAACTTCAAAAATAAGTTTCAAAAACTGTAGAGGAAAACACCATGGACGGTTAGCTAAATTTAGGAATGGATATAAAACTTCCTCCTGCCACTGGTATCGTTTAGCTTATCAATAATTGAAATAATTATCATTGAATAAATTATTTAAATTATTTCAAGCTTCACAGTTGAGAAGTCGAACTTGTTCACTGGACTTCTGAAAAAAAATCTAGGTTTTGTACAAATTAGTTAAGTATCTAAATAAAGGTATCAAATTTTCATTTTAATACTTAGTATAATATTTTGTTCAATATCAAAATATATCATTATTTTTTACTATAATGATATATTTACAATAGTTTTTTCCCCCTAATAATTTTGGTAATTTAAAAGTTTAAACAAATGGCTTTTAGACTCGGATATATTTTAAGGACGTTTAGGATAGGGTTTTCTGTTTTCATACTTTCTTTAAACTTTTGTGGGTTTAAAAACTTTAATGGGGTGTGGCGCTGTGGTTTTGCTACAATGACGTAACTCCTAGGGTACTGTGACGTATGTAGTAATAAGACAAGCGTTTAGCTTCAATTACTTTACTACGCTACCTTAAACAACTACAAACTACAACTACACACTACAACTACAAAAAGCAAGTATGTACAGCAAGTTAGAATTAACATGTTAGATATGTCAGGACGGCTTCGGGTTCACAGACCAACTCTGGCCTATCAGGCCGAAAGACCAGCAGAGCTGCGTCCTCTCTGGCACTCAAAACAGATTTCTCGTGGAGTATTGGGGGTCTTCTTTTATACGGTCGGCGAATTCAAAAGCTTTCTCCGGCTTTTTAAGTGGTCGTAAGGGTCCAAAGTTTATGGGATTCCACATGTCGCTATAGTGTCAAAATTCTATGAAGTGCATTCCATTTATCTATTAAGTGCTCGCGTACCTCCATCTTTGCTCTTTTCTTTATTTGATCCGCAACCAAAAGATCTTTCAGAGATTCAAAATTATCGACTTCTAAACCATCTAGCCATTCTTGTAAATAGCTCCGCAACTCGAACGCAAAGTCCTTCCAGGTTGACAGGGGATTCTTTTGATGGGATACAAATTTCTGGCGAAAAGACTCCAGGTTTAATTTGTAACGGAGTAAGAGGGTCTGTTTTATGTGATCATAATTTTCTGCGGACTCTTCTTGTTCTCTGGCTATAACGCTAATTATATCAATCGGTAGGTGTCCTACAAGGTGCGAAACCCAATTCTCCTTAGGTATTTTTGCGCGTTTAACCTGTCACTCAAAAAGTACTAAATATAAACTAATGTCCGTTTTATCCGGATTAAATTCGGGAATTAATTTTTTCAAATTTAAATCAGTGGGTCTCGAATTTATACTTTCTGCGGTGGACTGGGAACTGGAAGTTCCTTGTGCAATTCTTAATTTTTATAATTCAAAATTTAATTCCAATTCTTTGGCTTTTAACTCCAACTCCCGTTGCAATTTTTTCTTGTGTAGGACCTTTTCCCTTTCCCAATTATGTATACGAGATTGCTCTGCTTCTCGTCTTTCTAACTCTTCCTGATTCGCCTTCAAAATACGCTGGTATAATTCAGCCACGAATTCAGGATCATAATTTTCTTGGCTTGTAACCAAAACCTTCAGTTCCAGTATTGTTTCGCTTCCTTTCCTAGGAATCTCCAGTTCCTGAACCAGTTTTACTAGATCCTCTTTTTTTCCTTTGCCCAAAAACGCCATTGCTACCCGTTAATTTATCGACTTAATAATAATAATATTTATAATAATATCTTGTAAGTTAAAAACTCAATAGAATCACAGTACTATTAAAATTACACAAAATTAAAAATCTTAGACCTTAAATATTTCTTAGAGAAAGTATTTAACAATATCAAATGAACTTCTTTAAAATAATATTAAAAAATAATTTTACAAAGATAAAAATATATTATATACACTCTTTAAACAAAACAATTGAATCTCATCATATATTTTTTTTTGGAATTCTCTCTAATCTCATAAATCAACAAAGATATTTCCGATAGGTTTTCAAAATTTTTGAATATTTTAAGAATTTTAACTACAGAATTTTAAGCAATAACTTCTAGAATTTTTGGAAATAGACTCACCCCTTTTTTTTGCTGCTTGAATCTATTATAATCCATAGGCACAACACAAAAATAATCTTCAGCCCTTAGGCCCACAATTAACACAACACACACTTCACTGCATCGAACACATTTCCATAGACAGAATCACATAATTTCTTTCTCTCCCGCAAATATAGGTCAAACACCTTTTTTCGCTCCTCTCCCGCACTCGCGAAACACGAACCACACGGGGGAAAATCAGCTGTACCGTTGACCTCCGATCTCAGGAGAGCAAACTTGCAGGCGAAATCTAAACACTCGTTCTTAGCGCTGCACGGGAATGATACACTTTTCGGAACCACAGGAAATAGAAAAAAATTTCTTGCTTTCTCCTTCCTTCTGGCAACACAGCACGGCGAAAATATCTCTTTTCGGCCCCGGAACACTAAGTTATCTCGTACCGTGAATTTCTCACAATTACAATCTTCAACAATTTTTCTTATTGGCGTAAGTTTTTCTCAAAATCACAAGCTTCAGCAACTAATTTTCTTGCTCCAGACGAATTTCTAGTACACTTTCTTCTAAAAAACTCCAAATACTGCCGTATTCTTCTTATAACAATATCTAAATACTGACGTATTCTTCTTCTCTAACAATATCTAAATACTGACGTATTTTTCTTCTAAAAACCTCTAACTAACTCTAACTCAATAATCCCACTTCTTCTGACACCAGCTGTGACGTAGGCAGTAATAAGACAAGCGATTCGCTTCAATTACTTTACTACGCTACCATAAACAACTACAAACTACAACTACACACTGCAACTACAAAAAGCAAGTATGTACAGCGAGTTAGAATTAACATGTTAGATATGTCAGGACGGCTTCGGGTTCACAGACCAACTCTGGCCTATCAGGCCGAAAGATAAGCAGAGCTGCGTCCTCTCTGGCACTCAAAACATATCTCTCTCTCGTGGAGTATTGGGGTTTTTTTTATACGGTCGGCGAATTCAAAAGCTTTCTCCGGCGTTTTAAGTGGTCGTAAGGGTCCAAAGTTTATGGGATTCCAAATGTCGCTTTAGTGTCAAAATTCTGGAGAGCCCTCGAAACACTCAGGTATTTATGCCTTTGTTAACGTCAGAAACGCATATTACACGAAATTTATGGCCTCTTATCCTAGAGTTTATGAGACCGCTCAGTTTAACATTTCGCCGATAGATGAGATGTGCATGTTGAGGGGTAGGAACGAGCATCACAGACTTATATACACTGCTGGCCACCCAAATTGCAACACCAAGAAAGACAAGAGAAATCACAACAAAATTTATTTTGTAGATAACATGTTGACCAAGTATCAAATGATTAAATTTATAGACTTCTGTGAAGTGTGGTTCCTGCCAAAATCAGTAGCCAGAGTAGCCGCCATTGTTGGAGATCACCGCTGCCACACGCCTCGGCATTGATTCAAAGAGACTTTGGATGAGTTCTTGGGGTACAGCAGACCAAACAGCTTCCACACGTTGCCAAAGTTGATCTGCTGTGGCAGCTGGGGATGGAATCTGGGTCAATCGTAGAGCAACCATGGACCACATGTTTTCTATCGGCGAAAGATCCGGAGAGCGAGGCGGCCAGGGAAGCAATTCAATCTGGCGATTGACGAAAAACCGTTGGACAATGCGTGCCACGTGTGGTCGCGCATTATCCTGTTGAAATATGGGTGTGGGCAAGCCCTGAAGTTAAGGAAGGACAACTGGCTCCAACACCTCGGAGATGTAGCGCTGGCTGTTTAAAGTACTGGCAATGCGTACTAGAGGTGTGCGAAAGTGATATCCAATACCGCCCCATACCATAATACCCGGTGCAGGACCAGTGTGGCGGTGCATAACGCAGCTGTTCAGCATCCTCTCTTCACGGTGTCTCCAGACTCGAATGCGACCATCGTGGTGTTGCAGACAGAAGCGTGACTCGTCAGTAAAGACACTTTCATTCCATTCTGCCGTCTACATCCTTCTATAATCGCACCATTGGCGGAGGAGACGTCTGTGGTTCTGCGTCAAGGGTAGACAAAGCAATGGACGTCTTGCGGACAGACCACTCTGCTGTAAACGGCGTCGAATGGTACGCGCAGACACTGGATGATGCGTTACAGACTGCATGTGCTCTGCTATGGTTCATGATGTGACTGAGCGATCCGTCACTTCCATGCGCACAATTTGCCTGTCATCACGTGAAGTGGTGCGCTGAGGTGGATGCGATCGAACACGCCGGTCCGTCGTACCCTCCTGCATCCAACGATCACATATCCGTATTGCAGCTGTTTTCCCTGAATGATAATCCACAATCTCGGTAGGCCACTATTCTTCCTCTGTCGAACTCGGATACTTGATCAAAAGATGATCGCTGTTTTCAACGAGGCATAATTGATCGTTTTTTTTGAAAAAAACACAAGAAAAACACAATTGCCGAACTTGAAATCGTCGAAATCTCCAAGCCTTAAATAGCGCTTTGAAGTTGCGCCACATGCGCGCGTGATGTGTGTCTGCGCTGAAATTCTAATCATTTGCATATCTCACCTCCGCTAATGCATGTTGTTAATTTCATGTTATTTGCATGTTTCCTTCAGGGTGTTGCATTTACAGTGGCCAGCAGTGTAATTACAATTTTCGTGTAGTAATGGAGACAACGTCACAGTACAAATTTGCTGCTGTTTGACTATTACCAATACCCACTGAATTTGGGTAAGTGAGTAAAGTAACACTGTATTAAAATATTTTTCATTTTATAATAGAGTACTTATCAAACGACAATAATTCATACCCTTTGAAACGAAAGAAATAACTTAGGAATAAATAACATCTAACTTCTTTTATAGACTTTTAAAAAGTGTGTGATGAATATTAAACTAGCGTGTGCTTTGTCTTGAATTCCAATTAATTATTACATACCAGCCACAATTACAGAAAAAGACATGTTCAAGGATTATTTCGAGAAAAAAAATCCCCGTTTTTACATAATGTATTTAGAATTTGAATTTTTACTGCTACAATGGTTCTTTTAACAGTTTTCAGTGTGTTTTATTTAAATTTCCAGGCTATATCACAAGGTAAAAGATCAGCAACATAAAATGTTTCTGTATTTTGGAGATTAAAGTTGTATAGGGCTCATTAAAGCTTTTTCAATGATTGAAGAAAGTTTCATTGTTCTTATAAGTACAGCAGTAGCGTAGCGAGCATAACTGTCGCCCGGTGCACGATACCTTTTTGGCGCCCCCCCCTGAAAAACATATAGTAATATAATATATAGAATTGGTTAAAAAGATAGACCATTTGAGATAGACCCTCAGTGAGAGGCGCCCGGGGCATGATAGACCCCCTTCCACCCCCCTCGCTACGCCACTGAAGCACAGTGAAGTGTATTAAATCCTTTAAGATACGATAAAAGAAACTATAAACACATTGCTTAAGGATGTTGAAAATATGTTAAGGAGTATTTTATAACTAAAATGTTTTTTTCTAATACGACAATAACTTATCCTGAGGAAATTGACCCACACAGTCTATGATTTTCTTTGTGACTTTATCAAGTCTCTCGGAGAGGTGATAGCAAAAATAAATAAATAAACTTTCCACAGGGATTTGAACTTGGGTCCAAGAACTGCTAGCTTGCTATACTTACCAACATAGAATGGGATCTGCAGGCAAGTTGTATATATTGTTATCCAGAAATTTTTAAAATTGTTGTGCAGTAAATTTCCTATTCAGTGAATTTATCCCAGTTTCACGATGGTTTTACAATTTGGGTTCTTTGTATAGAAACATTAAATGATCTTTAAATTATCACTTCCTTCTGTAATTAAAATGATTCTGCAATTAAAATCATTAGTCTACACTTTATGTAGATAATGGTCTACATAAAGTGTAGACTAATGATTTATATACATGCATTTATAAATTAAAGTGGCATAAACATTATTAATCTTCATAAAATATAAGTGAATGATATAATATATCCAGCTCAAAAACTTTGAACATTTATATAGTTTTTTGGTAACAAAAATAATTTTCTTTTGACAGGCAATGCAGGAGAAAATATTATGGTACACGTGTTTATACTTCATTAACAGTCGAGACGAATTAAAAATTTATCATTATATAATTTTATAGCTTCAAAGTCATTCATTTTGAATAAATGTCCTTCCAACGCATAAATAGAAGCACTTTGACTGAGCCACGTTGAAATTAATCATAGTAGTGAAACGTGATTTTGCATAAATTTCTAATCGAGTAACAGGAATGGTGTTTTTCCGTTGGGAGTAATTTTGTAAGAAGTGTTAATATAATCCAAACTACTCTGCATTAAAGTATTCAAATTGCGAAAGTGAGAAACGTCATTTTTAAAAGGAGAATTAAATGTGTTTTGGGGACATTAGTTCAGTTACGTTATTGCTTCTTGAGGATATATCAAGAGTATTTTTTTAGGCAAAAGATATTTCGGCATAGATAAATAAAAATACTCCATTAAGATAGGTCTAATAAAAGAAAGACTTAATGAATAAATGTGCGAGTAGACGCAGATTCGTTAATATTCAAAACTAATAATGTTTACAAACGGCGGGGAAACAAAATGTTGCATATTTGACATTAACCATGCACAGTTTCATCAAAGGAAAGTTTATAATTTGAAAAAATATTTGATGTTCTGAACATCTTTGCCTGATTTTATTTCAAATGGATATATCTTGAGAGTTCTTGCTCGTTATAGTCATCAAGCACAGATTAGTTGTGCGATAATATAACCACTGAGTAATAGCTGAACATATTCTGTTTAGAGAGGGAAAACTGTCAAAAAAAAATTCCAAATACTTACTGGTTGTCAGATAAATATTAATTCTTAAATAGTATACGTGTGTTTGTGATACAAATTAATCTTAATTATTCATTAGAATTTCTAAAACGCATTTCACTTAATTTTTACCCCTTTACAATTTTGGGGGTTTATTTTGGCCATGACTTTGGCTCATATTACATAATACATATGAGAAAAAAGTTCTCTCTTCCACAATCTTATATAAAAAGCAAGTAAATAACTAGACTGAAATAAATTTTAATATCTGAAATACTAAATTTATTAAGAATTTAAGCTAAAATTATCTAAAAGTAAAACATGGTCTGGAAAGTATATAAATAGTTGTGAATCTCGGTAGGTTTTAAAATTCCTATTTGAAACGGAATTGAAATGAAAAAGTATAATTTATAGCTGGTACGGAAGGCTTAGAATTAATTAACGTTTAGAATTACTAACATTTATATGAATACGTGTAGAAGGAAAACAAAATTTACTTTTATAATTATCCTGTGATTTAAAATGTAGTTAACATAATGAAATTAATAAAATGATTTTATAAAATGTTAAATTAATAAAATGTTCATAAATAATTTTTTTTCTGTCTAGAAATATAATTTAGTTATAATTATTTAATTTCAATCTAGTGCGAAAAATAAAATCTAAAACTTTCAATAGCTTAAATTTTAGCGTCATTTTGAGTAGCATAAAGACCCTTTCTTAACGATCCTTGTTAAAAAGAAATAGAGTATAAATTAACTTAAAGATTATAGTTAGTTTTAAACAAGAAAAATATTTTAGCAGGAATCGGTTAATAGAACTTCAAACTCTTGCAATTAATATATCTCCCGTAGCTCAATCCTGAAGGTGATTTCTCAATGGTTAATTTTTGCAATTTCATTGCTATAATTAACTAACAGTCATTTTAATTTAAAACCACTTAAATTAATGTCAACACTAAAGGAGTTACTAAAGATGAATTTAAATTTTATAATATACTCTGAGAACAAGTATATTGAAATATTAAATTCATTTCTTTGTTATGACCGTCAGACAATATCGATCTCCCAACTTCGATGTTGGTATCTCTGTCTGCTTATCATAAGGCAAAACGAGGAACTCTCATTTTTTTAAAATTACCATTTCTTATGATATCCATTAGTTTTTGAGGAAAACCATTGACCTTATATATATTCCACCATTAATTTAATTGTAGTTTTACAACGACAGTGAATGTCTTTTACCATAATTATCTGCCAAGTACTCCATAACATTATTTTATCCTTCTTTCAACGGTCTTACGTCTACATAACAGCTGTCGGACAAGCACTGAACCAAACCCGAGCCCCCTAATCTCGAACCGGTGTTCTACTAGCATCCCTTTTCCGTGGAAGGGAGATTTTGTTTTAATATTATACCTATAAAGCTTAGCAATGTACGATTAAAACATTCGCAAAACTCTTAGAAATGAGCCTTATTCTTTTGCAAATAGAAAAAATTACAAATAAGCCTAGTAATTCTTATTTGCCATTTGTTTAAAGTAGTTGTGGGGAAGACCGCCAGCATTAATCAAGAGAGATATTTTCTCTGGCGTCACTTTCGACCGAGTTAAATGAATTTTCAGCTTCCGTTAATGATTCTATAAGCATTTTAACTGACTACCCTGAAATTTTTATTTTTATTTCGAGATGCCGATACTCCAGCAAGAGTTATTTTTTTACTTGAGATTTCTTCAAAAAAAAATTGTTTGTTAGTGCATAAACATCGGATACAGCTGTAGTTTATGATGCCAGACATTTGCGTATATCACGAACATAACCCTAATAATTCAGGAATTTTATAATTCCGATTTGAAATACGCTTCTAAATGGATTTTGCTGATTGCTTCGTCAAATTACCATTCCAGGCCACACTAAAATCTCCCCAAATTTTTTTTTCTTGGCCAAATTATATAAAATTCAAATTTAAAATAATTATTAAATATAATCAAAATAAGTTATTTATAACAACGGGATTGATAGTTAAACATTAAAAAAACAAAATGGTCTGACTACTTGTGTAATTCATTAAGAAAATCTTTCAAAGTAAGTTTTTTCCAAAATCCAGTGGAGAAAAATGTCAGAGAACTATTTACAGTTTAGGAAATCCTTAGATTTATTCAGTTTGAGGGATAATATTCATACAGTGGTACTTGACCGATGAAAATAAAATATGATTGAAAATAATGACAGTTTAGTCACAGAAAATGAGCAATAGGGACGGCCAATGTCCTGTATCATTGGCAAAAATGGATTGAGGTCAGAAAATGAACCTCCCATTGTCTGGTTATTAAAAGCAGATAGAGAGATCAGAGTCCAGAGTCTCGATCCTGAAAAAAAAATCGTAAATTCTGCCGAAATTCCCTTATAAATAGAAATTCTCGCTATGAAAATGTTTCTGGACATTTTAGGATAAAAAAAATCTTATTTTTTACAAAAATTCGAATGAAATTTTCCAGAATTTTTTTTTTAATGCGGAGGAACTTTGCTGTGAGACATTCACCTTTTGTTATTCACCACGATTTATTGACAAATTTATCATGGGAGCACGAGGTATTCCAGCATTGCTCCCTTTGAGAGGGGGGGGGGAGACACGGAAACAAACGAGCGATATTCGGGATTTGAAACCAAGCCCACTGTGTGTCAGCTCAGATCGCTAACCACAACACCAGGTGGCCGGCAATTCCCAAGAAGTAAAGAAGGCAAAATTCATTTAGTTAGAATGGGGGGCTGCTTACTTTACTGTAGTTTCATCTTCTTTCCTCCCTGAACTCCTTTCGTATTCAGCAATAAATTAAAACTAAAATTTTGCATAATATGAACTTGTGACGTTTCGCTTTTGAAAGAAGATACAGATTAAGCTATTGACAGAATGGTTTTCTTGACATTTTCGTTTTTCATTACAACTTGCCGTTAAAAGTGAGATGACTAATTTGGGACATCTTAGTATTGTAAATAAATTTAATCAGTGTTACGAGGTTATATATATATATATACTAAAGAGCCATAGAAACTGATACAGGCATGCGTATGCAAGTAATGGTGATATGCAGCTGATCAGCGTGACACGAAGCGTTTGGCAGTGCCTATATAAGACAACAGGTGTTTGGCGAAGCTTTTATATGGGTTCCTGCAGCTACAATGGCAGGTTATCACGATTTATGTGACTTTGAACGTGGCGTTTTAGTCGGCACACGAGAGATGGGTCATAGCATCTCCGAGGTACAGGTTTAATTTGAATTTTCGCCTACGACCATTTCCCGAGTGTAACGTGAATATCAGGTATCCAGTAAAACATTTAATCACTTACAGCGGTGTGGCAGAAAGAAGATCTTAAATGAACGGGATCGTCTACGACTGACGAGAATCCTTAAACGAGATACACGTGCATCACTTCCTCAAATTGCTGCGGATTTCAATGCTGGGGCTTAACAAGTGTCAACGACTGAACTGTTCAATGGCCATCATTAATATGGGCTTTTGTAGCCGCAGGCCCACTCGTGTACCGTTGTTGACTGCATGGCACAAAGCTTTACGCCTCGCCTCGGATCTCCAACACCTCCATTGGACTGTTGATGACTGGAAACCCGTTGCCTCTGTCTGACGAATATCGTTTGTAATTATATCGAGCGAATGGACGTGTACGGGTATGGAGACAACCTCATGAATTCATGGACCGTACATGACAACAGGGGAATGATCAAGCTGGTGGAGCTTCTGTGATGATATGGGGCTAACGCGGATGGCATGATATGCGACCCCTATTACTTCTCGAGACGACCCTGACAGGTGACCGGTACATAAGCATCCTGTCCGATCATCTACACCCATTCATGTCCATTGTGCATTCTGACGGACTTGGACAATTCTAGCAGGACAATGCGACACTTCCCACGACGAGAGTTACTACCGAGTGGCTCCAGGATCACTCTCCTGAGTTTAGACACTTCCATTGGACACCTAAATCCTCAGACATGAACATTATTGAATATATCTGGGATGTCTTGCAACGTGCTGTTCAGAAGAGATCTTCACCCCCTCGAACCACTATGGATTTGTGGATTGCCCTGCAGGATTCATGGTGCGAATTGCCTGCAGGATACCTTCAAACATTAGTCCAGTCCATGCCACGTCGTCGCCGCTGTCCGTCCCATTATGTGGTGTCCAGTGTATTCAAGTTCCGGCAGGTACTGGGCTCGTTTGTTTGTGCCTAAGTGTCAAATTATCTGATGTAACGTTACTGTGCTTAAATCTTTTGTGCGGTGAGCTGTCTTCGTTATTCGGATTAATAAAAATATTTCACGGACTTTGTGTTTCGCATATCTGTTGTGCGAACTTTTCAATAGGTTTCTGCTCGTTCCTTGGTGACAATGACTACCACCAACCGTAATGCCTGCTTTGAGCATTCGCGAATCTTGTGTGCACCATCTCCTCCGTGATGTGAATATCATACACACACGCACACATATATATATATATATATATATATATATATATGTGTGTGTGTGTGTGTGTGTGTGTGTGCCGGCTCTGGGTTATTGTATGAGTTTATTAGTATGTAGGACGTACCCTTAAAATAGTTTTGAATAAAGAATGAAGAATTCCCGGTAGGATTTTTATGCATGAAGCTTAAAAAGGTTTGAGAAATCCGGGGGAAAATAATGGTTCCAATAAGATAAATATATAAAGAGAAATCATCACAAACACATACAAAGAACACTTAATATTTTTTTCCCGAAAATGCTCGAACAGTTTATATTTTTTCTACAGAATACATTGCTACCTAAGACAAAGTCCACTGTAATTACATTCCATATTAACTAAGAATGCTTGCTTATCCTATAAGCATTGGCTCTTGAGCATGCAGATGTACACTTGTGAGATATATATTAAAAATGATATGAAGATGTAGTCATACTTTCCTTTGATATTGAAGTCAAAGTATAAACTAATTCAATACCATTTAAAAAATACAAAATATAAAGTTTAATTTAGAAATGAGCAATGAATGTAAATTTCTTCAAATGATTTTCTAGGGTACACCAGACGGTGGATATTAAATGTGGATATGCTGTTACTTTATCTAACAAAAGAATTCGAAAGACCTCCAGTCATAATGCTAGTTCTTGACTATTTCAAATGAAAATTTATTAAAATAATAGTACGTGGTTAATTTTTTTACCAAATGACTTCACTTTTATAGCTTTTATCCTTTCTCTGAAAAGAATCAGCAATTAGGTCAATCTTGTTTATGTTCGACACTGATATTTCTCCTGTTTTCTTGAAGTATATAGTGAGATAGATTTAGGAAAAAGTTTCGTTGTTATTGTGGGAATTACATATTATTCTTTTATCTTCTAGTGCCCACACACATAAGAATATGACGCATTAAAATTCTGAATATCATAATTTTGTACGCAGGTTAATTACTTACAATTATTAAAAAAATAAATTTATAAAATAATTTTAAGAAAATCAAGAGTTATTTTAAAAGTACTTTCATTTCAATATGTTCAGCTTCATTTAAAAATAAAACATTATTTAGTATATTTAAAACCCAATATTTAATAATTTTGGGTGTCTTTTATAAAAGGAAAAATATATCGATCTGAAAAAGCATAGCAGCCAATGGCAAATTTCGCATTATTCATGGACATTATGTAACTAACTATCACTTATATTAGTACGAGTTACTCCAACTATTCACGAAATTTTAATACCATAACTTTCCCACATGTTCATAGACTAGTTTGTATATCTGCAGCTTATGACATCATTAGACTTCGAAAATTTAATGTGTTTTGAGGCTGCCTCACAACATTTGTACTTCTGGAATATGAATAGGGTTGATGAAATCCCTAGTTATTGCAACAAATCTGAGGATTTGAATTGAATCCGAAATGTTTAATAAGTTGAAATACAGATCTGCCATAATGAATTATATGCTTAGGTTTCATAAATTTAAGAGGATATGAGATACATCTTTAACGCTATATATTTTCAGTTACATTGGTAATATTATGTGGACTTACGCTTAAATAATTCTCAAAATATTGGGATATCAGAAAGATAGAGGTATGGATATTATATATACACATTAATATTATCATTATTATTATTATTATTATTATTATTATTAAACCAATGCGGAGGCACATACACATTATTTTAAAACATGTTAAATATTTTGAGTATGTTTACAATACTTTTGAATTTAGTTTTATTTATTTTTTGGGGCGAATTTCGATAAATAAAATTATGAAAGTTTGTTGTAGACATTTTTCAAAAAGGTGCTATCTCTTATTACATACTTTATATGACTTAACAGTTCTGAGACAAAAATAGTGTTCAAGTAATAAATCGAGAATCTGTCAATACTACTGTCAAATCATAAATTAATTGTTTACAAATGTACTTATTTTATATAAAAAAGCCTTATATGTTTTTTAAACCCGTGATTTTGATTAATTTAAGTGACAGGATACATTGGATTTTTAATCCCGATCAAAAGATACCAGACCATTTTGAGCTACCGATTGCTATCGTTTATATAAGATCGCTGAATATAAAGAGGGAAAATTAAAGCAATAAGGATGATAACGAAATGAATTATGCAAGAAATAATACGAACGAAAAATTTGATATGACGGAATTTGAAAGCGAAATGATAAGGGAATCGAAAGAAGTGTGTAATGGAATTAGCAGAACATGTGAATTATTCTTACATGACTACTGTATGCCCCTGTTGAGGGATGAGGTTTTATCCTGTCCTAGGTTTCGCATAATATAGGTAATCTTAATGAAGCCAAATAGAATATAAGCGGTTTTTCAAAAACAAAAACAAATTTGACGTATTATATAAACAACATCACACCAAGGAGTGGCTTGAATGCAAGGACCCAATAAAAACATCCTATAACCCCAAAACACCGAGAACATGTAGTTGTAAGTAACGAGTAGTTGTAAAGTTCACAAATACATTTTTGTAGTTGTAAGTAACGAGTAGTTGTAAAGTTGACAATGACATTTTTTTAGAGCAGGTAGGAGGTTTTGCTTGAGGAGTTTTTAAGAAGCATATTGAAATAGAGAATAATAAATTAAAAGGAGAAAATAGTAAGACGGGAAACAAATGGAAGTTAAATGGCGATTTCACTTTTTTGTCCTACATATAATTGTGTGTGTTCTTCGTGTGTGTATTGTGCCATTTGAAAAAGTTAACTTCCTCGCTGTTTTTTTTTTCCCAATAAATAAAATAATCCATTTATTCAATAAGTGTTTCGTTTAGATCCCTTTTGCCTATTCTATGTTACATTTTCTCAAGACAAATTTCTTTGTCCGGA
The DNA here is from genome assembly GCA_907164885.2 of Dolomedes plantarius. NCBI lineage: Eukaryota > Metazoa > Arthropoda > Arachnida > Araneae > Dolomedidae > Dolomedes > Dolomedes plantarius. The sequence goes on along the minus strand of OU015494.1, from coordinate 18,418,800 downwards.
GCTTCAAATTGAGTAAATACTCGTACATTTGGCAAATACTCAGCAATTTTTATCTAGAGGGCTTGCGGATTTCTTGCACCCCAAGAATCTCGTTATTTGCATGTTTCTTACATTGAAAAGCCAAAATAAGATTACCATTGGACGATACATCCTAAAACCTATCTGGAAATTTTCGTTTACTTCCCAAATGCCCTTGGATGTATAAAAATGTACCTATGCATTCGTTTCAGAAGATTTCCCATCGGCTGGTCCACGTCAAACTATCTTCTATTTGATTCTGTCTGGTCCGCAAATAATAAAAATAGAACTAAGGTATAAACATTTGAATTTAACTTGAAGTATTAGAATTATATATATTTTTTAATGCAACAATACTTTTTGCTAAAAATAGGAAAATCTTTTCGAGATTTGTTTAACCTCTGCTGACTAAGAGGAATTAATTTATTGATTCTGCTGACCATTTCACCGCACAGTAAATGCCTTATTGACTGTACAATTGAATTCAAACAAATTTAAAACTGATAAAATGTAAAATGAGTTTTACACTTTTTTTAAATACTAAAGTTATAAATCACTTAAACATGTTCATACACATGTGTATATGTGTATGTACTATAATAGGGTATTGAAATATGTATTAATGAACATGTATGGGTGAATATCTTCCAAATAAATTCTCACTACAGGAAAAAAAATCAAATCAGATGTAATTACTTCTCACTTTTTAAGTCCTGAATTATTTTAGAAAGGAGCTGATTTTTGCAAGGAATATAAAAAATCAAGCCATGTTAAAAAAAGTTTGTGATATAGATAGTTTACATTATCAAGAAAACGAAAATATTCAGGGACCATCAAAGTTAATAACATTCCGTTAAAAATATCATCTCCAGAAATGTTTTCGATTCTTATATTGGGGGAATAAAAAAAATTTGAATGCTCGATCATTTGAATCAGAAATAATTCTTTTTCTTATACTCCAATGTTCGTTTTCTCTATGATTTGTACCATAAGAAATGTGGAATAGATGTTTATGTATTAGATACTGTACATGAAGCGAAAGTAATGGATTGGAGGAAATAGTTTTCTTCTAATGTTCAAATACTGTGAATAATCGCTCTGTTTAATGCAACGGTTCGAGTGAACGTCAGTCGAAGTGATATTGATAAAGAATGTGTTTTATGTATTCTGCTTTCTCAAAGAAGTAAAAGGTAAAAATAAAAGTTTAATTAACGTTAGGCAATAATTACTAACAATGAATACGCTTTTAAAAGAAACATGGAATGTAAAAATTAATGATATAAAAATTATAATTGCTTTTATGTATAGAAATATTAGTAATTACGCATCTAAGAAATGCTATTGAATATTATTTATGCATCCTATAAGTAATAATAAGTTTATAAATCTCTGTTATTTGGAGCAAAGGCTACAATACGCGACTCACAAAATAAGTAAACACTGGTTATTCAGATAAGGCAACTTAAGAAACGTTATGTTTCCGAGTTATTTTTAGTGTTTCGCATTTTTTAATCCCTTGAGTAGTTGAATCTGTTCCAAATGCATCATTGATCGCTATCTACGGACGTATGTGTTTTGATGTATTGAAAATTCTGTTGCTTATATCTTATGGTGAGATTAATCTAATTTGTGTAATCAAAACAGGAAGTTATTTTCTCTTCCGTTCCATTGCTTCATTTAAGGCTATTTTTACCTTACATAAATTTTTGAGAAAGTGATACAGTAGTTGCTTTGCTAGACTTTTTCATAAAATGAATTTGGTCCTACGTGAATTTATGCTAAGAAATTTTGGCTAAGAACTTTTGGATCAAGTACCTCCGTGATAATTTTCCATCTAAGGATATTCTCCCTGTCATCAACGAAATACGAATTTAGTCATGTGCATTACGCAAATTTTGAAAAATAAACTGTTATTTGTAAAGGATTTGAATTTTTATCCTGTGACACTGCAGTGAGCATTCCAATATTACTGTAATAAGATGGAAAATATAATACTCAATGCAACAAATAGGAATTTTTTTGTCAAGTTATTGATGCAAAAACTTGAAAATATTTAATTCTTTGCTCATAGTTGTACTCCGAATATCTGTACCTACACGGAAATCATTCTACTTTTCTGAAATCAGACATGTAAAGGTTACCAAGCTAATTATTTATCAACAACTAACTTTTCAAACCAATGAGCCTCACATGAATTATTGAAATCACTATTACAGTCTACACCTAATGAGCACGACTCAAACTTTGCAGAGGTCTGCCTTTAGGGTGTATCACAAGCTCATTTTGTCCCCAATGCTTCGGGGCCAGTCTTCTTTTTTGGTGTCATTCCATTACACGGGTTTTTATTTTATTTTACGCATAGCGTTTCGAATATAGTAATTGTGAACCAGCTCTGAAAAAATAAATTTCAGTATTTTTTTTTTTTTGAAGACAGAACCAATTAATTACGAAAGTTACTTCTTAATTACTACTTGAACCCTGAATCCTAGTTCTTCATATTTAGTGGAATAGAAAAGGGCAAAAATCCGAAGCATTTTAATCGTAATAACATGATTTCAGGAAAACGATTACCATTACAGTTAATTTCCTGAAATTGTCTCACACACTAAATCTGTTTATCTTAGAGAAAATACTCAAAACCCTAAGGAAAATTTTTTATTGACTTAAAGATTTTCCCCTAGATAATAAATAACATATTGCAGTGTAAGCGATAATTTGACAGGATTTGAATGAAATTCTGAAATAATTATTGCACGAGAAACGAATTTACAAAGTTCACTTAATGATATTTCAAATATAGAACGTTTTACGAAAATCTGCAGAAACAAAAAAAAAATTCTTATTTTCAGCATAACGTATGATGGGAAATAATAAATTTGCTTTAAGTAGCATTTTAGATCCTTTTTCTTTTCGGAAAACTTTCAGTAGATATTACCTTAGTCAGGGCTTACTGTCAACGAAATTAAGATGAAATAGAGCAAAAAGATATATAACCCTTTAATACGTACGAGGAGAAAACTATAAGAAAAAACCCTTCAGTTTTTGATAACCTTTAATGATTTGTTAAATACACTTGTTATTGACACCAGAATATGATTTTGTAAATAACCTTTTTCAGGAAACTGATTCATTGCATCTACAGAGTGAAAGTATTTCTAGAAACTCTAATTTTAGTATAAGAGGCTTTCACCATATGATTCCACATTTCAAGCAACCAACAAATCTCGCGGTAACCTTAGGCGAATATTGGAAAGATAATGTGACTGCCGCGTCGGAATAAAGAGTATGAAAGCTTAATATACAAAAGTAAATGTTCGCCTATAACATTAATCTTCTTTTACTATTTAAATTGATCGTCCATATTGTTAGGTGCTTAATGCCACAACCCTCTTCCTTGTGGGATTAGGTTTGGTGTCCCAGCATTTTCCACTCATAGGGATCTATGTTGGTTCACTTATTGGAATTCCCCATGATAAAGCAACCAAAAAAAAGTGGTCTAATATCCTCACAATAAGTGCATACCTCATTGAAAACTGTATATCTAAATTTTTTCCTCCAAATAGTTTCATAAAAATTATGCAACGTGCATAATTTTTTTAAACGATTGGTTGTTCAGTTTGTTGCCTTCGATGTCAAAACTGGTATATCTGCCGATATTTTGTTCATTATCCTTTGATAAAATTATAACAATCTAAATTTATGCAAGGAGATGTAGCAAATGAAACTCTTTAATAAAATTTTCTGATGATATATAAATATAAAATTTAGTATTCAAGACCCACTGACAGCCATGTTTAAATAGATAATTGATTTTTTCTTATATGTTGATAAATTTTGGATGTTTCAATACTGAATTATGTTTTAACACTTTTAATAATTGTAAAATAATTTTTTAAAATCAATTTTACCTATTGTATATTTACTGGACTCTGTTAAAGAGTACGAAAAATCTGTTCTTATATAAATTATAAGAAACATATTAGTTCCATAATATAGGTAAAAAAAATACACATTTAATTTCATTTTACGAGGTTAAATGTCTATTAAAAATTCCTAGTGTATTATCGTCTAATATCTCTCTACATACTAACAATAAGCGCTGATTAATTTTCATTTTTATACACATGGAATAAACATATAGAAACACGTAAATAATGGGTATGAAAATATTTCATTTTCAAGGATTTATTATAAGTATCAAAATTAAGTAGTACAATAATTTTGTCATCGTGAAATGGAATCTTAATATTTCTAATCACATCCAATTTCATATATAATTTAAGATTGCTAATTACACGCATTTGAGGCAATTTTTAATTATAAGCTGTTCATAATTAAAAATTAGTTGTATGCCTTTAGTGTTTCTTTGTCATCGTCTAAATGGAAGCCATAAAATGTTTATATCTGTTCAAATTCTATAGGCTAAATACTATAGAACGGTTGACTGGCATGGCAATTTTAAGGATGTGAAAGCAATGACTGGAATAGAGTAATATACGTTCAGAAAACTACATAGACTTATACGGAAAGGACTTAAACATAAGCAGGTTATTGTTCGAAAATATAATTCTACATTTTGTGACATCCCCACTTTAAACGATACATCAGAAAAATCTTTAATAGCCCCCTTTCTTCCCAAAATATTCCACTCCCATAGTTCTTGACGTATCAATAGAACGTTTTTCATAAATGAGTTTCCAACCTCATTTTATTGGAAAAGTAAAGTGAAAATTAAAATATGTCTAATGATAGTTATTGGTTTTATTTGCTTTATTTTATTCATGGGAAAATCCATGGGATAAAATTGATTTAATTTAGCATCTGATAAACCACCACTCAAAAGGTATTCTCGTTCCCCTTTTCCGATTCCTTTAGTTTGCTAATTCGCTTTACACTTCGCGTATATGAACATCTAAAAACATTTTTCAGTTGCGTTAAATGAACAACAAATATTACATGTTATAATGGTGATTATTATTGTATTTTACATCTTGGGAATTTTCTATAGTTTTCATTTCATAAATATTTTGAAATCAATTGTAAAAAAGGATTATAACAAATTATCATTTGTTACAAAAATAATTATTTTTAATATGACATAATACAACGTTGGTAGAAAAATGTTGTCTTTTCCTAAGTACAGTGATTTCCGCTTATAAGAATCACGTTTGTTATTGCTGTTTTTGATTCTTATAAGCGGTTGATTCTTATAGCCGAAATTAAGTTTTTGGACAGGCTCACACACACACCTATATATACATATATGAGATAATTTACCATAAAATACTCTTTAATCTACGTTAATTACCTTTTATTAAAATTATTTTTTTATAATTTTAAAAATACAACTTAATTTTTAGACTTATAAGTAGATACACATAATTATAGTAAGAGAAGAAAGAAATCCAATATTTGTTACAACATACCTGCTTAACAGTTTTAACATTTCAACTACAGGAAGGGAGCAAATAAAAGTTTTCTATGGTAGTTTGACGTAATGGAGTTTTCAAGAGGCTGTATATGCCTCTTTCAATACTAATAGTCTCAGACGAAGATTCACCTTCTAGCTTTCGTTTCACGGTTTGATAACATGCTGAATCTACTAATGTTACGTTTGCCTTAGTCATAGTGGACACTTTTATTAAGATTTATCAAGATTTATGTGTTTCAGGGTCCAGGAAGCAGCAACCAGGATGTGGGAGGTGGGAAAAAAGAGTCCCTGTCTTTGTTTTCTAGTGGAGAAAAGTGAAATCGGACCCGGACGGGTAAAGATGCCCACGGGTCAAGCTACTAGGACAGTGATGTGCTAAAGCGTTTAAGGGGAAACTATTATATTATGTCTAACAAAGAAAGGAACACATTTTACAACTGTATACCATCCCATCTTATCACTCTTTCTTTAAAAAACGTAAAGAAAGAAGTCCGTGCCTTTTGAGGGTTTAAGTTGCTTTTTTTGAAAAATGAAAGGAAAGCGAAGAGTGTAAGCTGATTCTTAAAACCGGTGGATTGATTCTTTAATCGAAAATTTTAACATGGAAATAATACATTTGTTTTTGTTTTTGAGATATTGGTTCTTATAAACGGTTGATTCTTATAACCACTGATCACTATAAGCGGTGGTCACTGTAATTTTAAATTAATTCTTAACATCTTTAAGTTCGTTTCGACTTTTTGTAAGTTATATTTAGACGATGTTTAAATACTGCGGATGTTGTCAAACTTGTTAGAAACATAATTGTAATTTTTTTCAAATAATTTAATGCCATTTAAACTTTTAAACCGATTGTTAATTTTACACCGACTAGTTTTTTTTATATCATATATGTAGACTATCCCTAAAGCTACATAATTTGCAAAGAAAAAAGGTTCAGTAAAATAATTAAAATTACTTGAATAATATAAGTGCACTTTTATAGTTCGTTTAGCCTTTTGATTGTGTTTCTATTTTGAGCAGTTTGTTATTTGGAAATAAATATCATTTCCGTCTGATTTCCCAGCTTTAAGTCTTAGTCCAAACTTTATCCAGATGTGCTTAAATGAAACCAGAGGGAGTGATAAAAAAGCCTAAAGTTCTGACTCTAGTGGTCTCGGTGCAAACGACATCACAATAAAATGATTGTAATAAATGGGGTGCTATTTAAGAACATTTATGACTGTTACGTGAGTTTCCTCTCGCAATCATGGTATTTGATATTTTCAGCTGATTTTTGTTATTCCTCGTTGTGCTATTTAAACTGCTTAATGGCAAATAATATTTTTAAATTGCAGTTACACCATTATTTTGTTTGTTCTTTCTTTGGATTCCGATATTTTAAAATTTCTGTTATAATCGAATATGCATGTTTAGAGGATAGAGCGTATGAATTTAATATACGTTATTAAATAAAAAACGAAATTAAAATGAAAAAAAGATTTTTGATAAAATGTGAACTGCATTTAAATATTTATATTCAAATGTAGAAAAGATAATTTTAAAATATTCATTTGCTAGTCTGCTATTAAAAAAATACTCAAAGAAAAATTCTTCAATAACTTAACAGGGGTTTGGAGATTCGAGATGTCAGTTGACTTGCCACTTTCAATCATAATTTGTAGCTCTTGTAGATCAATACACGAATGCGCGTCCTTATTTTGGTTAAATCATAATCTAAGATTTTTTAAAACTTCTATGTAATTATTGATAAAATATATGTTCTGGGATTCTAGGAATAACTTATACCTATAAAATGTACCATGGATTATATAAAAACCGCCCCTCATATGGTGAAATTTCTTGAATGCTTACTTTGTTCCTGTAGAATAAAAAGGAAGTAGGATTTAATTAATTAGATTTACAAGGAATACATAAGAACATCTTATCCCTAAACATTACATTTCCTATTCATGTAGAAGTATTTTGTAGACTAATAATCATTAGATAGAACTATCTAGAATTATCTTATTTTATTTGAAATTGTTAGTTATGTTAGTGAATACATTTCAAAACTTAACAATTTGATAGTTCATATACTATTCAATGAAACACTTTTCTTACGAGATAAAAAGTGTTTAAAGTAAGAAAATGGATCCTTATAAGTAAGAAACATAATGTAAGTAAGTTGACACATATCATAGACTAAAATGCAGCTTCGAAGGAGGAAAAATTTTATAAAAATTTAACATACCACGTGCTTGCATTATTGTTCGCAGTATATAAGCAACCAGATAGCATGGTGTCTTGAAGGTTTTCTACGTATGTGAGTAAGTACATTTGTTTAACTGAGGCTATAACACTTTTGAATTACCCAGAATAAGTTGCTTTTATCGCCTTACAAGGTCCCAAACATTTCCGGTATAAGAATAATGACTTCATGCGGGCAATTAGAGATAGTCTGATAGAAACCAGCAAAATCATTGATTTAACTGAATCCTAACTTCAATTTCTGTTGTTTCTAAGTACGCGATGTATGAAATTGCTGTTTTTCGTCCTTTTGTAACTAACTATTTTCACCTAATGTAAAAAAATCATATATTCAGATAAACGGTACAACTAATATAATTCATGGTCCGTAAGCATTTTCTTATGCTTGCCATCTCTCCCAAAACTTTCAATGCGAAATTTTGTGTAAATGTTTTCAGACTCCATTTTGTTCTAAAATTGTGTTTAAAATTGTTCAACTACCCACTAAAAGACTACGATGATGCAGGTTCACATAAAGGAACTTTGGGAACGTTCATCTTTAAGTTCATCTTATTTTAGGATTTCATAGAATTTAACATTATTTAATATCCAATATAATGATTTGGAAATCTCGCACCTGTTATATAAAAAATATTAGCTTATTTAACTAATTTTATATCCATGTGAATATATACTATATTTCACAAGAGTAAGAGTATTAAATTAATTCCTTATATCTGTAATCAGGCCTTCTCAGTACAGAGGATATCAGGAAGTCTTAGTGTGAAGCCACCCGAGTCTTATTTTGTTCTGAGTATTAGGCTGTGCTTTGTACTTAAATCGGTATTAAAAATTGCAAACGATGGGACTTTAGAAAAATGCTGATTGCTTATTTACTATATGGTTTGTATTCTTGTTAATGTGAAGTTCACTGATTTGCGTAATGAATCGGTTGTAAAAATTACTTGGCTTTACTTATAATGTCCACCGACCATGTTGATTTATATATCTTGAGACGACTATCTTCGTGTTTCTAGAAACCTACTCGCATTGTATTTTTTGTGTTCTAAACGGCAATAAAAATTAAGTTTTAACATGTACAGAATTTTAGTTTTAAAATCAATTTTCATTTCGATGAATAGTTAGGCTTTTTGCACTGAAGAATTATTTTGTTTCCAGCAATTTAGTTTAATTACATTGCTTTCATAATTTGATTGCTAGTTTACATTGTAAATCTCTCTCTGTATAATTCTTACCTTGATATTATGGAGAAGATGCAAGTAAAAGGACTGTAAAGTTTCTCAAACGGATAGAATGATAATGTAAAGATCCTTGGATACCTTTGCCTTGAGGTTCGGGTAAATGCTTGGAATAAGGTAGCTGCTCTCAGAGAAGTAGGGATTAAAGCTAGCTCTAAGAAATTGTCACCTATTTATAGTTCAAAAATGGATTATCTGTCCCGCCGTTAGGCTTTCGGAAAAACAGATGACCAATCACCCGGAGGCAATCGCTCAACAGCTCATCGCTCTTCAGCAGCTATTATAAAGCTCCAGCTATTAATGTAACAACTAAAAGTGTTTTTTTTAATCTGTAAACCTTTTAACAATTGTGACGATGAATTGATCCGACACCAGTCATGCGTACTCTGCTCAACAACTGAGTTTGGCATACTGACTGCAGGTTCATTTATCTGCTACATGTCAGCGTCTTTTCTCTCTCCCACAAAGTCGTCACTTAATCTAGGGAAAAGTTAATCAGAGAATCTGTGTTCGAGTTCTGGAATTTCATAAGCAATGATCTGAGGCAGGTTCAAGGTATATATCTTTTAAATTTCTCTCTTATACAGAAAATATATACTGATTCGCTTGATGGAAAGAAAATTAAAATTTGCTTCCCTTACCTACGTTTTTTGTTCTAAATATAAATGTGTATTTTTTAATTACATAGTTATGTAATGTATGAAAAAATGGTGAATAGAAGTTTTCTGTTAAATGAAATAATTTCATTTCATAATCTTAAAATCTTGACAATGGTTACGTATAATTACGAACTGCTGGGATATAATATTTTTTGTTAAATGTTTAACACATTATTTAGCCCTAACTTTCATGGAACGGATGCTAAGTGTATCGGGTGCATGAAGATGAATTTGAAGTGGCCCATAATATATTATTAATTAAATTTCTGAACTCACTGGTTTCTTAGCATTAGTGGTGGAGATGTGTATTATCAGTATAAAAGTAACAACAAAATAATTTTAAAATGATAATGAATTGCAACTCATTTCTTGTTGTTTCAGAAACTGAATTAAAAATCTCCACTGAGATCTCCGTTTATGTAAAAAATTTCAAAATTGTTAAAAAGTCTCAGAACATAAGTCACCTTTTGACAATTTTATTTACTCGAAAATGTTGAATTTATTTATAAAATACACAGAAACGTAAGAAAATTATTCTTGTATACAGAATGATATCTTAACAAATATTCTTTTTTATATAAAAATGTTATCAAGAAAGATTTACGCGCGTAAACAGACTAACTCATAACAAAATACGTATATATCTTCAAAGTGAAACTTTGTTCTCCTTTGTTCTTATAATTTAAGTATCTGGAAAGGGGAAATTGTTTTCGTGTAAATGTCCCATTTTACAGATTTGTTTTAGTTCATTATGTCCGGAGGATACAGCACCATAAAGTTCACAAAAATAGCAATTTCTTTTGAATGTTTATGCCATTTCAGGGTTTTCACCAATTGAGATTTGCTGTGACATTCACGGTTTCAAATTTCCATTTCTGCGAGTCTTTTTTCCGGTCACATGGATTCATGAAGATTTCTTGTCGTTGTATGTCACAATCCAAACAACTCCCAGTCAAGATATGCATCAAATGCTGGCTTTCCTTAAAGAAAAAACAAAAGAACAGACGATATCACGGCTCATATGAAATACTTAAATGAGGAAAGGACAGCTGTTCCCATACATATATGGTATAATTTATTTGCAGAAAAATTAAAACATTTCAAAATATTAAATTTAGGAGTATAAACCAAAAAATAAATTATTCAAATACCGGGTGTTTCAAAACTCGCGCACATCAACCTTTGTGGTTGAGTTTTAAAGACAGATGAATTATGTTAACAAACAGAATAAAGGACAAACAAAGGTTGAACGATTATCTTTATTGTTAGGTGTCAGACATGGTCAAATCACAGTAAATGTTCAAAATGATGTCCGTTTTCCTGGACACACAATCGAACTCTTTTTACCAGATTAGTCGACACTTTACGAAGTGTGTGAGAAGTAATGTCCGATATTGCATGAAGGATGTTACTCTTAAGTTCATCAAACGTATGTGGATTATTGCTGTAGGCGACTTTTTTCAGATATCCCCAAAGGAAAAAAATCCGGAATTGACAAGTCCGGTGAACGTGGTGGCCAAAGTCCTTTGAAAATGACACGATCATCGAAAAATTCAGTTAAAACTTCCATACTGTCCCGTGATGTGTGACACGTTGCACCCCTTTTGGTTTTTAAGCAACAAGGATTACTATGTGGATGTGCGCGAGTTTTGAAACACCGGGTAGTTATTATGAAAGCAATATAAGAAAATAAATTTGACTATCCCTATTGTATGGGTATGCATGGAAATTATGATAAGCAATAAAAATTATCAAAATATATAGAATGTTTCTTAATGTAACTTAGAAGATAACGTAAAAATATCACAGATATTTGTTTCTGACTTTTTAATAATCAATAAAATTAAAGTGTCATTTTATTACTTTATTAATTTCAGCTTTCAAACACTTCTAAGCTAAAATTCGCGACTATTTCCATTATCATAATTGAAGTGTAAGAACACTATTACCCCGTATCTTAGCCGATATATCTGATTAAACATATGTATAAAATCCTTACACTTATCATTTTAACTAATTGTTTTCATCATCTTACAGGATATAGGAAGCATAAGCATGATCTAGCTTTGAATCCTAAATTATATAAATCTTTAGGTTAATTCATTAGCTCTTATAATAGAATACCAGACAATTAAAAGTCTATCACTTGGCATATTTCTCAGAATCTTCAATGACATAGAGATTTTAACATATTAAAACGCCATAAAGTTACAAAAACTTTTTGGCAGCTCACAAAAATTTCATCTATTCTGCTTGTAATTTGCTTCCCTTGGAATTTCCAGTAAGGGCCAGGCCCAGGATGTAAACGCATCTAATGATTTTAATCAGTGATTCCAGAACTTTTATACCGGATAGACATTCCTTCTGTGAAAGAAATATTTTCATAGACCCTTCATTTTAAGCGAATTGGAAATGAACTGTAACATCAAGTTTTTATCCTGAATATTTATTTTTAAAATAAGTTATTGTATTTTTAAAATCTTAATACATCATTCTTTTCCAAACTCTGCCAAACGCTGCAAACTTAAAAATATTTTTATCGGCATATATAAAGGTATAATATTTCGGTATCCTAGCAACGGATGTCATTATTTCTTCGCCAGAAAATTAGCAATGTCATGTTCAATATTTTACATGTTGCGTCTAGCAATTTTCTTGATTCCGCTTGTTTTGTTGTTTACTCGTATTTTTTAAGTAGAGAGATGAAGGGAGCCCACTTGCAGAGATAATTTTGAAAAAATCAATAAGTACAGAATGGTCTTTTTCTAATGATTCTGGAAAAATGTCGCTTACTGATAACCACCAATGAGTGAGCTGTTTTGTTCAAAGACAATTCTTAAGGATCTGACAGATTTTCTATTTTCAGAAAGTAGCATGATGTAAAGATAAAATTGGCGAATATTTTTTAGTAAGGTGTATAACGAATTTTTTTTATCGAAAGGAATTAACCGTAGATTTTTTAGCTTTGTAATTTCGGAAGGTTTTAGGTCTCTCCCACTTTGGTAGAAAAGATAGAGAAAGAAGAGAAATGCTTGCAAAACAATTTACACGTTGAGAAGCGTCCAAAGTTGAAGAAAAGTCTACGTTAAGAAGTGGCAGAAAATCAAACACCAGCTAGCCGAAGACCACGAGAAAATATACGGTGACATCTAGTGATTAAGTGTGACTAAGTTGTACTCTCTCCGGAAAGCTTGTCAAGTACGGGTGGTTGAGATCCTTTACTAAAAGGTGAAATGAAAGTCCGTGACAGCTGGGTAAGCAGGAGATACCCGTTTCTGCATTAATTATTACTCCCCTACGATGGTGAGTTTTATGGAATTTTGTCAGCGTCAAGATGTCTAAATTTTTGCACATTAAATCCTGAAAGATTCTTGGTTCTTTCAGTTGTTGGATGGAATGACTGGAAATTGTTTGTCTGAAATAAAAAGCTACAGAAATTCCACTTTTCTTGTCGTCCCGGTTTCATCTGACGGATAATCTATGCCCCGTTGAGAAAGGATATCGGATACGAATTTTACATCCATGGTTGCTGGTATGCTTTAGCTGCTTGTAATTGGCCAAAATATGATTGGGATTGAGATAATCGAACCGGAGGATCATGAAACAGTTAGTTTTCTTTTGTATTTAAGGAAGTTTGTCGCTAATATCTCACTAGGAGTTAAATAACTGCTATTTGTAACCGTTAAACTCTTTTTTTCACCTAAGAAATAAATTATCTTTTGAATAAAGTAAGAACTGACTTTTCATTTTGAATTTTAAATTTAATACTATTGAATTGTTGTACTACAATGGAGAGCAAAATCCTTAAATATGCTCTTTTACAAGACAGGTCACTTACTTCAAAATGTTTCTTTTAGTGCAATAAAGTTCATAATAGGTATAAAGGTTATTTTCCTTTAACGAGTCGTTTATCGGTGTAAGGAAGGTAAAGTAGGAATTTTGAGTGTAACTTTTACGAACAATTTTGAAACCCGAATGTATTAATTTATTATTCACTGGTAATCTCCGAATGCGATTCTTGTACTAGGATACTTACAACATTGTATTTCCACAGTTGATTGCCTTGCATTCCATGGCAGTTCCATAGCACTACAGGAGCTCTTTTCTCAGAACTGGAGACATCAAAACATAAGCTTCTCCTCAGGGGACGGATATCTTTGTGCCAAGACAACACAAATTCCTAAAATCGAAACGAGTAAAAAAATCTATGGAATTTTGCATCGCACGAAAGAAAAGAAAAGCTATTTAGATTAAAAGTTTTATTCAAATTGAACGAATGGGTGAGTAATATAAAAAAAACACTGAATGTGACATAATGCATTAGTAAATCATGATGTGTTTTCAGATTTCTGTTCTTTAAGAGAACCAAATATGCTAAAAAGAATATTAAAAATTGTGTGTTTTAAGGCTTTTCAGATAAACATTTCGCTTCTTTCCTGCAAACTTAAAAATTCCTTTATCATATTTCAGTCATTCTTAGTAGGAACAATAAGTGTGAGACTAATGCTAATAAGGTAACTGAAATTAAAAACTGATTCTTTGTTGTTTATTAATGTAAATAAGTATGCGTTAATTTTCAAACAAACTTGCCTATCTTTTAACAGTGATTATTTTATGATAAAACCCTTTCACTTGGAGAAATAAATTTTTTTAAAAATTTTATATTGCTTACACAGATTGAAATCTCTCGACACAAAAGTAAAAAAAATAATGAAATACTTTCGTTAGTACCATAGGTGACTCAACCAGTAACAGTTATGTATTATGTGATCCTTAAACTGCATTCAGTATGTCATCGAACCAAACTGATCTCATCTCAAAAGAAATGTGTACAGCTCTATTTTTAAAACATGTAACATTTTAAGATGACAGCGAAAAAAAATCTAAGAAAACCTTTTTTTAGAAAGCTTTTCCGACTTTTTAGGTATACTCCTATGAAGAAGGATAAAAAACGACTTATTTCTTAGATATTTTTGATCGCCCCGTCTTATAAGATAGTTTGTAATTTTATCGCCTTAAATGCAATAAAGATTACCTTGAAAAAGCTTCTTCGAAAAATATTCATGGCGTACCGCACTTTCGACGAGTTACCATGTTAAAATATTTCCTATATTTCTGGAATTCTATCGGTAAAGGAGGACTTCTGTGTTATTAACTGTATTTGAATTTTAAAGATTAATTTTCAAGCTTAAATTTATTATAAGAAAGGCAAAATTTGATGTTATAAAATTCAGATGCTAAATAATTATCTTTTGTTTGGTGGAGTTATGACTTTGAAAAGGAATGTTCTTGCGGTTAAATTTCTCTTATCATGAAGAGATTTTATACCCTTGACTCCATGATAAGACTATGTATTAGGAATTAAAAAGAAACAAAGTAAAAAGAACTCTATTTCTATCTTTGCTATTGAATGAACTAAGAAGTTATTGAAAGAGAGGGTAAAGACTTTAATAAAATAGTAAAAACTTTTCAGCATAAAAAGTCAAATATGCATAGCATACCTGTTCACCTTGAAGTTTCGGGTCATCTTTAACGCACTTTTCAAGTCCAAATTTTTCATTCTGGCCTCTGTATTTTGTATCCACGCATAAGTTCGTAACACTGGTGCGGATCTATAAAAGAGTTTTTTTTTTGCTGGCAAAGAATGTTCCAAATCATGCTAACTGCAAAGTGCTCACAAATAAAGCAAACTTCAGGTATATAGTAATCTTATATACATATTTAATCACCTAACACAACTGTACGTATGTCAATAAATGTACTTTCTATGCATTTATTGACATATGTACATACAAACACGAACATGTTTATAAACATATATTAATAGAGGCTCATACTGGAACAGGAATTTGATCTCAGCTCCTTGGTTTAATGTCTACCAGTCACTATAATTTTTATCGATACCTGGAGGGTATAACGGATTCAGATAAGGATCTGTTTCTTTTAATCAATTCATCACACCGTGCTGAAAATTTTGAATTTGGTGCTTGAATCATTAATTTTGATTCTTCGAACCAATACCTAGAATTCAGAAACAAGGAAAAGTGCTGACCACTAACATGTCGGAAAGTTTATGATATGAAAAACATGGGCTTTAACCCTTTCAGGGGCATCAACCTCCACACTTTGCACGGAGCAGATTTTTTCCCTATTTTTTTAAGCTAGAAAATCTTGAAACATTTTCCACCTAAAGGTTGCAAAATGATTTTACTTCTTCAAACTGATAACAGATGGCAGAACTAACCATTTTTCTGCTCATTTAACTGGAATACATTGAATGCAAGTGAAAATGGCCTCGATTTACGCGTTTGCCCTCAAAGGGTTAAAGATTCGGGATGGATGCACGTTTTTCCACCGGCTGTTGCTAACGATTCCACAGACAGATGAGTCATGTTACTATGAATTTAATATCTGGGATCCTATAATAGTTACAGCGACTGCAGTTTCCTTACAGAAAAACATTACAAGGAGAGTTTGTTAGAATGGGAACAAAGAACAAATCTGGAGACTTTATTGTATACCTTCCAAACACAGGGAACTTCGAGAGGATTCAAATGCTAGTCGTAAGACTACCAAGAAGAGAATCCATGACTATGCCGGAAGATGGCCGAATGCCTAGAGTGCTCGCAGTCAGTGCCAGAGTCTATGGCTTCGAATCCCACTCTTTGACATGGTTGTTTGCAGCCATTCGGAATCGACTTGAAGCTGTAGGTCCCGGTCTAATTAGCCCTCGTGTAGTAAAAGTTGACCGTAGTGCTCCAAACCAAACCGAACTAAACTAAACCATCCCTTTTGAAAAGAAAAGATGCAACCTTTGTGCTCGCGGAATAAAAAGGAAAACCAACGTAAATAAAGTACAAATAGCAATAAGATGATATTATTTTGCATACGGCCGTTTCGAAGTTACAAAGGAGCTTCTTCATCGGTGCAACGAACTTAGTGGCAGCTCAAAAAACCGAAGACTAAGCGAACAGATCAGTGCACACGCACTTAAATAGCCCGCGCGTGCCGAGCGCCAAAGACATGAAGCAGCAGAGAGACCGAAATAGGGCAAGCAGCGTTATCTAGTGGCAAAAAGAGAGGAAAAAATCGAAAAAATGAAGAAACAGGCCAACACAGCTAAATAAACCTTTTCCACAATTGAGGAAAAACAGGGGTGCTTGACAAATCATTAACCAAAGAACCCGAATTTTTAAAAATGTGATAAGCTTCCCAGAAATCAAGATCGGCAGTCGAGTGACATTTCTGAATAATGGAGGCAGAAGGAAAGTCAAATCGATGATTTAAGGTCCAGGGATGTTGAGCAATGGACGAGCGATTTAACTCATGCTTTTTAACATAACTCTCGTGTTCCTTCAAGCGGAATTTAAGAGCACGCTTGGTTTGACCAATATAAAAAAGGCCGCACTGGTAAGAAACCCGGTAGATACCCCAGCTATTTAAGCTATCAATGGGGTGTTTGAGATCCGAAAAAGATATTTTATTGACCGGAGAGAAAATAACCTTAATTTCAAACTTTTAAGAAATTTAGCGATTTGATGACTGATCTTGGGAAAGAAGAGCAAAACCACCGACAGGTTCGGCTTTGAAATACACCTTTTTTGGACCGGTTTAGACAATTTCTTATAAATGGAATCAACGATATTAGAGGCATAGCCGCGATCCACGGCGACCTCCCTGAGATAATCAAGGTCGGAGCACAATAGTTCAGGAGTGGAGCAAATGTTCAACGCCCTATGGACAAACGTGGTGAAACGGGAAATTTTTTTACTGGGAGGATTGGCAGAAGGTCTATGTGGGGGAAAAGACACGGCAAAGGGCTTGCGGAAGACATTAGTCTGAAAAACCTCGTCACTGCGGATAACAAGCACACCCAAGAAAGGTAAACGATTATTACACTCTTCCTCACACGTAAAGTGAATACAAGGATCGATACAATTCATGACAGAGAGCACGCGATCGATGTTGGAGTTATTCTGGTCCAATAAGACAAAACAGTCATCAACAGAGCGAACATAGAAAGGAAACTTTAATTTGTCAAATAGTTTAGGTTCAAAATAATGCATATAGATGTCACTCAAGATGGGACTAAGAGGATTACCCATATCGAGACTATTGGTCATACGATATAAAACGCTATTATAAACAAAAGTCGTCTGCTCAAGACAAGTACAAGTGAGAAAGGTTAGTTCATCAATTTCGAACTGCGAGAAATGGAATTCACTGAGTCTCTTTCCGAGACAATTCAAGGCCCCGTCAACAGGGACATTCGTGAATAGCGAGTTCACATCAAAAGAACCCATCGTGTGACCTTGGGATCTACAGCCACGAAGTTTCTTCACAAAATCCAGAGAATTACGAGCAGTGAAGGAGTAGTTGCTCCTAAGAGAGGAGCAAAAATGGAAACCAAGTGTTTCGCGAGTTTATAAGAAGCAGTGCCAGTACTGGAAACAATAGGTCTAAAAGGAATGCCCGGTTTATAAACCTTCGGTTTACCAAAGGTTCATAACTATGGTAACAAAGGTTCATACTACTTACCAAAGGTTCATTGTGCTAGATACAATGCTTTAGCGTAGAATCTAGCACAATGAGAGATTGAAGGTAAAAGAGACCTTTTAAAATTCTCCGGGAGCATAACAGAAGCGTTTATAGCAGATTTAATGGAATTAAGTTCAGAAGTACTGGTGTCGTTGCGAATTACCACATAAGGACCCTCATCGATGAGATTCTGGGATTTCTCCAAATAAGTGGATTTATCAAGAACAACAATCTGACCACCCCTTACCATAGCTTCCATCCCTTACCATAGCTTCCATCCCTTACCATAGCTTTAAACCATCCCTTACCATAGTTTCGTTTACACTTCATCAACGATATTAATTCCTAAAGTAATTCTGAAAAAGTGTTGTTGTACCCGTCAAGAGGAAAATGCAACCTCTTAATCAGATTAATTATGAATTACTGCTCTCGCTAAACGCAGGTCACTGGTGTGGATTATTCTATAAAAGGGTTTGTTGGCCGACGAACCAATGTGGATGGGATAACATAATGCAAAGAAGGATATGTGTGCTACTCGAGGAAGAATAAATTTGTTTTATCTGGTCATAGTTAAAGGTCTTTAGTTAAATACAACCCTATTCTTGAAAATACAAGGTGAGACCGATAAGTAAGGTTAATCCCCTCCTTTTGAAAATTAAAAACATCCCGACGCTCTGACACATGCGTATTACGTTCTCCGTGTCTTACGTAAATTTTGCATTTTGTTTTCATAATTTCTCGGCAGGTGTTTGTTCATACCGTAGCTGTAACGTAACAGTTGTTAGTGCATTGCGTCATGGAGCAGAGAGTCAATATGAAATTTTGTTTTAAATTGGGTAAAAGTGTAACGAAAACCCAAGAAGTACTGTGAAATATGTACGGAGATGAAGCTGTTTCTCGCAAGATGGTATTTCAGTGATTCAAACGCTTTCGTGAAGGTCGTGAAAGCGTGGAGGATAAGCATCGTTGTGAAAGACTGGTGACGAACAGTTCATGTCCGAAATCAAAAGAATTCCGTTTCGAAAAATCAAAGGTTAAGACTTTGCTGATTACTTTTTTCGACGCCCAGGAGTTAATCCATAAAGAATTTGTACCGGAAGGACAAACAGTTAGTTAATGCTGATTTTTACTGCCATGTTCATCTCAAGCGCCTTTTGGCGCGTATTCGTCCTGTGCGGCTG
Organism: Dolomedes plantarius; assembly: GCA_907164885.2. Classification (NCBI taxonomy): domain Eukaryota; kingdom Metazoa; phylum Arthropoda; class Arachnida; order Araneae; family Dolomedidae; genus Dolomedes; species Dolomedes plantarius. Next base: position 18,399,485 of record OU015494.1, on the reverse strand, counting down.
CAATTCGCTGCTGCGGGATCATGCATGTGGTACCTTTTACACGATAATGCATGATGATGCTATGAGTGTGAAACGATTAATCACCCAGCATGAGATTACTGAGTTGTCTCACCCTCCATACTCCACTGATTTGTCGCCACCTGACTGTTTCATGTTTCCAAGACTGAAATCGTCACTGAAAGGACACAGATTTGCAAACATTTCAGATATCCAGGCTGCTGTTACCAGGGAACTTGCAGCAGTAGCGAAGGAGGACTATTCCAGAACGTTCCAACACTTGTATGAATATTATCAGAAGTGCATTATATCCGGCGGAGAGTACTTCAAAAGAAAATAAGGTTATATTTTGGAAATATATAACACTGTAATATTTTTTTGATGAGTCACATTTTTATCGGTACCACCTTGTATAATAAGCATAATCTTGAAATCACTAATGGGTCGTAGGTGATTCAGTCTTTTGAAACACCTGAGAGATCACGCATCTCCCGAGAATACCTGTATGGTTTTTGAAACATCACAAGACCTATCACCAATCGACACGCATGAAATATATTAGCGTGATCGTTTAAAGCTCGTACTACTGTTGAAAACTACCCTAACGAATCCATAAGATATAGCACAAACCATTGCAAGACAAGTTTTTACATTTGAACGACTTGTCTTACCAATCTCCTAAACTTAAGATATAAATTATTAGAAAAACTCCTCACCATCTCAAACTTAATTTTTTGACAGTTATATTTTTATATTTCTTTTTGTTGTTGTAAAGCATACGTGTAAATTATAATATTTAATATCTTAATTTGAATTTACGGAAAAATATCCGTTTAGCTTCTTATTTGAGATAAACTTTGTTTTGAAAGAAAACTGTAAGTATTCGATGGTCCTAAAAACTTTTTTTTTAATGCTGAGTCTAAGAATTTCATCTATATACTTTGAGTTAACAATGAAACTGATATTCCTGGTAGTTCTAAATTCATTATTTATGTTAATAAATGTTTTGAAAGCGGTAAAGTTTCAGAAAGCTCCACAATGGGTTTAAAGCGATATATTTTTATAGATGAAGAGAAGTGAGATTTAACAAATAATAGTTGTCGTGCAACTAACAAACAAACAAATTCCTACCATATATGATTACCGAAAACAATTTGACCATTTTCCATCCCATTTCTACCTCTAATTTGAAAACGTAATACGCAGTAGGTCTCGAAGTAACAATCTTATTTTTCAATTATTCAGCCTTGCTGAACCACTTCTCCAGAAGTTGTACCCCCATATCATCAACATTATTCTAGGATATCATCAAAAGTCTAAACTGGAGGGATTATAAATGTCATATCGACTTATGTGAAAGAATATAAGCATATAAAGCAGAGAAGATTCCATTGGGATAATGCAAAACCTTAAGGAACTGCAACTTGGCCACAGGGAAGAAGATATTCAATCTCTGAAAAATCTCCCTTACCAGCCTCACGAAATTCTGTCGGATATACAGCATGTGAATATCTTGTCTAAGACTTAACAAGTATGGTTTCTATGATTCGATTTGAGTGACCGCGAGTATCTACTGCTTGCTTCATTGTGGTAATGAGAATGAAGATCTAGAGAGAGAGCTTTATATACATTTTGGTTTGAATTAGAATATTTTCCTTTTTACATATTTCTGGGATTCATTTAGAGCACTTTTCAAGAATACAGTGAGTAAGAGGGTGATTGGTAGTATTTATCGTATATTCCTGTGTCTATAGCTGCCAATTATACGCGTTCTTCGGTTGCAACCACTTCCGATGCTTATGTGGATGTCGGATATAAAGAATTGGTTTCGTTTGGTTTGGAGCGCTGTGGTCAATTTTTTGTCGGATAGAATAGCAATCGACGATTATATACGTAAAACGAAGTCTAGAGCAACACAAACTTATTCGTATGGCGAGAGTGAGTTAATATGTTACATAAATAACAACTCCTAAAGCGCAATTCCTCAGCAATAGCCGATCGATATTTACGATATACTGTCGAGATCTATAGCTGAGGATGAAAACAATAGGTACGATGGTTATGAGTTATGAAAAGCCTGTAGCAGCTTCCAATTACGCGTAAAGCGATAGTGGATGGGGGGCAATCGCTGGAAAATCCTGTCGATCCTTAATGCGTAGTAAGAGTACGAATAGGTTTTAAAATTTTAATTTAACTGGTCAGCAAGATTTGTGCGTATCCGTTCGACAGACCACGAGATGCTACAGCTTATGTGCAATTGCAGTTACAGGTATGAGACGACGGATTATACAAGTGTATGTAGGGAGAGGCCCAATCATTGAAAAACCTCCTTATCGGTTTACTTGTTGTCTCAACACCTTGTAATATGAATACGATTTCACTGATTAGATTGATTCGAGGGCATCCACACTTCAAAACAGAAATAACATCTGCTCATGTCTCACGACGCTTTTTGGCATGACGCGACGCCAAGCAACATTTCACGAAAGTTCATTCCGATTAAAACTTTTCAATCGGAATTCTTCAATTCTTTTTCAGGATGTTGACATTTGTCCATCCAAGTATGAGTTAATTTGAAGGAAATAACATTTAATATTAGCACTTCTAGTGCCTATTAGTGTCTAACTAACTTTGCAATGTAAAAATTTATATCTTTCTGTATAAAGAGATAACAGAACCAAAGATACAAATAAGTAATGATACAGAAAGCAAAAAAGTTGGGAATTTACCTGCTTATTACAATACATTTGCAAAGCTTTTTTTTCATAACTCTAATTAATTAAATTCTCTTTCACAAATTTTCTATTTAATATCATAGAGGGGCCGGATGGCCGGAGTTGGGTTGGTGTGGCTTGCTCCCAGGGCTTCGGGGTCCGTTGTGAGGACCTCGATGCTTGGTAACGGAGAGCGAAACTTTGATTCGCCTGGGGGAGTGGGATCCTCTGAGTGAATCACCGTAGCACCATCAAGGCTTCGGTTGTCACCACTTCCACGTAGTCTCGGTTAACCTGGCGATGGTCCGGGCTAAGAGTGACAATGGACGTAGGGGCCTGGAGTTCCGCCATGTGGCGGTACACCTGTAGCTCCGTAAAGTCCTAAACAAACTCATACCTGCGCACTCCGTGCGTGGTGGGATGATATCGCGCCCGAAGACGATAGAATCATCAGGTACTACGCTAGTTGGATGCCTTAATTGGTGGGACGACGTAATACCGAGATCTTAATATCATAGAGGATGCGGCAGAATGGACCCCGGCATTTCAAAGGGCAATAAAAACAAATGAAACAGTTTTCAGTAAAGAGCTTTATATTTTCAAAAAGTACTTATAATTTGGATTGTTTCCCACCAGGTTTTTAAAAATAACATCACTCAGTCGGTGGCCGTTATTTGCGATGCACTGCCGAAGCCGTGTTTTAACGTTTTCCATCACTGTGTTGGTCATTTCTGGGGAACTTCCTCACGAATAGCGAACTTACAAACTCGTTTCACGGTTGGAACCCATCGCAGTTGGAAACCCATCGCGTTGGAAACCCATCTCAGGGAAGATTTTCGATCAGAAACGGCATCAATTGCATAGAGACAGAAGCTCGTCCTAAATTCCACTCTGCGCGGTTACAGAATCATTGTTTCTAAAAATAATGGCTCGATAACGAAACCATGATGTTCACCGGACCATCTCTTGGTGTTTACGCACCGCCGTACCCCTACCACTCCCTTATCAGTGACCTTCAGAAATGTGGGAGTCCATTCTGCCGCCCTCAGTACATAAAGGCAGTTCTATCAACTGACATATGCATCGTGTCATATATATATATATATATATATATATATATATATATATATATATATATATATATATATATATATATATATATATATATATATATATATATATATATATATATATTTATATCCTAGCCAAGCTATAGTATTTATTGAACTATTCCATCTATACCTTCATTTTGCTTATTCTTATCGTATAGGCTACCTTATTTAACTGTAACTGGACAGTGCCAGAATGTATACGGATCTCATGAATGCAGTCATTTAAGGAAAAGTCTACCTTAACTTGCATTATTCAGAGCTTTAACAATTACCTCGCCTTTGGCATAATCCGGGGGCTCAATAGGTGGGTATTTCTTAGGTTGATCAAAGGCTACATTCTTCATGAACCATTTGAATGGCTTGCAGCCTAACTTCTTTCTTATTTCCTTTTGTTCTGTGAGATTTCCAACGTCGAGGTCTCTGTAATGGGGCCTCCTCAAGTAAAGATATTCTTTGTATTCATCCATCCACACTTCAGCTACTCGTTTATAATTCTATAGAAGGACGATAAATATTAAGGAAAATAAACAAATTCCAGAAGAAGGTTAGATTTCTTCTGTTAAATTACGAAAAAAGTGTAGTATAAGTGCATTAAATACATGCATATGAAATTTAGTATTTAAATAAATAAAAATTTTAAACAATTATTGCTGCAGTGTTTATTGCTATTCAATTCGCACATAGTCATAGAATGATCTATCATTCATGGAATATTTTCCATTGGATAATTTTTCAAACGCCAGTTGAATTTATGTATCATTACAGATAAAAAAAATGCGGTTAATCTAGAAAATCAATGAAAACTATAAGAGCTGTGGAATGAACTATTGATCCTATCAGGTGGAGCTTTCTATCTTCAGCAGGAAAATTCACTCGTACTCGGAGATCAGAAAGAATCTTGTCACATAAATGTGGATCTAAATAGTAATTACCGAGGAAAAGAAGTTTCAAATTATCTTACATATTAAGGTGAAAAATGTGGGCGTTTACCAAATGGAGGAAGTTTTGAATAGAGTATCAATAGATTTAATTTAGAAAGGAAAAATTAATTCTATGCTGCTGCGGAAAGTTAGTCTTAAGATCAAACCTGGTTCGTTAGCGAAATTGCCAGATTTTTAAAAAGCTCTAGTATCTGCCTTTTTACTACACAGAATATTATTTTACCTGTTTGTTTTAGACATATATCGAAAATATTATTCAATGTCCTGTAAAAGGATCTCAAAAAAGCTCAAAAGTCTTTATCTATAAAGTTCATTTATAATCGAGCTCAGATTGCTTCTTTAATAACAGAATAATCAGTTGGTCTCATTTTTCCCTTTGACTTAAATGGTGTGTTATTTAAAAATCTGACTTTAGTATGGGCTAGCGAAAATTTCATTTGAAACTTTCAAGGTAATATAATGTTTGTTGCTACTTTGGAAGAGTTATTTCTGAATAAAAATGTATCCTAGAATAAATGCAGAAAACATTTTAGTGTAGTAAGAATAGTATAATCTATTTAATATGTTTTCTGTTTAATTTTTATTACTCAAAAAATAATACAAAACTAAATAAGAGCCAAAATTATATCAAGAAAAATTATTTTTCTCTTTATTCCATTAGCAAACTAAAAAGAGCTCACAACATTTTCATTAATTTTTGAAAGCACGCTCATGGAAAACTGAATTAACTAGTCTAGCGTCAAGAATTAATACGCTGAAATATTCAAATGTACGTGAAAAGACAACTTTTACTAAACCAAATGACTCAGCTTATTTTGACTTTCAGCTTATTTCTAAGTCTCATGCACTTATATCTACATGCAAATGTAAAATATTTCATATTATATTTACAAAAAACTCACCCGTCCGACAAAATCTCCAATCCCTGGATTTGGATAAGGAGCAAACTTCCTATAGATATGTCCAACTCTCGAACAAGGAACGTCTAATATTTGACCTCCACATTGCCATATCTTGAAGGAGAGTTCATATTGCTCGCCTCCCCACACATCTAAACCCTCGTCATAGCCTCCTAGCCGCCAGAAGAATTCCCTGTCTATAGCAAATAAGCCACCTGCCATCACAGGGCTCCTGGGAAAAGATGGGAGAAAGCACACGATAGGAGAGTGGATATTTCATCAAAAACTTTATGTTGGATTTGAAAGAAGGAAACGCGGAATTCGGATTATATTTATATTTGAAAGACATGGCATATTCAGAGTATTTTCTCCAGATCACGGGGCGTGCGTTCTTATTTCCTTCTCTTTCTTTCAAATTTATACAAGGCTTCTTATTTATATCCAACGAATCATAAAAAAATTTAAAACTACGGAAAAGGAAACTTAGACATCACAAGTAAGGGGAATGCAATTTTAATTCAACAAAATTATTTTAATTGATATTTTTTTGCTATAAGAATCTTTCGTAAATGAGAGGTAAATCCTTTGTAAATAGTTCGCGATATATTGAGACGAAGATTCTGTATTTTTGTTTTGTTTATGTACTTGAAATATATCATATTAAATTTAATAAAACACTTTCATAAAATACTATTCTAGTAGATTCGACTTAAAGTTAGGCTAATTATATATAACCCTAAAAAATTAACATCTAAATGAGGCTGAAAAATTTCCTTTTTTCACACACTCACTTTTTCTCTCAGAATAAATTTTCCACAAAAAAGTTTTAACCTACGTCTGAATTCTGTCAAAAACTACGTAGCTTCCAAATTAATAGGCTGTAGAAGCTTACCACAGCACAGAAACATGTAAAGATAATTATTCAAATTACTTTTCACTGCTTTAATAATACAGAAAAGTGTTAATTGAGATTTTTTTTATATATACAAGCTTTTTAATATTCCATTGAAAAATTAAGTTGAAAGGTATGATTTCATAAAATAATTAAAAGGATTAATGAAATTCTGTAATATTGAATATCGAAGCAGCAAGTATAACATTACATATAAGTCTTTGGCTTCTGAAAACATAGTATTTTCTCCGGGGCACTGTATAATATTCTGAAATTCTATTCGATTTGAGATTACACAGAAAAGTGATAATTACATGCTATTTAAAGCTCTTCAATATTATCAAGGTATTGCATTAAACGTGTGATGCTCATCAGTGACTGTCATGACAGGACTCAGTGGTGAAATTGCAGGCATATGTATCCGTAAAGTACTAAATCCCAAATTCGATTCTCAGTATAGGTTTTCTTTTTTCAAGGAATGAAAAATTTTTCAGGGTGGCAATGAAAAGTTTAAGAAACCCATTAACAAATAATGACATGGTGTAGTGTTGTAATGATCAGCACTCTGGTGGAAAGCAGAAAGCAGTTGAATGTTAAAAGAAACAAAAATGATATAGAGGAGTATATGTATTGGCTATAACCATTTTAAGAAAATTGCTGACTACATATTTCCAACTACAGAATATTTGCTGCGAAGCAAACCTTTCTCGGTCTGTAACTGGAAATAACGAAGATAGGATATATTTGCAGGCTAGGTAGATTTCTTGATTATTATCGCTAGTGTATGTTGGCTATTATATTTTCCTTATACATTGTGAGTAAAATTATATTCTGTTTGTAAATATGTAAGGTATACATAAGATTCGATTCACAAGAATCGAACTTTTGAGTGAATGAAATAAAGAAGCTGTTTGAGATATGCTAATTTCGGCATACGCGCTTGGTATAAATACCAAGCAGTTTGATTAAGTTAGGGGGTTGTTAAGGTTGATAGATAAGCGAGAGGGAGCTACGAGGTAAGCAGCTCCAGGTATTAACCGGCGCTTGTAGCTTAGCAGGCTCTTGTGCGACCAGAAGTTTACGTAGCAGAACTGCTGGTTTAAATCTCTAGGATGTGAGTATAGCAAAGTGTATTTTTATTGAATGCTAATATATATTCCGTACAAGTAGTACATATGCTTATTGCTGTAAAAGCAAATTCTATATGTGCAACGAATTCAATAAACATTGTTTCATGTATAAACTGTGTTTGTATCAAATTCAAATAGAGTGCCTCTTAGTATAATTCTCTATACTGGCGCCCGAAAGTTTATATATACCCTGGTTGTTCTCGTTACATTTATAACGAACATATTTGAAGTTTGAACTTTATACTGTGGTATACTCTGATATTGATAAAATTAAATTGTGATTGAATCTTGTTATTATACTTATCTACTGTTGAAAATGTATTTAAGACAAAACCCTGCTGATAATTTATCTGGGATAATTATGGTTCAGCAATTTAAGCCAATCGAAGCCACCTTCAATGGCGGCCCCTCAAGCCAATTCCTAAAGAAAATTGAGCATTACTTTCAGCAACATTGCACCCCTGAGGGGGAGAAACTTAAAATTGCTCTAGCCGCTTTAAGAGGTAGTGCATATCAGTGGTACACGTGTATTCAAAGCAGTAATCTGATTTTTGACTATTTGTCATTCAAGTTTCAGTTTCTTAGCGTTTTTCCAAAGACCTTTAATCAAAGTCAAATTGAAGCGGAGATTTATTCACTAAGGCAACGTGAAGGTCAGTCTGCGTTAGATTTTGCTATGGAAAATATTTCCAAGTGTGAGGAATATTTAGAAGGGGTGACGGAAGCGGTAATCTTAAAAATAGTTATCCAGCGTATGAAGCCAAGTGTTCAAGATTTTTTGGACAATCAAAATACACTGCTGGCCACTGTAAATGCAACACCCTGAAGGAAACATGCAAATAACATGAAATTTACAACATGCATTAGCGGAGGTGAGATATGCAAATGATTAGAATTTCAGCGCAGACGCATATCACGCGCGCCTGTGGCGCCACTTCAAAGCGCTATTTAAGGCTTGGAGATTTCGACGATTTCAAGTTCGGCAATTGTGTTTTTCTTGTGGTTTTTTCAAAAAAACGATCAATTATGCCTCGTCGAAAACAGCGATCATCTTTTGATCAAGTATCCGAGTTCGACAGAGGAAGGATAGTGGCCTACCGAGATTGTGGATTATCTTTCAGGGAAATCGGTAGTCGTGTTGGACGAAACCAAACAACTGTAATGCGGATATGTGATCGTTGGATGCAGGAGGGTACGACGGACCGGCGTGTCCGATCGCATCCACCTCAGCGCACCACTTCACGTGATGACAGGCAAATTGTGCGCATGGCAGTGACGGATCGCTCAGTCACATCACGAACCATAGCACAGCACATGCAGTCTGTAACGCATCATCCAGTGTCTGCGCGTACCATTCGACGCCGTTTACAGCAGAGTGGTCTGTCCGCAAGACGTCCATTGCTTTGTCTACCCTTGACGCAGAACCACAGACGTCTCCGCCGCCAATGGTGCGATGACAGAAGGATGTGGACGGCAGAATGGAATGAAATTGTCTTTACTGACGAGTCACGCTTCTGTCTGCAACACCACGATGGTCGCATTCGAGTCTGGAGACACCGTGAAGAGAGGATGCTGAACAGCTGCGTTATGCACCGCCACACTGGTCCTGCACCGGGTATTATGGTATGGGGCGGTATTGGATATCACTCTCGCACACCTCTAGTACGCATTGCCGGTACTTTAAACAGCCAGCGCTACATCTCGGAGGTGTTGGAGCCAGTTGTCCTTCCTTACCTTCAGGGCTTGCCCACAGCCATATTTCAACAGGATAATGCGTGACCACACGTGGCACGCATTGTCCAACGGTTCTTCGTCAATCGCCAGATTGAATTGCTTCCCTGGCCGCCTCGCTCTCCGGATCTTTCGCCGATAGAAAACATGTGGTCCATGGTTGCTCTACGATTGACCCAGATTCCATCCCCAGCTGCCACAGCAGATCAACTTTGGCAACGCGTGGAAGCTGCTTGGTCTGCTGTACCCCAATAACTCATCCAAATTCTCTTTGAATCAATCCCGAGGCGTGTGGCAGCGGTGATCTCCAACAATGGCGGCTACTTTGGCTACTGATTTTGGCAGGAACCACACTTCACAGAAGTCTATAAATTTAATCATTTGATACTTGGTCAACATGTTATCTACAAAATAAATTTTGTTGTGATATCTCTTGTCTTTCTTGGTGTTGCAATTTCGGTGGCCAACAGTGTATTACAAGCAAGGTTACCCTCCTTCAAGCTTTAGCTAAACATGACAATAGGCATTTCTTCGCTACCCCTTACCCTCACTCAGGTTTTTTACCCCCCGGCCAAAATTTTTCGTGAGTTTCAAACCAACAGCGATACCAGTATCGCGAGCGAAATAATAGAAGCTCACGGCGTTACAATGAAATTAGTGCACTTAAAGTAAATAATATGCAAGCACCTTACGTGCACTGACAAGTTGTTTGACATGATATGGTTCAACCTGTTGAAACTGTGTGGTCAAATGCATTAACTTGTCCGAGCAGTAATCATTATTTTGACAATAGTGAAAGTCGGGGTATTTTTGTGGCTTATAATGAAAGTGAGTCTAGCTTGAATAATGTGATAATTCCAGTACAAATTTCTGAAAATAGTGCCGATACTAATGCTACTGGTTTGGAAAATAAATCATCTGATACTTCTATTAATGCTATACTTGATATTTTAGATGATATTCACACATCTGTTAATGAAGGTAATTTAGTAGATGACGAATTATGTGTTACGGAAGTTAGTGAATACTTTTTAGTTGACGATAATAAACATGTTTTACACGATAGTAGGAACTCGCTAGGTAATGAGGATATTATTTCAATTTTCCAGCCGAATGAGGATGCTGTAGACCAGGTTGGTAATATTGTCTTAAATAAAGTGCATGAAAACCAGACTGAGAATAAAGTAGGAAATTTGACACACAGTTATACTGTAAGTAGTTTAGCTGATGCTTCGGAAGTTGTACACGTAGTTAGCCTTAAAATGCATGAATACGAAAAGCTTAATCTTCCTAAAACTGAAGCAGTGTTAAAGAATTTAAATGATAGAGATTCTGAAGGACGTTTTAAAGAGACTTTTTCGTCAAAAGAGGATAAAACTAAAGTTAAGGGAGATAAAAAAAGTGAAAAAGCGCCTTCAGGTTCCAGCATTCAAACTGCTAATACTGAAGTAATTATGTCGGTAAACAATAGGTCGTATAAGCACCAATACGAAAAACTGAGTCAGGTTGTTGAAAAACTTGAATCAAGCAGCGAACTAAATTGTAAACGTATCATAAAGAGCGAGATAAAGCCAGTAACTAAACACGTTGGTGCGGTGTATAAGTTTGAAAAAATAGAGTCTGCATTAAAATCTAATACCGATACAAAAGTACGAAGAAAAGTAAAGTGTGCACTACAAAACCTCCATCAAAGGATGAACATGGCACACATAAGGTACACAACGTTATGAAAAGGAAGAATTACAATTCTAAAGGTCCTTTGCATAAGTACAGGAAGCGGAAGATATCAGCCGCCCAGCAAGGTTGGCCTCCTCACAAGAGACCTCCTGACCATCGTCAAGCCGGACCAGCGCGTCAGGACCAATGACCTGCTTTACGAAGGATGCCCACACGGTCAACGAACCCCTTTACTAGGACTGCGACCATCAAGAGATGTTCCACGGAATAGACAGAATGGTGCAGAGAAGTTGCCGCTTTCATAAACAAGTCTTGTATCAATTCTCTAATTCTAACTCCGACCCTTTAATAAAACCGAACCAAATTGGTTTGCAGTTCCCCAGTGTATATGCTGTGAAAAAAAAATTGAGAGGAAAGGGGTCAGCCACTGAAAAAAAACGGCATACTGTTGTTTTATAAATTTTTGAAGGGGACATGTAGTGAATAAAAAAAAACACATACAGCATAATATAATTAACTAACTAATGTACTAACTTCACAAAACATAACACATGTGCATTATGAATTGGGGGAGAACAGCTAGAAACAGTCAAGAAAAGTCGTGCTGTGCAATTGTGTTGACACTTTTAACTAAAATAGATTTTCTAGGGCTCAGTTGGCCAGCCCAGTATCCGCAACTCTGCAAATCCACTGTGTGTTGGTCTCACCTGGACCCTTCGTGGTTAGTTTTGTAAAATGGGAGTGGCGTTTTCCCCCCACACAACGTGTGGAAGGTTTTTTGACTTTGCCACCCATTATGTAAAAAGTCAGACGAGCACGCGTTTTCAATTAGTTAACTGAAGCCGTTCAGACCTCAGTTACCTAATTTTTTTTCGAGGGAGGCCAATGTAAGGTATACATAAGATTCGATTCACAAGAATCGAACTTTTGAGTGAATGAATTAAAGAAGCTGCTTGAGATATGCTAATTTCGGCATACGCGCTTGGTATAAATACCATGTAGCTTGATTAATAGAGATGCTGAAAAAAGGGTTTAAGCGAGAGGGAGCTACGAGGTAAGCAGATCCAGGTATTAACCTGCGCTTGTGCTTAGCAGGCCCAAAGTTTACGTAGCAGAACTGTTGGTTTGACTCTCTAGGTTGTGAGTATTGCAAAGTGTATTTTTATTGAATGCTAATATATATTCCGAACAAGTACTACATATTTTTATTGCTGTAAAAGGAAATTCTATATGTGCAACGAATTCAATAAACATTGTTTCATGTATAAACTGTGTTTGTATCAAATTCAAATAGAGTGCCCCTTAGCAAAAGTTCTCTATAAACACTCACTTAAATGGTTCGGTTGGCCGCTTGAGGTCTTCTGGAAGCAAAGGTAAACGCTTGTAGTACAGTTCCCAGTCAAAAGCTCCACGTGCACCCTCATCTTGAGCTCGATATGCTAACGTTTCGAAGTCTATCACGTCAATAAATGGACACGTCACTATTTTGTTATCCATGGCAATTGGTTCTAGTACGAAAGGTGTATAGATATAGAACAAGTAACATAAAAAAAAATTTTTAAAGTCAATTACTACTTAGGTCAACAAAGAAAAATTTGAGTGTGAACTAATAGTAGGAATTGAAAAAAAGGATTGCCTGCCAGGACCTTGCCCACTGTGCGAGATTAGGAGGGGTGGAAAGAGAGAGTCACAGAGTGTGAGGTTGAGGATTCGATCTCGCAACCTACAGGACGGGAGAAGCCCGCGATACCGCAGTGCTACCGTTTACACAGTAACAAGAGGGAAATTACTATTCAAGAGCAAGAGACGCTCTAGGTCTAAAACTAAAATTTATTAATTAAATTTAATTAATGAATTAATATTTGAAAAAACTGTATTAACATCAAGTGTCATCCACTACAAGTTTAAAAAAATGTATTTGAACTTGAGTGGATGAATAAAAAGTACTTTTATTAACGATTGAAAATTTGAACAAGATATATATAGAGAAAGTGTGAACTAATAGTAGGAATTGAAAAAATAAAAATGACAAAAACAATTGTAAAATGTGAAACATGATAGAAGAGATACTCGTAATACATTTTCAGGCTAAAATATAGAAAAAATATTTTAAGTTTTATACAAAATTATACGAACCGAATTTAAAGAAATAGATAGTGAGACCCAGACAAAAAAATAGAATCAGTAGAGATAGCATGGAAAATGAGAAAAACCTACAATTATATATACTGTCCCAATTTTTTTTAACATTTGTTTCTATAAATTCTATCTATGACCTCTAAACTATTAATTATAAGTAAGTAATTTGTTTTTTCTATCTAGTTTTCATTAAACACACCTCAAATTAAACGACTTTTTGAAGCTGCATAAAGTTATTAGTTTTATATTCTTTTTGAATTATAGATGTGTAATAAAGGGTAAATGAAATCATTTGAAATCTTAGGCAAGGGTAAAAAGGGAATTTAAATATAGAACATAAAGAATCACTTAAAGAATAACAGCATTCTCAATTAAATATAATTCGTAAACATTTTTATCGAGAGTTATGTCTTTTATCGAATTATTACTATTTTGAGAAAGAAAATTAAAAAATAACTCAATATATGAAAAACAATTCCATTAAACCGGTTTTAAATACTCAGTATCTCTTTTTTTCTTGCATTGCTGTAATCTCCATTTCTTTTGTTAACTAATAAATGCAGTAATATCAAAATTTTTCTCATTTGCATGAAGTTTATTTATTTATTTTTTGTAGTGACGTTAATTAGAAGATAATTACTTTACCAAGCAAAGGAGGTAGCCAGTTGATATTCGCTTCAGTGTGGGAATCAAGGAAAACCAATATTTCTCCTTTCGCCGCTTTAGCGCCTAACAATCTTGCTCGTATAAGGCCTTCTCTCTTCTCTGCCCGAATTATTTGAATATTTGGGAAATGATGGTGCATGTATTCGTCTAGTGCTGTCTTCAGTTGGGCTGCAAAATTAGGAAAATTATCTCCCAATAAAGTATGGAAATAAAAAATTTAATAATCTTTCTTACCAAAGTTACAAATGCAATGTTATAAGCCAGGAAAAAGTGTCTCTGAATTTGTTCTTCTCCTCGTGAGAACTGAAAACAATTAAGTGATATGCATGATCGTCTTTCTTTCTATTTTCTTTCATTTGCAAGTTTCAAGGCAATGCCTCGTTCATCTTCTCTCATGCAAAGAGGAGAAGACCTAGAATATTTACGCAAATAATCATTTTAGAAGCGGTCGGAAAAGAAAGACTCGAGGTATGAAAAGTTTGTTTTTCGATAATGACTTTCACAAAGGTAAGTTACAAAATAAATAAATAAATAAATAATAAAAAATATTGACATACTAATAAAGACTACACGGATTTCGTTGTGGGTCAAAATAGGCATGCCGTATGTGTTGATAGTAAGAATAAATCAAGAGTTACAAAAATCATTATCTGTTACCTCAACAACAAGTTCTGACACACATTAGGTGCAGAAGCTCTTAAGCACTGTAGCATTATGAATGTAAGAGGTTATTTTTCCCAAGACCTCACAAGGTACATGAACACAGGTGCGTGCTTATCAGGATTACCATTTTCCATTTCCCATAGTTTTGAGCACGTGTGTGGATTCCGAGTGGATTAAAAAACGATACCAAGAAATGCCGCCCGAATTTTTAGCCTGAAAGTTAAGTCCAGGCGTATCGGTTTCGCAAGCAAGCTGTGGGAATATCTGTTTTGAAAAACAAAAGCGTCTCCCATCGTCTCGTAAAACTGTCTTTCTTAGCAATAGCTCAATGCGAGTTTGACACTGGAGTGCAATAAAGATGGCCGAAATATACGATGGCCGAACAGATGCATTTTCGAGGAATTGGGATGGACGCCGACAAAGAAAGGACAGCGAGATATAGCCAGAGACTTGGAGATTTTTATGGAGATCCTTCATGTAACGGCCGGCTAGGCGGACGTGTTTTTTGGCTCTTGTTTGAGACTATCCGGGTCTCGGAGCGTGCTGCTAAATCTGCACTAAGTTAAAATTCAATTGATTATGTTGTACTTGTTTAATGTTAAATTTCTTTGCTATTAAATTGTTAAGTTTTTGTTTTAAGATTTGTTCTTATCATTTACAATTAGGACTTTGTCTTTCTTGGTCGCGAATAGTAATTTTTCAAAAAAGCCACAGAGAATAGCCTACCTACCTACTATGATGTCATAGCACTCTACAAATCTAGGGATATTTTAAAATCAAAGCACTTACTTTTTGTGCTCCTCTAGCCTTTTAAGAAAGCCTGAAAAAGCTTTACCAATCATACTTAAATTTTTTACATCTACCATCGCACTGACAGGCAGGGATTTAATGCTATGTCGCTCAACTCCGCACACATGCTGGTGTGGTAAAAGGAGGCTCAACCAACCAGGTTAGCAAACAACCGTACATTCTTCTGCTGGCGACAAGACTGTTGCGTTGTTTTCAGTTTGTTCAAGGTTGGTCACTAACAATGAAATATTTAGGGGAGGCTTTATATATATATATATATATATATATATATATATATATATATATATATATATATATATATATATATATATATATATATATATATATATATATATATATATATATATATATATATATAGATATAGAGAGAGAGAGAGAGAGAGAGAGAGCTGGATAGATAAGTAGATTCACTGGACTATTAGAAAAGTTTTTTTCCCTTTTTCTAAAAAAGAATGAAAAAAGTGATATTTTCTTCAGGTTCTTAGAAAAATGAGAATGTATCAAGGTAGAAGATATTACGAAGTTATTAAAATTACTATCATAGAAGTCCGAAAGACGATCGGCTCTCTAATCTGTTTGCAATGTTTTTGGGCTTTGAGTAATCTGAAGCTTAAATATTTTGTTTAATTGTGTGATTTGCATGCAGTAATACCCTGAAATATAATGAAAGTTTTGACACCTGGAAGAAAATTTGAGCATCGCTATTGGATAGATTTAAACTGCTTTCATTTCAAGAATATTAAATTTAAAACAAACTGCAGTTTCATCCTTTTAATTACATAAGCTTCACAAATCCTGAACAAATGCTTCATTTGTCGAAAGCTGGATTAAACTTCTATCTGATAAAGCATGTGTGCAAAATTAAACTTGCTTGCATTAACGTAACGTTAAACTCTTCTGAAATATAATCGTGTTCACCTACAAGATTAATTAGATATGTCCTATAAGTAGAGATTAAGAAAGATATGAAATCCTCAAAGCATTTTCAGTTTCATCATAAAGGCTCCAGATTAAGCCTTGTTATGACATTTACTATTCAAATATTTAACAATATTTTTCATATTACTTTTAAAGTAAATATAAAATTTTATATTGATTCTGAAAGAAGTTCTTGTACAATATTTGAAAATATGACACAATACTGAACTGGGTGAAATTTCCATGCGTTTCGTATAAAATATGAGCATATAAGTTATAACTGGTAATATTAGACACCCATTCAAAGTTGTATTTAGAAATAGATCTGAGATATGAAGCTAGCAGGATATTAACAAACATATGAAGTGCTTGGAAGAAGTTCATCTAAATTCAACAAGTCATAGTTATTTTCATCGTAAATCATAAATGCGACCAAAACAACCAAAAATTCGCAGAAAAAATTCTACTTACCTTTGCAATTTCGACCAAATATACTGTGAGTGTTATTATAATAAAGTTTGAAGTGCCAAAGAATGAAATATGTTTACTTGAATATGGTTACTTGAACTATGAGGTAGTAAGTAACTCGTAACGCAAGACAATGTGGAGTAATAGAGTGATTAAAAATATGAAATCTGAGGGGAAATAACAACTGCGGAATAATGAATCACAATTCAATATCGGAATTGTAATGTGGCCGAGAAACGATTGCGTACAAAGAGGCAACACGTGAACACACCTGATCAAGATATGTCCTATTCTATGACCATTTTTGGAAGTAGAGGAGTTTAGAGAGGGGTTTGCTGGTTCATTCTAGTTATTTTAGTTTAAGTAGCACAGAATTGAAATGGTAGGATTAGTAATGCCATTTACTAACATTTTTCTTACGACTTTATGCACAAAGTTGAATGAACATCTTTTCCAGTTAGCAAGAGGATAAATCACCACAAATTTTTTAATACTGCTCTGAATCCATAAAGTGGTCTGGGAGCAGTAACATTGCAGTGAAATGAATACTTAAAATCCACTGGCCTTAATTATTCCAAATCTATGTTGGTTACGACTGCTGGCATAACCAACTGCCTCCTATCACTAATTTCTTGTGTGTCATAAAGAATATTAATCATTCAAAAATACTTTATTTTGTACAACGTTAATCGTAATTATTATTTTCTTCTGCTGTGCATATGCTTGAATTTTCCTCTTTCTATGATCGTAATATGGTATGTTTCTTGCAACAAAAGAAATAGTGTGTCTAGATTTAATAATATATTCCTTTTCTTCTTTCCAAATTAGCTATCACAGTTTCTTAAACCACTCAACATGTCCCTTTTTAAAGATGCAACAGCCCATAAAAAGCTAACAGCACATAAACCTTATTTATGATAAAGCATTTTACGATTTTTTAATTTTATAGGCCATATCTCTCTTTCACTAAAGTTTCTTCTGTCAGAAACAACTAGTCAGCTTTAAATTATACTTGTGTTGTTTTACTTCGTTACCGCAGATAAAACAAAAATAGCACGATACACGAGAAGCATATGAATGTTCATTGTTGAATACTTTCAGACACCAGGTAATTAATTAATTGCCTTAAGTCATAACTTCAAAATTTTGAAATGCAATCGTTTTAGTCAAAGGTAGCATATTTTTTACCAACACAATTTTATCTAAAAGTTAACTTCATAAAGAAATTTAATCTAAGAATGCGAGAACAATGGTTAAAAAAGTATTCAACTATATCTAAAAAAATAGTATTTATTAAAGAAAGAAATACAGTCGGACCTCTATTTAACGAAGTCGCTAAATCCCGAAAAAAAGTTCGTTATATGGAAAATTCGTTACATAGAGATTCAGCTTTTAAAATACTTTAAACACTTTAATTTGCCTTCAATTTTACTATTCTACTACTTCAATTTTACTACTTCGATTTTTCAGTTTTAATGCTCTAATTTGCCTTTAATGGCTCTTCAATTTGCCTTCGAAAATTGAAGAGCCTTTCTCAATTATGAAAGACCCAGAGATCAGAATATTTTTATCTCGCGTTGTGTGTATCCACTTCAAAACTGCTTCATCCACATCTTCATAGACACATGTTTTTAAACGTTTTGAACAAGAATTCGATTAATAATAATCTTGTATCTTATCACGATTTTTATTATGGTTGATAAGCTGTTTGGAGGAATACCAAATTGTAAAGCAATATCATTTATCTTAACGCCTTTGTCCACCTCATGAAGAATTAATTTTTTCTTTCTTTCATGCTCAAGCACTTTCGTTTTGACATTTTCTAGCTACAAGAGCCGAAATAACGTGAACAACTCTGATCAACAATCTAGAAAACGGGAGACTAGTTCAAGGACATGGTAAAACCCTGTCAAGGTCACTGATAACCATAAAATGTGTTAAAAGAAAGAATAAGTTTGAAACGTTCACAAATATTTTGAAAAATATGGAGAGAAAAATACTGGATCACAAGAAAAATTTCGTTAAATAGAGAATGCACTTCGTTATTTGGAGGTAATTTTACGAAGGAATTTTCAAAATGTTCTTGGTTACAAGGAAAAGTTTACTAAATAGAGGAATTCGCAAAATAGAGGTTCGTTAAATGGAGGTTCGACTGTACTTGCGAAAGCACATATTTTTAAGTGGTATTTAATTTTAAAATGTTAATCGTTTTTAAATCTCTTTATGAGAAAAAAAAATTATTTATTTTTCATACACATTGACTGATTTAATTTTTGAATCTTTGGATAAACGAAAGTGAGAGGCAATCTTATTAACATCTTTTATCTCTCTTTTTTCTACTCAGGAAATTGAGATTTAATTCTTGTTTAATTTTGTTCTCATTTTGATGTTTTGGGCCTATTTTGTCGTAATCCACATCTAACGATTCACTGAATTTTTTTATCCACAATTGTGAAATAACAAGATGTCTGAGTAAAACAGCAATTAAAACTTCCAAGATGTCATAAAGAGTTTGACTTGAAAATTTCTTTTCATAATACCATGGGAAAATTTGATAATGATGACTTAGCTATTGTATTAAGTTGAAAAAATGCATGTATCACAGAAAATATGCCTGTGATGCGTTGACGCCACTCAACTTTTGAAACTCGTTATAAATATTGATATTTTAAAAGTTAACTAGCTCACTAATAAACTTCTCGAGAATAAAGAATCTAAAATCTTTTATGAATAATTCGGTATGTCGTATTTGTCTCTGCTAGTAGAAGTTTTCAGAGTACCCAGGAGGAAGAATCAGCGAGAGCTGAAAATTCAAAGCTCCACCTAATCAATTATACTGTTTGGCTCCATGTTTGGCTGCGAAAGTTGGCATATCGTCTACTTCGGCCAATTTCATCATATAAAAGATGATTCTCGAAGTCATCTTTCAATACTCCGTTAAAAATGTGTAAAATACGTTTACAGCGACATCACCACTATTATTATAATAAGAGTATTGTTAGCATTATTACAAATATTAGGCAGATATCTTCTTCGCATGTAACACTAAAAAGCGTAAAAAAGTGGAAAAATCTCTATAAATTTGAAAAAAACATATATTTATCAATATTGATTTGATCTATAATCATTTCCCATTCCTCAGAACTTCATATTGAAAATTGCTGAGTTTAATTTTTTTTTGCTTACATGGGAATGTAAAATTTCAATTAATTTTCATTAGCATTTTATATTTAAAATGCTAAAATTGACTACATTTTTCAATAAATCGAAGTATGTTAAAGGTTTCTCTTCATCAATAATTGCTTACGGTTTAAAGATTTTTTATTTTTAATCCCTTAGTTCTCCAGGTCTAATGCTCTTGAATACAAGAAGAAAAGTGGGGCTTAAGCGGTTGGCCTGAGTTAAAAGAAAAGGAACAAAGATAGCTTCTGCTTTGATTTCAATTATTAGATTAAATTAAGTTCGCCGTCTCTACATTTCAGTGATAAAAATAGGCTTCAGATACGGTGCCTTATCATTACAAAGCTGATAACACGGAATAATACAATTAAGCAAAATTTCTATAATCTCTCACTGATGACAGGCAATTTTCATTTATCCTTAATCAACGGAAAAATCCGTCTCATCTATGATTTGAAGTGTAAAATTTAGTTAGCTAAAAAATAATAAAATTACTTAAAACAAGCCCTCGAAGGGCAATTCACCAAAAATGTGAAATTCGTTACTGAAAGAGCATAAAATCGTCATCGTCATTTTTCTTTGAAACACTATAGTGAATATATATATATATATTTATTTATTTATATATATATATATATATATATATATATATATATATATATATATATATATATATATGTATGTATGTATGTATATCTCATTAAAAACGTTGAGCTTTATGGTATATTTTCGCTGCTCTATGATTTTATGCTTTTACAAAAGCGTGTCGGCTTTTGATGTTATATTATTGTAATCGAAGCACGCATTTTTCTGTTTGGTTCCCACATAAAAAAATTTAAAAAATTTTCTGTTTTAAATAACATTATATATTATATATAGTAGTATCGAACAGAATGCAATATATGTTTGTAAGTACAAACTTTAAACATCAAGAGTAATTCTTTTATATATGACTATTAATAAATAGCTGATAAGTTCTTACATGCTTTTTTATGTTTCAAATATCAGAAGTAATATTTTCCTATAGTTTTTAAAATTATGTATTTATATCTTATTAGTAGTTTTCAATGTTTATAACTATCAGTTTCTGTAGAATAATAAAGACGTGGAGGGATAAATTACGGTGTAAATCAAGATGGAATGATATATTTAAATTTTTATTTATTAGGTTCAGTGATTTTTAACGTTTATTTTCATTTTATCTGTACCTTTTATGGAGTTTCTAACTTTCCTTTACATATTTTCATAAATATGTGAGAGAAAGAAATTCCTTTTTCAGCATTTTCAAAAAGAGCATATAACCATACTCGATAAATGGTTAAAACATTCTGCAACAATAGAATTGAGTTTTCATTTAGGTCACAGTTCCAAATCTTGGGGATCAGGTGCAGTGAAAACTAACTTGTAATTGTGGAGTACTGGTATGATAAACGTATAAGACTAAGAATCTTTTAAAAGTGTTGTTGAGTTCAAAAAGAGAGAGTAACACATTTTAGTGATATCCGAAAACTTCTGGATCATCTTTTAGAGGATCCGACTCCAAATAGATGGCGTTTAGTAAATTGATCAAATATTGTAATGAAACTGGCGTCTCTGAAATTACTTCGGGAAATTTCCTAATTTTAAAATACTGAATGGATGCAGTTATTATTCCGTTTTTAAATAATTAGTAAAATTAATTTTTTTCTTACCTTTCGCACTGAAATCATCCACAAGTATTATTTCCTGAATTAACTCTGGTGGTGACCTGTTGATGACGCTAGTAACAGTTCGCAGTAGTGTGGTCCAGTGCTCATTGTGGAAAGGTATTACAATACTAACTTTTGGTAACTTCGACAAATACTCTTTTGTTTTACAGCTGAAAGAAAGAATGGACTTATCGTAGATTTGGAAAATTATTTATTGGAAAGATTAAAATTCGATTTGGTTTTATTATTTTTTATTCATCTACATCACACAATAAAAACTGAAATTATAATTGTTTGGGATGTTAA
This sequence comes from Dolomedes plantarius, assembly GCA_907164885.2. Classification (NCBI taxonomy): domain Eukaryota; kingdom Metazoa; phylum Arthropoda; class Arachnida; order Araneae; family Dolomedidae; genus Dolomedes; species Dolomedes plantarius. Next base: position 18,377,554 of record OU015494.1, on the reverse strand, counting down.
AAATTAATAATTTAGTTACATAAAGTTCAACCCAGAAACTACATTCTATCACTAGAAGATTTATGTTAAAGAAGAGTGTTATTTATGAGGTTCAAATGTGGACTCATTAAATTCCAGACACACTTTAAGCGAAATTTGTTAGTTTTGTTGTTGTCGGTCGCTTCACTAGCTTATAAACACATTTTGTTCCACAGAATTTTTCAAGCAATAAAGTATTGTTTATAATAACGTTTCAAATGGTTCTCACAGTTGAGAAAAATTATACTAAAGGTTCTTAACAAGAAAAATATTTACACATAGTTATTAATGCAAAATTCGTAACACTCCAGTAGAACTGAAGACTGAGAAAATTAAGTGAAAAAGAAGTATTTTCCGTTCTTCAGTAATAAGTTATGTTAGTTTAATGTTCATAAAAATGTTAACACTATAACAAAACTGGGGAAATAAGCCAATAATTTTACACTTTCAGTCGTTACAAAACAATTTAAATTATAAATGTAAATAAGTAGTTTTAAAACTCGTGCTATATCGCTACCAATATAATTATTGGTATGCGTCCAAAAAAAGGAAAATGTTGGATATGGAGATATAATACAAGACCACATGTGTTTTAAATTATACATTCTGGGGATTTTAAAAAGGATATGCCCCACTCTCTCATATTTCAATTTTTTTTTTAAATGAACTTCAAATACAATTGACTTGTCTAGAAATCTGAACCTCAAATCCCATGCATCCCGAGCAAATAAACTGTTCTTTGATAATACCAAACCATATCGTAGCAATCTATAATAAGTGTTATACTTCAACAAGTGGTTAGAGTTAGAGATTCTATCAAACTCCAAAAGGAAAACCAAATGGGAATAGTATAAAATAGTTTTATTTTTCTCTCCTGAATATTATTTATAAAATTCACTGGCAAAATATACTTAAAACGCAAGAGTTAACTTTATTATTATTTACGACAGCTCTTAATTTTGTAAAACAAAACATTAAACGACTGAAAATGGGCTGTTTAAAAATTTTTCTATTTTAGGATAGAAATTTTTGATTCGCAACTTGCTAAACTTACACAATCCATTGTCTTGAACCTTTACACGAGTTTCCCCACACAACATGTTGGCTCAAAATACAAAAATTCTGCTAAAAAGCAACGAGTCTTTCTATCAAGAAGCTCATAATTAAAAAGTATACACTCCAGCAAGCTTAAATATTAACCAAAACCTTTAGCACTCGAATGTCAAATTCTACTGTCAACACGTATAACACATGACTCCCTTTAAAGATTATGCGAACAGTCAGTTGAGGTTTTAACTTCAGATTCTTTTTGTTTTTGCCAAACAAAACATCTTAAACACAAGATTACAGTAATGACGTTCTAAGGATAATTTTCTAGAGACCGAAATGAGCCGCACTCAAAGGATAAGATCGATTTGCCTCCTAATGGAAAAACAAGTAATCTTTTAGGAGACTGATTTTCTTAAATGATCAGTAATATTTTGCGTAATTGTCTTAAAAGTTTAAAAGACAAAAGAAATGTCAGTGGAATAGTAGATGGGTTAGGAATTTTTTTTGAGTGTGAAACACTAACAATGATGCAAATTATATGAAAGGACCCAAAACTAAATTATATGGAAGTATGAAATTTATAACACTGAGATAATTGAGACATTATTATTTAGGAGATAAAAGCAATAGTTAAAATAAATTATCTTACATTTCAAAGATTATGACTTTCAGTTAGTTTGGAAGATTTTAAAAGTAGTATGTTAAACATGAAGAATGTATAAATTAAATTAAAATCTTATAACTGGGAAAGGAAAATGATCTGAAACTGCATACAGCAATGTGCCCAGAAAAATATATAACTATATGGAAGTAATAAATTTCTTCATAAAGTAAACTGATTTTTTTCTATTTAGTCTGGTAGACAACTGAAAGATTTAATATATAATCCACTAGCAACAGTAAACTCTTAACCAAAAAGAGCATCTCTAAAATTCCGACATGTGATTAAAAAGGAAATTTTCTCGATAATTATTAAGTCACTAAATTCATCTTGTAAATCTCTGACGAATCTTTGTTTAAGTCTAATTGAATTCTCATGCACCCAAGCTCAGCGTTTCCTTGCCGATCCTCTTCAATTCTCAAACGTCAGACAAAACATTTCAAATGAAGAAACACGGCTCATTTCAGCCATGGATATTTTATTCATTGTAATTATCTCGCATTTAATATTTTGCTGGTGATCTACAATTTCATTCCTAATTTTGCATCCAATAATCTGCTCTTTACATATTATAGTGGAAGGAGAATGATGTTTTCAGAAAAAGTTTTGACAGAAAAGAAAGCTTGAAATTGGTCAGAAAGTAAAAATATGGAAATACATGTCAGACCAGCGAGCGTCTTAAACTTAAATTCGGCTTCTTGAGCCCTAGAAAAAGCAAAAGATGACCGTAATGCTATCAGAAAACTATCAAACACATATCGACAAACTTTTACTCATTACTTTTAATACATGATGTTTATATCCTCTTTATATCCTCATTAATTATGTCTGAGTCTTCGAAAAATAATTTCGGAGAAGAAAGTGAACGAGAAGGAAAAGTTTTTTCTCCCTAAAACGTACTGTGGTGCATTCATTCATTCTGTCTGGAAAATTTTGGAAATCCTTTGTTGCTCTCATACATTTCCTCTCTGTTCTTGTTCAAACCGAGGTATTGCATTAACTCCCATGCATGCATTAATTAGATAGTAAAATATCAACACTGGCTCTCGTGTTATTTCACGAATTTTAGAAATTAAGCTATATAAATTTCTCCGGAATCGTTTTTTGGATAATTTGGAAACCATCTCAGGAATTTTAATTATTGATCGAGATATTTGACGTAGATTACGACATATCAAAAAAATAGAAATGTGCAGACAAACCAATTAAGGCGAACAAACGGGACGGAAAATGAAAAAGTGAAATGACGCCAGCCGATACAAGAAGAATGTCGTGGGGATACCATATGTTAGAAGTCCGAAAAGTGCAGACAAGCCAATTAAATCGAACAAACTGGGGTAAAATGAAAAAAGTGAAATGATGCCTGCCTATACAAAAAACCGGATGAAGGATAAGGAATTGAAAAGCAACAGTTAAGAGACGAAACAACGAGGGGGCTACATGGAGGGGACATTGAGATGAAAAGGGAATTGTTGGCAAAGAGGAGATGACCCCACACATAGGGGATGTTCTGGAAAAACATGATCCCTAGAAAGGCACGGGAGAGTCGAAGGCGGAATTGTTTGAATATGAAACGCCCCTCACTCTTAATGGTCTAGAGAAAATATTTAGGTGGTAAAAATTAGCGAATCGAAGTGGAAGTGAGAGAAAAGATTGAACATGAGTGACGAATGAAAATGAAAAGGGCGGGGCATTGAGAAGATACAAAATAGAGAGAATGAGAATATTAGAAGCATATGATTGATTTTGGCGCTCAGACTCGGCACACAGCTATGAAGTAGTAGCCTCGTAAGCAAGAAGTTTCAAAAGCGCATATGCGAGATTACGCCCAGACTTAGCGCATCGATATAAGCCTGCAAGCCAACGATGATAGGAGAATAGATGAGTATTGGAGCCGAGAGAGATTGCCTGACCCCTGCAAGCTAGCGATGAGAGGAGCATAGAGGAGCGTCGCAGCCAAGATGGATTGCCTGACCCATGCAAGCTAGCGATGAGAGGAGAATAGATGATCTGCGGAACCAAGATAGATTGCCTGATCCCTACAAGCCAACGATGGAGAACCGATACTGCCGTTAAAGCCCGATTTTTCCCACGCAATACTGCGATTCTGATGATTGCGTTCTCCGGAGAAAAGTGAATCCAGATAAAAGATATCCCAATCGATGCAAGTGAATACGCCGGCGAATGTTTCCCTCTGCAGTCTGCAAAAATGGAGGTAACCTTTCATTACCTATTGCCAAAAAGTCTATAAATCCCCGAGTCGTATAATACAGGCTAAAACTACGAAGTAGTATATTGCGTATTGAGAATGAAATCAATTTAAATAAGTGAAATAGTACAGTCGAACCCCGTTATAGCGAACCTGGGATATAACGAACTCCCGGATATAACGAACGAAATTTTTGGTCCCGCCGTTTTCCTATTCTATTTAATGCTAATTTACCCTTTTATAGCGAACCTCCGAAACGTTAAGAATCGGCTATAACGAACTTTTTTTTCAGTCGACTGATTTTTATTTTTTTTTAATTTTTCCGCAGTTGTGAAAACATGACAAAAGTTGTGATTTCATATGGAAATGTATGTCAGCTAGTGAAACACGGAGTAAATCAGCGATAAGTCTGTTTACTCAAGGGTAGAAATATCTGGTACATATACATTGGTGCAGAGTTCTCTGCCTGTGCCTTGGGGAATCCAGTGATTTATGTTCACTCTGTACTCTGTACTATGCGTGGATCGCCTCCTCTGGTGGTCCATCAAAGAAAGGGTGGGGGTCAGCGGGTCAAATGGTGTCGAGCGGTGTCGGGGGAGACACCAGATCACAGAAACCTTGCGGGCGGGAATGGGGGTGGTTCTAAATACCGTGTCTAATGTTACCGTGACTAATGTGATGACAGGAGTCGGGGGTCTGCAGGCAGAGAACTCTGCACCAATCTATATGCGCTATTACGATAGCCACTCTGCAGTTGTAATCCCGCCAGTAATTCGGTAAGCGAAACCACAGTAAGAGGAGGGAGGGCAGGGGAAAGGTTCACCAAACGCTCGAGGAGAACAAGTAAAAGCATGAACAGTATAGCATATGCGCACCCGAGAACAAGGGGAAAGGTCAGCTCAGGGTCGAGCCGGAAGATTCATTTCCACACGTAGGTGGAAGGGAAGTCATTTCATCTAATTCACCTATTTGAGTGTTTATCACAAGTTAAAAATTTACTTTTAAGAAATCATTAGGTACATCATGTCGAGCAAGCGTAAAGCATTCTGCATCGAAGAAAAAGTAAATATCATAAGAGAAATACAAAATGGAGGTAGCCAAGTTGACATTTGCCGAAAAAAAGATTTATCGAAATCTACAGTTGGAACAATATGGAAAAACAGAGAAAGCATACTTTCTGCTTTCGAGAAAAAATTGAACTCCCCAAAAAAATTAAGAAAAGCTGACCATCAAGAAGTGGAAGAAGCTTTATTAAAATGGTTCAGCATTCAAAGAAGCCAAAATGTACCAATTTCTGAGCAAATGCTTCAGTCAAAAGCTGATGAATTTGCCAGTAAATTTGGAATTCCATTTTCGTGTTCTAATGGATGGTTAGACAGATTCAAGAAGCGGAACAACATATCTTCCGGAAAAATTGTCGGAGAATCGGGAGATGTTTCAACATCCAACATCGATACGTGGAAAGAAAATATTTGTAATGACATCTCTAGTGAACATGACGAGAATGACATATTTAATGCTGATGAAGCTGCACTGTTTTACAAGATGACACCAAACCAGACATTGAAATTTAATGGAGAGAAATGTAATGGCGGAAAAATGTCGAAAGACAGAATCACATTTCTTGTGTGTGCCAATATGAGTGGAACTGAACGTAGTAAGCTTCTAGTAATTGGAAAATCTAAACACCCCAGATGCTTCAAAAATATCAAACGGCTTCCTGTTTCTTATGAAGCCAACCTTAAGGCGTGGATGACTAAGGAACTGTTTGAAAAAGAACTTCGAAAGTGGGATCGTGAACTTTCAGCTAAAAAACGGAAAATTCTACTTCTGCTTGACAATTGTAGTGCACACAAAAACGATAAACAGTTACAATGGATTAGAATTGTACTTTTTCCCCCGAATGCAACTTCTGTAGTACAGCCTATGGACCAGGGTGTCATCAGAAGCCTTAAATGTCATTACAGGAAGCAGCTCATTTTACGAATTTTAGAAGGATATGATAAAAATGTAAAATGTGACGTTTCTCTTCTTGATGCACTTATAATGCTCGAAAAATCTTGGCGGCTTGTTACAGATTCTACAATTAGAAAATGTTTTCGACATGCTGGCCTAGCAAAGAATGTTGAAGAAGATGATGATGATTTACCTATCGCGATGTGGATAGAAAAACACAATATTTCCTCATTCTCGTATTGTGACATGCAATTGTTCGAAACATTTGATGATGAAATCATTACATGTGAAAATCCGACTGATGAAGATATTGTGGAAGAAATTAAAATGAATCATTCTGAAATCGAAGATTCTGCATCTGATTCTGATGAAGAGGAGCACATAAATGATGAAATTCCCACCATCTTAGATGCTACAGCAGCAATGCGTGTAATTAATAAGTTTTTTTTTCCACACAAACAATGGAAGAAAGAGTGTTGCAGTCATTTGACGTACTGGACAAAGAAATTCATATGTTTTTGAAATCGGTATCACGTCAGCAGAAGATTACCGATTATTTCTGTAACAAAACAGTGAGCAAGAATTACAGGTAAAATGAATTTATATCCATTTGTCTTTCGTTTTTAATTAATTGGTATTGTATCAGTTTAATGTTATCGATTTTAGTCAATTTAATTCATTAATGGTCATTTTTAATAGATTTTATCGTTTTTTAATACATCATTATTGAATACACATAGCAACTCATGAGTTATACATTTTGTGAACATTTTTCTTAACGGTTCGGATATAGCGAACCACCGGATATAGCGAACCAAACCTTTGGTCCCTTGAAGTTCGTTATAACGGGGTTCGACTGTATAATTAAATAATATAATGAGTGATATAATGAGATATAATGAGTGCTTCTTTATGCTAATAAGGATCAGTAATATAAAATAATGTATAATTATATATATGTTTATGTTAATAAATCACTGTATTATTTAGAATTCAGAGTAATGGTATCATTGCCTACCACTATACTAAATCACGACCACCCCAATTAACACTATGACAATATTGTCTGACATCAATTGAAAATGATAGATGAATTTGGCTTTTCCTGAACAAATTCAGTAGTTTCCTCCTTCTAAAAGCTGGACATGTTTAACACACTAGCTCATTCATAGAGCCTGAGATATAGTAGTGTTGACTTTCAATATTTTCATATGGTTTAAAGAATTTTATGGAAACTTTCGCACTGCAAATATCGTAAAGTATAGCGACACCCCAAAGAAACAAGAGGGTAACTAAAAGACTTCCTCGAATCATATAAAATCAGAGAAATCTTAGAAAAGCTTCCACACAATAAAAAAGGTGTATCGACACGAAATCAATGACATAACTGATATTTAAAGTCTAATGAAATCGTGGAATGGGATGAAGATATTGCAAGTAGATAGCCAAACAAGAGATTAAATGGGAAATTTGTTATTTGAAAAAAAATACTAGCAAGGGATGTTAATACATCTTAGGCAAGCCCAATGGCTAGACAACAAGGTTGGATGCCAGATTTCCGCTAAGTAAATACCAGCTGGTACATCAAAAAGAGGAAAATAACTCAACCGTTAGAAAATCTTTTGACTGAAAACCATAAAAAAACTAAGCTATCTTTGAGTATGGTTCTTCGATGCAAACATTTTGACTAAAGAATCTAGGACATAAAAGGAATATTTCTTAGACATTTTATTTAATAAAGCTCTTCTATATACGACAAGTTCAGAAAGAGGCATTTCCCATTGTTAAGGAAATTTATGAGGGAGTTATCTACTGCCATGAAGAAGCGTGACACTGCGATAAAACAAGAGGTATGAGATTTCGGAAAGGCTATATTGAGTCCCAATAATAAACTTAAAAGATCACAAACAATAAAAATGGTCCACCAACATTTTGGGACTGTTGTAATATCCACTTGGAATGTTACAAATATGTTGACTAACGAAGAGCTCTACCTTTAGTTGGTAATTAAACAAGGGATAATTTAATACGCACCGTAAATGGCGGTGGTTCTTAACCGAGAAAAAGTAATGGACCTTAAGAATATTGAGGAAAGGAATCAAAAATGTTGAAGTTAGAAACAACTTCAACTATGTCAGAACAAAAATAGCACATAAATAAATGTCAGAAGATCCACACACATCCACAAGACAACATCCTCTGCACACAATAACACCCTTAGTCATTGGTCTTCAAAGAAATAATACGTGGAATGGAATATGAAAAAAGAACCTTTTTTAATTCGTCGGGATTTTTAATTTTATAGTATACTGGCTAGATATTCTGGAACCAGGGCCTAATATAACCCCTGGCAGACTTCCATGGCAACCTGATTAAGGCAGATGATAGACATATTAATGATATTTTGATGATATCTAAAAGCTTATGAAGAGAACGCAAGCGGCTGCTTCAAAATACTACCTGCAAAATGAAAACTAACGCTGACTCATACTGCGTGTAGTACTTCTGCGCAAACAGAACTGGTCATGCAGAGTTCTAGGAAGAATACATAATCTCTTGAAATATAAGATTCTGAAGGATGTATATTATATTTCAGATAAGGATTTTCTTCTATTAATTTTGCAACTTCTGTCAATTAGGCCAAGTATGTCCCTTTAAGCAATCACGATTTGTTCAAAGTGTGAATTTGCAATTATAAATAAGTGTTTGAATTGAGAATTAATTACGCACCATTTTATAAATATTAATATATAAATATTGCTGGTGATTGTTTCATAAAGTAATCTAATATTAAATTTAAATTAGCTTGCAATAAACTATTGAAATTAATCTATTTATTTATACAACCAGTTCTTCTTCAAACATACGGATTCACGGCAAAAGGGTTCATTCACAAAAATTCTGCTGCTTCTCTACCCTTATTATGTTCACCACAATGAACAAAACTGAGTTACTTACCAGCATCGTAATGAAATATATCAGGGCGTTTAGAAAAGCATGTGGACTCAGCAATAACAAAAAAACTGTTTAACATAAGTATAAATGATAAGAATATTTAAAAAATCGAAACTTACTTCATGTTACTGGTTCTGGACTTTTCTCACCGAAACAAACAAAATAGCTACTAAAGCAAAAATTAAAAGATTTTCTGTTGGATTTGATCTCTTCAAAGCTTTAAAAAGCTTTTCTTATTACTAGGGGCAATATGAGAAAATCTGCATCGGGAGATTAGATTCTCAAAATGAAAAATAATCATTAAACTGTGTAATTATCCTTTTCTACGTATCATAAGTCCTTCAATATAGAGTGCATTCTATTTGCCACTTGTTTTGTTTGTCTTTCTGTATGATTTCTCCAATAAAATGCATTTTTAAAAGGCTATATATTTACACTCCTTACATGAAAGAACACAGGATGATTTATCATTCCATCCGAGTTTTTTAAACATATTCATTGATACAAATATACGCTTTATATGCTTGTTAATATGTTCTATATGTTACACAAGCCGAAAATTGTTGATATTTTGCAAAGCACATCTTTAGCTGCGTATGTTGCATAAGCGAAGTCCACGAAAGTAAATGTAGCTGAAATTTCTTACTTTTACTTACTTTAAATTTGAATTCATTCCTAACAGCATAAAAACTATTCAAAAGTGTAGATCACATTAAAGTTTATGAACTGAAATAGAAAATTTGTCTTGGACGTTTTCCATAGGATTCCATAATTGTATTAATTATTACGATGTGAATCAAGTTTTTGGAAGAAGCAGTAGAGTAATGTTATATGTTGCATGATACTCATTTGTTAAGTCTTTCCACCAACTAAGTACATAGTTATACATTTGGTTTGAAGCTCATATGGAGCTTCAGGGGAAAGGGAAAGTGAGAAAACGGTAACTGACAATGAAGCAAGTAATCAACATATAACTAAATGTGAAGCCTAATCAGTTTACTTTATTTACAAGTGTCTGGCTAATTATGAGAAAAAAAAGTTTGCTTTGCTTTTTTTCAAGTAGGTGGGATAGTTGGATTGGAGCGCTACGGTCATTTATTGCAATTCAAGGACTAAGTTTTCCTGCCTCTATAGCTTAAAGCCTATTCAGAACGGCTGCAAACACCTCTAAATGCTACTAAAATCAAACCAGAAGATTTACGTCTACGAATACGCACATTCATTCTTGTCAATAGGCCAAATTGCTCTCCATAACGTAAAAAACTATATGAACCTGTCTTGTGTATATTTTCCCAATACGTGAAAAAAATCCAGCCATAAGCTGTCCCTGTATGCAAACTTTTGGCTTGCTTAGCCAGCTTATTTTACAAATGCATGTGTTAAAAATATCTAGTTTATAAAATTTTTAAGAAAAGCTAATATATATGCATAAAAAGGGGAATCATGTTTATTAATGAACATGTCATTGTGCAAATCTATCCAAAATACGTTGGCGGCATCTTATCAATATTTCATCTAACGTAAACTTTCATGATTTCGGGATGCACCTGGGAATATCCAGAAGGAGTAGAATCTCCCTCACATAAACACTCTATTTAATTTTTTTCTAATCAATTAGAAAAGCAACAAAAATAACTGAGCTAGATCTTTAGCCTTACCTGGCATGACGGATATCTGGTAACGTCCTGTTCAAAGAAATGAAGTCGCTGACCAGAGCATTGAAACCATTCACTTTATAGAGTTCTTCTTTGGTCTGCTCAAGACCGGGAGGCAAATAGAAGGCTGTTCCTTTTTCTCCGGGACCATGAGGAATTACCACATTCTGTGGTTTAAACCATGTTTTCCTCTCAGGTGTCTGTGAAAAATATGAATAGCCATTCTGTAATATTGAAACGATATAAATAAACTGGAATTTATTATCTTGTTGAGTCTTTAAAACAAATTCATATACGTTGTATAAATGTTTGTGAAATTAAAATAACAATAATAATAATAATAATTTAATTATGATTATTAATAGAAAGAATTATCATGCATACTAAAATAATAATTTGAAAAATAATTTACTCGAAAATTATGTAAAAGTAAAGGGGCTTGAAAACATCCAGTATCTAAATTTTTTACATTGAACATATAATGCTACGAGGAATTCACATTATAACAACTAGTTACGACTATTACAGTCGTGTTGACATACCCAGTTATAACGTTGATGTAAAAGTTTAAAATAATAAGTTGCAGATACTGAGGTTCGTTTTTTGAAAAAATAAATAAATAAAATTAAAACATGCGCATATTTTTTAAGTTTCTAGCATGCAAAGGAAATTCAACCCTCTTTTTCATAGAAAACTCAATTCTTGAAGTTTTGTCAATGGATTTACCTTTTTAAATAGGTAAAATTAACAATTTTGAGAGTATTTCACTAATATGTTAAACATACTAAGATAATTTTGACAAAATTTTTACTTCCAATGAATTAACCAAGGAACTTAAAATGATTTTCCAGTATTAGTCTGTAAATGAGGGGTACTAATTATCAGTTCCAATTTTTCCTTGGGGAAGTATGTCAATACAAGAAAATTCCCTGAGTAATAGAACCCTGCATGAAATGAGCTCATCCTTTCTGATGATATTCTTTAATGTGTGTCAATCTATTCCAGCCATTTCTCTTGGTTTCTTATAACTTTGGGATTGGCTTGAACAAACAATGTAGAAATAAAAACACTTTACAATCCGTAAATATGCTTTCCTCCAACCGTATTTTAAAAAGAAAACCTAAGTAATCTTTGCATGCATAACATTTTATTCTTAGCATATTATAGATTAGAACCAAGGTGTTTTAAGAGATTAGAGAGAGCTTCATAGAGTACTTCAGAAGAATTTCGGTCGCAAGCATGCTTATTAAGAAAAAACATAGCCAATATTCTGCTTTTATATAATCTCTGAGAGAAAACTCATAACTTTGAAATAATAACCTAGAAGAAGTGAGAAAATATACTGATCTTAAGCGTTTTTAGACGTCATGATTATGTCTTGTAACCTTATTATATCGAATATCTTCTGTTAAAATGGTATTGCCAAGGAAGTACCTTTCAATAAAGAATTAAATTTTCCTTTCTTCTAAAATAAAAGAGTGATTTACCTAGTCACTTAAGTTATGACTGTTACATGGAGAATCCACAGTGACCTAAAGTTTATTATGTTCTCCTGAAGCATCATGAAATTTAATTAAAAAGTTTACAAGAAAGATACTAGATTTTTTAGAGAAAAAAAAAATATATTTGCGTCAAAAAAATACATCCATTTGAAAATTAGAAGACTTTATGATTTTTAATTTCAACTAGTCTACAGGGAACAGAAGGATTTCCCAGGCTAAATATTAAAATACAGGTGATTAACACTCAATTACAATTTTGTATCGCTACATTACATTTAAATATTATTAACATTATCCTAAAAGTTTGCGTAATACATATGAATTTTTCTAATATTATTTTTTAACAGCACATTAGCATTTTCACTTCTTCAATGTGAAAGGAGAGGCATCCAAGATGGCTGTTAGTGTAGGTTGCGTTTCGCTGGAGCTCTTGCTTGAAGATGAATATTGTTGAAAATACGGTATTTAGGCGACTATTTTCTTGATATTTAAGTTGATAAGGTCAAGTGGAGGATAAATATATAGTTCTCTACTCAGTGGAGTAAATATTTTTAAAAAAATTGGAACTGTGCAGAATTCTACGACTTAGGCCTAGTGTGTGACGGGTAGCCATGTAGAGTGCCGCGGCGGAAGTCGACGCTGCCGGCGAAAGCTGAGAGCTTCACCGAAGGGAGGTCTGGCATCTTAGTTTTAGTGTCATGTAACTAAGTGAAGCCGTATATGTATAATGAAGCCGTATGGTTTATGTAATTACCAGATTTAATTGATTGCTACGATTTACTGTATCAAGGACGTGTTATTTGTTAAGGTAGGAATTTTGCATTTACTGTGTATTTGTTTTGTGTACAGCTTTGGTTCTGTGCTTGCAAGTGCTAAGTATAGTAGCAGTTTTTGTTGAATAACGAACACTTGTTATTTAATGTCGTTGTTATGGTTCATTATTATTTTTCTCCTTGTGAGTGATATTGTTTAATAATATTATCTGAACTTGTTATTATTTATATTTATATCTACCTTCTTCTTCAAATTAAGAGTGAAATCTGTTTACTTGGTGGGGTGATTAGACTGCAAAATAAAATGTTGAATGTAATGAATGTGGAAGAAATAGATCAGGAAGCTGGGACACTTTCCAGTCAGGTGAAAAAAAAGATTCGGAAAGAAGAGTAACAGAAAGGAAAGACTATGACGCAGTGTATAAAACAAATGATAAAATAGCACAAGAGTGTCATGAAAGGTTATTAAAAAGTCTGCCTGTAAAAGGTCTTAAGGGAGAAAGGGAGCAAATAATAGAAGATATTGAAACTTTATATGGCCTATTCAAAAAACAGCAAACTCACACGCAGTATTTACGAGGTATGATAAGAGGAGTGCAGGAGGAACGTAGAGCAAGGGAAACGGAAACATATGCCCAAAAAGTTGTGAAGGAAATATTTAGAAGCAGATCCAGACCAAAAAGGCAAGAAGGGGGTGTTCATGTGGTAACACTAATCCCGAAAGAAGAACAAGACTCAAAAGTGACAAAACTTGAAGTGCAAAAAGAAATTGATCCTGCTAAATTAAAAATTGGTGTTAAAGTTTTTAGGAAAATAAGTAAAGGAGGGGTATTGATAAGTACAGATAAAGAAGACCTTGATAGATTAATAGATGAGATAAAGAAAACGGTTAAAATTGTAGAAAGCTACAAGATAGATAGACCTAAAAAAAGGCTCCTACAAGTAATAATATATGGTGTTATAGATTTTATGGTTAAAGATAAACTAAGGGACAAAATAGTTGAACAAAACGAAGAGTTAAAGAATGGAGACGGGCAATGTGTCGCTAAATATAGGGCGAGAGAAGGTGAAAACATAATATTGAATATGAATGGTGCAGTTTTTAAAAGAATAATGAGAGAAAAGAAGGTTAAACTGGGCTGGAGGAGGTACAACATTAAAGAGTACCTCAGACCAGTAATATGTTACAAATGTTCTAGATTTGGACATATTGCAAAAATATGTACTAACGAAAGGATTTGTAGAGGATGTGGAGATAAGGATCACGAGGGTGAATGCAGTAAGCCAATACACTGTGTGAATTGTTTGTATATAAATTCTAAAAGCAATGTAAAAGATATAAACCACAGCCCAACCGCTAGTACGTGCCGTTGTTATAGCGCGGAGGTGGGCCGCTTTATAAATCGTACTGACTATGGATAATCCGAATCTGAACACTTTTAAATGAATACATTTAAATTTTAACAATTCTATTAATGCAGTGAGAGAGTTCACTAGTTATATGAACTATGACTTAATTTCTGCAAATGAACCATACTTTTCTTGGGGAGACAGCAATGAGGTAATTGGCTTACTGACAACTTACCAGACAATACATTATTCTATAGTGCCTAGAGTGGCCTTGATATTAAGGAGAAGCATTAAATATTTAGTATTCTGGTGACCGATCATATCATACCTATGGGATGTGGCAGGGATACAAAGGAGATGATAATTATAACGATTTACTTAACGCCATCAGATGGTACTTTGGAACGCATTGAGCCCCTGTGGACCCAATTGACAAATTTAATAGAAAAGTATAAGGATAAAAAGATCTTAATAATGGGTGACTTTAAAGCAAGGTTTGGGGCCTCAGGCCAACTAACACTAAGGGTTCTGAAATCATAAATTTAGTATTACAATATAATGGCAACATTCATAATGATCCTTATGGGGGACCAACTTATAATGGCCCCTTTGGCATTGGATGGGCCGATTTGACGATCACTTTTGGCATGGATGATTTGATACATAACTGGAGAGTTTCTGACGAATTTGTTAATTCCGATCATAATGCGATAATTTTCGATATAAAGGAAGAAAATGTAACTAGAAAACAGAAAGAATATGATAGAGGGTACATAAACAAGCTAAAATGGATTGAATTCAGGATTGAGTTGAGGGAAAAAATTGAGGATATAAAGAGGGAAATGGAGAAATTAAGTTTAAACGAAAGTGTGGATAAATTGAGTGAAGAAGTCACTAAACTCTGCAAAAAACATAGGAAAAAAATATAGCCCAAAACGCGATACCAAGGCATATTGGTGGAACGATCAATTGACACTTAAAAGGAAACAAGTGAGAGCGCTACGTCGTAGGTTCCAAAAGGAGAAGTAAGTGAATGAGAGAACGAAATGGAGAATGAAATTTAAAAGGGAAAGTGGAAAGTATAAGAAAATGATAATTGAAGCAAAAAGGCGTTCATTTATAGATTTCCTGGAAAAACTTATTGTTAAGGATACATTTGGCAGAATAAAAAGTATAATAACAGATAAAAGACAAAATGTGATCAAAGGAATTATGGATGTGGATGGTCACAATCAAAGAACAAGAAGAAGAAATAGAAAAGACCTTGGTCGAGTACCATTTCGGTAAAAAAGATGGTATAGAGGATGAAGAGGATGAGAGTAGTACTGATGCCGATTATAAAGAAATAACGATAGAAGAGATTGAATTTATTCTAGAGGGAACAGCAAAGAATAAAGCACCCGGATATGACGGATTGACCCTTGGCATAATATCGGAAATTTTCTATGCGGACAAAGAGTTGATAAAAAATTTATTCAATAGGTGCCTAAATGAAGCATACTTTCCTAGAGCGTGGAAGATTGCAAGAGTTTTTTTCCCTAAAGATGGTAGGGACGCGTTGCATCCGGGGTCGTATAGGCCCATTTGACTATTGCCCGTGCTGGGGAAAGTATTCGATAGATTATTAACAAATAGATTAATTTTACATCTGGAAAATAACAATATACTATCTGCGAGGCAATATGGATTTAGGAGAGGAAAAAGCACTTTGTATGCCCTAAGCAACATAATGGATACAATAAGAGAAAATAAGAATAAAAACGAACATACATGTCTAGTTAGTCTAGACATAAAAAATGCTTTCAACACTGTTAGGAGAAATAGTATGATAAGGAAGCTAAAGAAGTTAGATTTAGACAAGTACCTATTTAATATTATAGTGAATTATATTATAGATAGAAGGGTAAGAATGGAAAACGAAGATTATGAATATAACATTGGCGTGCCGCAAGGATCTTACTTCGGTCCTATTATCTGGCTCATTGTGATCAATGAAGTTCTAGAAAGTAAAAAATTTAAAGACTTTTTTATCATACAGGCATTTGCTGACGACCTTATAGTAATTATAAGTAGCCCTGTATTATATAGACTAATTGATCTAGCAAGAGAACAATTTCAGATTTGTAGCGAATGGGCTAATAAAAATAGTTTAGAATTTAGTATTGAGAAATGCAAATATATGATTATAAAAAGAAAAGGAAAGGTTACAACAAGACCTACGATTAAAATTGGTGAGAAACCAGTAAAATATGCTACTGAGATCAAATATTTGGGAGTCATGTTTTACCATAGGTTAAATTTTTACAAGCATTTGAAAATGATTAAGGAAAAATCTATAAAAAATGTGCAAGTTAACAAGATTAGTTAAAAAGACTTGGGGAATTAGCCCGAATATAGTAAAGATGATATATAGCACAGTTATTGAAAAGGCACTATTATACGCTGCGGAAATTTGGTACAGGGACTTGACAATATTTAACATGAAGCTCAAACAAGTTCAAAGGCCGTTCCTTTTATTCATTACTAAGTGTTATAGAACCGTTGCCACTTATGCATTGTGTTTGCTGGCGGGTTGCATTCCGCTGAACATCAGGGCAAAAATAAGTAATAGAATTTTTAAAATATATGAAGAAGGAAAGAAACTGGAAATCGAGGGCGAGAATTTCAATGACGAAAATTGCGAGACCAGAAAGAGGAGAATTATGAGATTAGATAACTTAATTAGCCTAAATTGGATTAAGGGGGGAAACCCCAGGACGAGCATCAAGATATATACAGATGGATCTAGAAAAGAGAGTAGAGTAGGTGCTGGAGTTGTTATATATAGGGAAGACAGTGAAAAATAAATTATTAGAGAAAGAATATTTGGGGGTAACTCTTATATTGCAGAAATCAGAGCATTACAGATGGCGATATTGAGGATGAGAGGTGAGGGTACAAGAGAGTTTGATATTTTTACGTACTCGATGAGTGCTTTAGAGGCTTTGAAATCTTTACAATTTAAAGGCGAAATAATTGAGAATATAAAAGAAGTGATCAAACAAGAAAAGATGCTAATCTACCTGCACTGGGTCAAAGCCCACATGGGTACGGAAGGTAATGAAGAAGCAGACAAAGCGGCCAAGGAAGCGTCAGAGTTGCAGGTAATAGGAACAACGTATAAGCAAACAAAACAGATAATCAAACATAAGATTGTAAAATATGGAATTATTGAATGGCAAGAAGAATGGGACAGTAGTGAAAAAGGAATACGAGTGTATGAAATATATCCAAGAGTTAACCAAGATAAGCTATGTGGCGACTTTAAAATAAACCAATTTTTGACGGGGCACGGTGCGATTGGGGAGTACCAGAACAGGTCCCACCGTAAGAGTGATCAATGTCAGTGTGGAGAGAAACAAACCATAGAGTATTGTTTATTCTCCTGTAAGCTATTTAGAGATATTAGAAAGACACTACCGAATGATATAGAGCAGTGGGACAAGAACAAATTCTATAATAATTATTATTGCAAGAAGTACATAAAGAAAATTGTGAATGTCCTTTTGGACTTTCACTTACCTTTTGTTCAGCCATAATAGCCAGTTGTTTTTTGTGTACAAAACCAAATACTTTGTATATGCAATTTGATTGGAAATGAAGTTATTTTATATTAGAATTTAAAGTAAACATAACAAATAAATTGAATAGGCATTAGTATAACTGTTGCAGCGTAATTATACTGTTAAAGAGGTACGGGTTTACTAGTTTTAAGTAGAATACTTATTGAATCTATACTATGTTAAATTTGTGTGCTGCTACAGTTTACAACGTTATTACAACGTTATGCACTTATATGTAATTGCGCACATTGGACATATGTTAAGTAGCAATGTGTATATTTAGTTAGATTTGTACAGGAATAGTGATTATACAATTTGATTCAAAATGTTAAAGTAAAAAGTTTGTAAAATACTTGTTACAGTAATATATTGTTTTGGCTAGACATAGTGGTACTAGTATGGTGTTTATACAAATTGTTCTTAAAAGAAAAAAAATTGTTAAAGAAAACCTGTAAAATAGTTGTTTAAGTAATATAGTGCTTATATAATACGTTCTAATATTGATAAATAAATGTGAAATATAGGTTAATGCAAAGTGCATAATATGAAAGTAAAGTGGTTTATACTTAAAATAAAGTGTAAATATGTGAAATAATAGTTATGGGGACGGTTTCAATTGCGAACGGACATGAGGTTTTGACTCGATTAAACTATTAGTCTCAGGCGGAGTGTACTTGGCTTTATCCGATGGCTGGTAGCACTGTTTCGAAAAAAAAATTGCTGTGTGGACTCTTGAATCCAGGTCAGCGTATTTCTGTTTGAATTTGAATTCTTGAATGTGAAAGTATTTTATAAATATAAGTACATGTGTTTTATGTATGTTTTCAGCGTTTTAAATTTAACGAAAAATTAAAATTATTTTTGTAAGAAATATATTACTTGTTTTAATGCATTATAAAAATTGTCAACGAAAAGTTTTAAACTATAAAAACCATTAAGTTCTACATATAGTACCCTAGATTCAGATTCCAAACATATTTTTAAAATATGCTTTTTCTAACGCAATAGATGATAAATACAAATGCAAATATTGCACAGTACCCAACAAGGGATTTAAGAGCTGCATAATCAACTGGAACAGACTCTTACAGATAAAGTATTATTCCTTAGAGAAAACATTATCCCATTTTCGTTGTGGGGCTAACCTAAAAGCTGAAATGTGCACCTAAAACGTAATAAATCCTCAAAATATCATAGATAGTGCCATAAACATCGCGTTAAATTACGAATCTCAAAATTTCATTAAAAGTAATTAGTTAAAAAAGGATATCATTAAATATATAAAGCAAAATGAAGAATCTAGTTTAAAGTAGTCTTTTAAGACCTGACACATGCACTCCCTGGGGTAAAACAGAACTTTGAAAACAAGGTATCACTTCTTCCAGAGATTTACATGAACAAGAGGTATCACTTCAGGGTTCTTATCTATTCCAAAGGTTTTATGATGTGAGCCATCTAATTACTTAGTTAATTTTTTAAGTTTATTCAGTAAGGGAGAAATTTAATGAACCGATTAAAATTATTTGTAAAAAGAGAATTTCTTAATATGCATTTGCTTTATATTACTGTTTGCTGTAAACAGACCTTAGAAACATAATTCAATCAGTGTACTATAACCATGAACATTTTACGATATTTTATTATACAAATGCCGGTCATTTGAACTCTAGGTCATTAGACCACGAGCTCTCTAGCTCTTCAAGACAAGGGCGAGGATATGTCTAATTATATATTTACGATATGTCTGATTAAATATTTCTCTTTAAATTGACGGGTCAAAGGCAAAATGGTGCAAGTATAACTTTGGCAAAATCGGGCAAAGTCGTATATTGTAATCTCAAATGTATTCTCCAGCTTACTACAAAGAGAGGTACTACAAAGAGAGGTCTTATCAGATCTGTAAGGTCGATAAGTTCCAGCAATTATAATACAATATGTATTTTTAAAATGTGAACGTTTAACATGTTCATAATTTGCATGTTTAAAAAGTTTGCTTTTTCATCTTGGGTCTTTGGTTTAACTGCCGAAAACATCACCAAAGAATAAAAATGCCCGTTCCATAATAGGATTAAGTAGATAAAACAGTTTCGAGACCCATGCAGAGTCCACATGTTAAGATTTCACTAAAGTCAAATAATTGCAAACGTCATTTTTTGAATTAAACACCACTTTGCTTTTGACCCAGCCCCAAGAAAGAGTTCAAATCATTTATTGCAATATTTTTCCATTTAGTTCTATTTTATGAGCCATTTATATAAAGTATTATTCATTAGAATTATATTTATTCTTTTATGTTTTTAAATAAGAAAAGAATAAATGGCAAACTCAATTCAAGTATCATATTTGATTATTAAATGGTCAAGTCTTAACTCTTACTCACCTTTATCTGACGAGAATAAGCGTATCCGGACATACTTGGCAAAGAAGTATCTTTGTGATTATTTTCTTCATCGACCATAACTAATGTACGAAGCTCTAAAGAAGCCACAACTGCTCGAAGAAGCACTCCCAAACAGAAAATTGCAATACAAAACGTAAAAACCATCTTACAAAGTCTCTTTCTCTTGCGACGAACCATTGTTTTTACCAGTCATAAAATTTCAGCTATTGCATGTATCATCTACTCGTAAGATAAATATGAAGTCATTTCTCACCATTGCAGACAAATTTGAAGACCATTTGCTAGCATAAAGTCATTTAATGTGAAAGAAGTCATATAAATTGACTGAATGCTTGAGGATATTTCCAAATATCTAATATAAGAATTTGTGACGTTAGAATCATCATCAAAATAGTAAGCATGAATGCCTATAATTTTTAAAGTATTTTGAAAAATATTGATAACAGTTGATTTTTATTTATATTGTATCTGAAGAAAATCACTCGTTTTCGTATCTTCTTCCTTGGGTTTGAAATCTAACCACCTGAAAAAAAAAATAAAAAGTATTATGCAAGGATAATTATTCTAAAGTAAAAACCTAAAGAGTGTTAATAATATACATATATTGTATATATATATATATATATATATATATATATATATATATATATATATATATATATATATATTTATCCAATGCGGAGGCACTTTGTCGTTAGACATTCGCCTGCTATTCGCTGCAGGATTTGCTGGCCATTTTACTATGAGAGCACCATATAGGCGGACCAGCATTATTCCCTATAAAGGGACTACACAAATGGAGGTACAGGAGATTACCTATAATCCGAATTGATTGGGACCACACCCTTTTCGGATTAACGAATTTTAAGGATTAAGCGAAATCCTTCTTAAAATATACTTAAATTGCATAATAAAACGTGATTACATAAATATTACATATTACGTGTGATCACAGTTTATTTTATAAGGTCTGTCTAAACATTACAAAATCTCCGGACGAAATGGGTGATAAGAGAGCGGATCGCTGCCTAGTACAGTTCTGTAAGTTGTTGGTTCAGTAGAGTGTAAGATTTTAGATGATCAGTAGATTGTTGAAATGGTTTTGAAAGAACCTGTCAACGTGTCAGACGAGAGTGAAGGTGAAGCAGACTGTGAAAGCGAGCAGAGGGTATCCCACTCAGACGCCGCAGCTGCATTGGATGTAGTGCTAGGCTACGTAGAGCAACACTCCGCCGCGACCAGAGAAGACACGATTTTTTTGACGCGTTGGCGTAATTTGGCTTCAAGGGAGAGGTATTCTTCTCTTCAACAAAAATATTTAACAGATTTTTTCAAACCAATGTAGTTCAGTAATAATTAGTTCAGTACATTGTCTAACTTTCAAATTTCTTGTGATTTTCAGAAACATACTTTATATTACTTAGTATCACTGTGGTTTTATTGTAACCTTTGTTATTTTTGACTTTTGGTTTCAGATTAAGAGGACTTTCGGATTACCGAAGTTCGGATTATAAGGACTCTACTGTATTTTAATGGCACGACGCTGGGATTTGATCAGAGATCCTCTGCACTGAAAGCCAGTGCTCTGTACCACAAGGCCACCTCGGCCAGCATAAAGTATTTATTATTGTGAAAATAAATATTTAATCTAATAAACATGATATAAAATACGTAGATGTTTTAAAATTTTCTATTTCAGGATTACCTATGACACGTAAACAAGCGTAATATAGATAAAAACTTAGGATAGGTAATGTTTAACTTGGAGCCTAACAGTCCTCTAAAGAAACACGATGCTCTTTCATTTATAGTACCAGTATATTCACTAAAAGGAAGGCAATAACAGGGATGTTATTAAAACATTTTTCTCTCTGCAGCGCAAAATATTGTTCCTAAGCTGAAATATAAGCGTCATATAAGGCCACATCAAGACATTCAGGTTGCAAATTAATAGGAGAAGGAGCAATCCCAATTATGCTTGTTATTGCACCTTGGAATAGACAGAAATTATGACACCCATTATCACGACTTCGCCAAATGAATGTGACAATAATTTCATGTAGCAGTCAGCTATTTATTAATTAGTTGCAGCTTAAAGACTTGGCTCATGCTCACACATATTTCTTTACGAGTTAGGTATAGATGTAGATGTGATATTTAAAACTTAATACAGAGAATTATTATACAAAGAAAAATTTCTGTATGATTCTACAAATAATTTCGTATATTTGTTTAAACAAAATATATAAAATTGGTGTAGAAATAATCATTACTCTAAAATTCCAGGCATTATAAATGTAATTACATTAAAATATCATAACTTACATATTTACATTTTCATTAATATTATGATTTCTAGTAAGTTTCGAACACAAGAAGTTTCTAATAAGTTCGTAGTAAAGATTTCACATGTATAATTTCAAACGTAATCTATATTTCATATAAAATGTGAGGAATATATTAATCTATCTAAAGATTTCAGGTATGGATAGATTAGTAGAAAATTGAAAGTCAGTCTTCTTGCATTTAAGATTACCAATACATGTTCATAAAAAGTTAACAAAATACGCACTTTTTACTAAACCTTTGAGAAAGAGGAAAATATTATTTTCTTTCATTTATTGGTATAAAAACTTTTAGGATAGACCGGCTACCCTGCGAAGGCTGTAAATATTTTGTAATCAGTTGCACATCCCGAATGTATATATATATATACACACTGTAACACTCCGTAAGAGGATGGCTTAGATGTTTTGTTCTTTAAACAGACATCCCCATTGTTTGGAGGTTTTACACACATCTATTTACCTTTACAAACATTTTTAAAATAATAATAATATCAAATCTTATGTAAAAAAGTATTAATTTCAATGTTTTGTATTTATAGCACCCACAATGTGATGTTGATTAGAGTCTCGAGCTGCCCTATTGTGAACTCGGATTTGAATGCTAGATAAGGAAAAAACATTTTTGTGCTGTATCCTCAAATGAAATAGTGTTGGTTCGCTTATATGGTTCACCAGTAATAAAGTACCCTACAATTTCACTAGATGGATAGGTCAATGCCCTCAGTATAAAAAAACTGCCGCGTTGGAAAAAAAATTATAATTATTGTACATCGTTTCATTTAAGAAATTTAATTAAAGTCATACTTGACAATTGCAAAAAAATGCATATCGATTGCATACAAATTTCAAATGTTTAGCGAAATTGAAACATTTTTCAGTGAATTTGCAATATTAATAACATTTTTCTTAAAGTTTTTATGAAAAACGTTTCGTCCCTTTGTACAGCATTTTTGGATCTTTCGAACTCTTTAATTTGTTTCGAACAGTCAACTTCCGTTATAATGAGTTCGGCGTCATAATTTTTTTTGGTTCTTTAGTTTCGTTCATCCTTTTTCGAAGTTCATTAATTCAAGAAATGTTACAGCCACATGTGTGTAATGGTTTGAATTTTTCGGTATTTTAAAGAAGCATCTTTTAGAGGAAATTTTACATTTCATAATGGGCTTTTGACACAAATTAAAGATCCTTTCTTGAATTAAATTCATTGTTGTCAATTATTCATCCTTGATCGAACAGGATTCTTAAACATGGATATGAAACAAGTGAGAATATTAAATCCTTTGCAATTCACAGTGATAAACATCGAGTTTCATCATCTTATAAATAGGTAGAAGTATCCACTTCAGATGCAGAAGAGCAAAAAAATAGTACATAAAAAATGGAGTGTATACATCTATATGTATATATATATATATATATATATATATATATATATATATATATATATATATATATACTTATGCAGTGATTTCCGCTTATAAGAATCACGTTTGTTATCACTGTTTTTGTTTCTTATAAGCGGTTGATTCTTACAGCCGAAAATTAGGTTTTTGGACAGGCACACACACACCTATATATACATATATTAGATAAGTTACCATAAAATACTCTTTAATTTACGTTAATTATCTTTTATTAAAATTAATTTTTATAATTTTAAAAATTCAACTTAATTTCTAGATCTATAAGTAGATACATATGATTATAGTAAGAGAAAAAAAAAAACTCCAATATATGTTACAACATACCTGATTAACAGTTTTAACATTTCAACTACAGGAAGGGAGCAAGAAAAAGTTTTCTATGGTAGTTTGATGTAATGAAATTTTCAGGAGGCTGTTTATACCTCTTTCAATGCCAATAGTCTCAGACGAAGATTCACCTTCTAGCTTACGTTTCACGGTTTGATAACGTGCGGAATCTACTAATGTCACGTTTGCCTAAGTGATAGTGGACACTTCTCCGAAGATTTATATGTTTCAGGGTCCAGGAAGCCGCAACCAGGATGTGGGAGGTAGAAAAAAAGAGATCTGACCCGGACGGGCAAAGATGCTCCCGGGTCAAGCTAATAGGACAGTTTTGTGCTAAAGCGTTTAAGGGGAAACTATTATGTTATGTCTAATAAAGAAAGGGATGCATTTTACGACTGTATTCCATCCCATCTTATCAGTCTTTCTTTAACAAAAAAATAAAGAACTTCATGCCTTTTGAGGGTTTAAGTGGCTTTTTTTGAAAAATGAAAGGAAAGCGAAGAATGTAAGCTGATTCTTAAAACCGGTGGATTGATTCCTTAAAGCGAAAATTTTAACATGGAAATAATACATTTGTTTTAGTTTTTGCGATCTTGATTCTTATAACCACTGATCACTATAAGCGGTGGTTACTGTAGTGTATATATATATATATATATATATATATATATTTATTTATTTATTTATGACAAAAATAAATTTCATTAGATAAATTTTAATCTGTATTTTCTCCCAAAGTAACGCTAAAGAATGTGCAAAAATCAGCCAATTTTGAATGATGAGAATCGTTAAAATAAATGGTTGTAAAATACACAGAATTGTAAATGTGATTTTCAGATTTCATTAAAAGAGCTAGTATCGGGATTTCGTTTTCTTGAAACATAGGACTTCGAAGTTAGCAAAATTTACAAGAGCGCATGTGTTTCTGATTAAAAATACATTAAAAATACCGTAACAAAGTATTTAATGTTATTAAAATATTTTATAGAACCATAAAATGAATGTTAATAAAGTCAGTACGTTAAGAGATAATAAAATAAATAGATTTTCCCTTTTTTTTTGCTATAGTATAAAATAAAAAACATATCAATTAACTATTGCTCCAAAGCAGAGTCAAAAGTCGATTGAGGTATATTTTAACATCCACTATTAATTCCTGATCCTACCTTGATCTTCCTGATCCTAATTCCTGTTTCATAGAATGCGAGTGATTATGATATTAATCCTACAACTGTTTCGAACGCAGAGATATTTTGATAAAATGACCTCCTGAGCTTGGACATATTTCATACTGCTCTAATGTTAGGAAAAGGAAAGAAACTGAGAAAGTGTAATATTCATTTTGTGTATTCTTAGCTTAATAAACTATCATTCTTCGAACCACGTAATATGCTATTATTAGACGAAAGATTTTTCTTCCGCCTCGCCAAGTAGTCATCATTTTAGGGGACAATAAAAACAATTTGGCACGCAAACATTAGGTCATTTTATCTAACATTTATGAAAAAAAATCCAAGGAAAGGAATGTGATGCGAGGTTAAGAAGATGTTGCTAGGCAGGCTACGAAAACAATCTTTAAGAGGCATCATTTTTTATTCTGCTATTTGAAGTACCCAGAATAACGAACGTATAGTAAATATATCAAGTTAAATATGTTTTACCCAGCATCGTGCTACTATTTTTCCATGTTGGAAGATCAGTAATGGTATGGAACATCAAAAATTAAAAAAATAAATAATATCCCCATATCAGACAGTTGCTTACTTGTCTGAGGAATTTAATTAGAGTTTTAAATGGTGATTTATTAAAATCGTTTAAGAAATACTTCAAACTAGCTTTGGACACTTGAAGCATTTCAGCTTGCCTAGTTGAGGAACTGTTGTTGGCAATGACTATTATTCGACTCCTGCTTGATTGTGGTTCTCAAAAATCTCAGGTCTCTAGTTATTAATTATCAATTTACTGCTCCAATAAACTTATGCTTGTAATACTCATAGTATTGAAAAGTGAAGAGAAGATGTGGGAATATAAAAAAATGACCTATAGAAAGAGAATGATGAACGTCATAAGAAACAGCCAAGAAAAAAGTATATTATTAGAAATAGCTGAGATCAAATCAGAGAATAAAAATGTTTCATAGAATGCGACTATTCAGTTATGTTTGTTATCAGTTCCGTAATCCTGTAAATATTTTGTTCGTGGTGCACTTTTCAATATAGGCATTAGTTTCTAACATTGATACTTTACTTGATTAATTCATCTAAACTGAAACAGAATTTATCAATTGATGTCAAAGTTTATGAACTGAAATATTTTTAAAATTTTGCGTAAGAAAAATTAAATTGAGGTATCATGGTTGCTCTTGATTGTACCATTTAAACTTCTTTATATACGAAAAGTGATAGCATCTTTCATTTGGAGGTACGCATATCATTATAATAAAAGTGAGCTAAGTAGGTAGAGTAGCTAATGATTTTCACGAGGCTCATTAAAACTGCGGACTGTGCTCTTTATTTGTACTTAAGTAGATAAGTTTGGAATGAGTTGCTGTTTAAAAAAAAGTATACCTTGGATTCTTCTCTTGAGAACAATATAATTCCAGTTCTTTTTAAGATATCAATATGAAATAAGAGGACTTCAAATGACAGATAAAATATTATTATCAACATATATTATTCGTATGACATTTAATTCCTTTAAAATAACCATATGTTGCTGTCTAATCAATGTATATTTAAATATTTTATACAAATATATATTTAAATATTTAAATTCAAATTGATTCAACTTCAATAAATGTGGAAATAACTTCATCGAATATTAAAATTAACCGAAGGTACCATTTGTTGTCACATAAATGAATTAGAAAGCAAAAAGTAAAGCCAGGATTAAAAATATTATTGATAAATATTTTATCAAAATCTGGGGTTTATGCTTTAATTTTGAAACTTGTATTTATCTTTGTATTTCTGCATTTTCCATGAATTTAGGATAAAACTGTAGTGTGTTTCTGCTTCGCGACAGACTTGTATGTGAAGAAAAATAAAAAATAAGCTTTGTTCATGACAATTCAATTTTGCTTCAATGATATTTTCAAAGACGCAAAGAAATTACATTGCGGAGAGGCAACGATTGATAATCAAGATCAATTGCCTTGAAGAACTTCTACCAAATAGCAACGATTGATGAAGATCATTTTTGTCACCACACAGAGACCATGCAGTGTCTTTTGTTTGGGAGAAAAATAAATTTATTGAAAGGATAGAGGTTTCTTGGTTGTGGGTGAGATACTAACTTGCACTCAGCTTTTGAAAAATTCAAATATATTTAAAATAGAATTTTATATATATATATATATATATATATATATATACCGGGTGGTTATAATCAAACTTCCCCTATCATCGGCATCCTACAGTGCAAACGGGTGAACGGAATGCAACGAAATTTTGTATATGGGTTATACACTAGATGCACTCACGGAATTTCGAAAAAAAAAAATTTGTTCCAAAATGTCCACCAGAGGGCGCCTTTTAGGGAAAACATGAAATTTAACACAATAAAAGACCAAAACGGAATACAGAAACAATATTAACATTTATTGACTAGTTTCTGATCACCTTGTCATCGAACCACATTAAGTAAAGGTAAGAGAGAAACAAAAACAGTTCAGCTTGCAGAAACAAGAACATATTAGGACTTAATTGCACAAGAGGAGCAGTTGTTAATCGTGTCCAGGACGATGTAAGGAAAGCTGGTCCACGTGATCACCTTCATTGACCTGCAAAATTTCAAGTCGATGGACAGTGTGTTCAACGGCAGATCGTAACTGATCAGTTGTGAGGCTTCGCACATGAAGCGTTATGTAGTTCTTTAAGTCATTCAACATCGCAACACCTCCACGATACACCGGACTTTTTAAATAGCCCCATAACCAAAAATCGCACGGAGTTAGATCCGGTGAACGTGATCCTCTTGTGCAATTTCGTCCTAATATGTTCTTGTTTCTGCAAACTGAACTGTTTTTGTCTCTCCCTTACCTTTACTTAATGTGGTTCGATGACAAGGTGATCAGAAACTAGTCAATAAATGTCAATATTGTTTCTGTATTCCGTTTTGGTCGTTTATTGTGTTAAATTTCATGTTTTTCCCGAAAAGTCGCCCTCTGGTGGACATTTTGGAACTAAATTTTTTTTTCGAAATTCCGTGAGCGCATCTCATGTATAACCCATATACAAAATTTCGTTGCATTCCGTCCACCCGTTTGCGCTGTAGGATGCCGTTTATAGGGGAAGTTTAATTATAACCACCCGGTATTATATATATAATAAAGATAGATAGATTGCTTGTCCGTTCTTTTGAGTGTAAAATCAACCACTTATTGCTTGAATTTTAACAATTCTTAAATCGCTCCATTGTGTAGGGAATTTTATCGTAGGAAACGTGAAAAAAAACTTCAAGGGGCTCAAAATCTGCATATTGTTCATGAAATCATGTATCGCCAAATACACAAATGATTGTGAGCTGTCATAGTTGTCCATCATTACAGCATTACAGGAATTATTATTTTAAATTGTTATCGCTAACAGTCCATTATTATTTTAATTCTTCAGAATAATATAATTATTATTTAATTACTTCTCCTTTTCATTTTAATATTATTGTAACTCGTTTCTCTTGCCATATTCTTTATCAATTTTGATAGGTCATACAGAGAATACAGTTGAATAGAAAATAAAACGAATTTGCTTTAAATAACGAACTCTAAGCACCCTAAATTAGTTAATTCTTGCACTTCGATAACCGCTAACGTAAATTTAGAAAACGTTAATCTATCGTAATATTAAAATTCTAGTTTTGGCATGCCTTTCTCGAAATACCTTGTTGAATTCCACGGGGCTCTGATTAATTGATTTTCAGATGATTTCGAAGAATTATTGCGTTTTCCGTACACTGACATTCAAAATCATAAATATTTTTCATTACATAATTACCAATTTGTAGTGGAAATCTGACTTCTAAATTTATTAGGATCTACAATTAACTAAATTATGTTTCTCATTAATCACCGATCTCGAAGTTACGATATACAACAAAGATTTATGAGTTTTATGACTTAGATAATATTTTGAGAATTATTCAAGCTTAAACTATTAAATTTTGAATCAAAAATCTCTTTATACATCGATTAAAACTATTTTTGCTCAAAGTCTTTAAATTTAATATTCGTAATTTTTGTCAAATTTGAAATAATAACCCTATTTATGACAATATTTAAAAGTTATTTTTAGCATTAAATAGCTTTATAAAGTAAAGCTGTTAAATATAAATGGATGGAAAACTAATAGATAAATTATTTATCGAAGTATAGAATAATTTAGTATAGAATTAATTTATTTCTGACAGAAACACTGCACTTCTAATAGAGGTAATTCATTTCATATCTCCTTTATAAATAGTTCTCTAGAATGATTGAGACCTAGTTGATAAAAAATTCAAAAAAAAACGTTTCAAAGAAATTTAAGCGTGAACTATAGGTCAACTCTAAACTTAAACTCCCATGTGGTTCAAAATGGATTTAAAAATCATATGTGCAGCATTTTTTTATTGTTAGCAGCTGGATTATAATTTACCTGATGTTTTAATTCATGAACAGATTCTGCCATGGTTATGTATGTGCACATAACAGAAAAAAATTTAAGTAAACAGGCTGAGCCTTTTTTTAATAAATTACATCGTATTGTGTCCTCTTTAGCGTCTATTGCAGTATAATTTGAATTTAAAGTATGAGTGGACTAATATAGAGATTCATGAAGCTGACAATCATTCATTAATTCGGTACGGGGAAGAATCTTACATTTTTGGTCGATATCTTAATACATAATAGTTTTCAGTACTAAAACTGCATTTTTGCTTTATTTAATTAAATAAAATTGCATTTTTATAGAAAATCAATAACTTATAAACAAGTGATGTGTTTTTAAATTAAATTCAGCATGCCCATTTTTTATTAAAATTATACTCTAAAATTTTTTATTAAAATGTTAGAATTTCTTGTATTTCTACTTGCTTTGGACGCTACACGTGTCAATTTTCACTTTTTTTAAGTGGAATGTTAATATGCTAAAATAACACTAGTTATCAAAAATTAAGGAAAAATCACAAAAAGAGGGATAACACGTTCAAAACTAGGCCAATCAGTTTAAAATTTGAATGTGTAGTTAAGTGAAAAGTGCTGAAGAATACTACATATACTGCAAAATAGTGGCGCTGCAGTCGGAATACGTCATTTGCGAGGAGCATAAAAGTGCATGCCTCAGAGAAAGGCGGTAATTGCAGCTGCGAGGCTGAGATTAGACATCTGGCATAGCTAAATTGTAACAATGACCTCCAGGCATCATTTGACCGAAGAACTGCAATGGCGAGCCATTGGGAGACTAGAGGCCGGACAAAGTCAAACAGAAGTGGCCTGATGGCTAAATGTGAGTCCGTCTATGGTTCATAGACTTTGGAAACACTTTTTAACCACGGATTCGGCATCCAAGAGGTTCAGCCAAGGACGGCCATACGCTACGACGAGTGCCGATGACCGAAATTTGTCATTATGCGCACGAAGGAATAGAACCGCAACTCCGTCTGCAGATCCTCCCTCGCTGCAAGCTCTGGAAGGTTGGTATCGACGTCAATCGTGAGTAGAAGGTTTCACGTAGGTGGTCTTTTTGCGAGGCGACCACCATTTGCGTCCTGCTCACGTCGCGCCTTAGACGGGAACGTTTGAAGTGGGCACGTCAACATGTCCACTGGACGCGTGATCAATGGAGGGCAGTTCTCTTTACGGATGAGTCCAGGTTTAGCCTTCAAAGCGATAGTAGGCGTATTTTGATTTGGAGAGAACCTGGAACTCGTTTTCATCCATCACACATCCGTGAAAGAGGTGCATACGGATTAGGCAGTGTCTGTGTTTGGGGTGGTACCTCTTTGGGTGGACGCAAAGACCGTGGAAATGTGACTGCTCCCCGTGTAAATGTGAATGCTCACACCTATAGAGATGACATCCTTGTTTGTTATGTGCGCCGTTATGCCGGGGCAATAGGTGATGCTTTCGTGCTACAGGACGATAACGCGAGACCGCACAGGGCTCGCATCGTGGATGCTTATCTTGAGCAGGAAGCAATTCAGCGAATGGAGTGGCCAGCTCGATCACCGGACCTGAATCCCATCGAGCATGTTTGGGACGCTTTAGGACGACGTATAGCTGCTCTCAATCCTCCTCCTAGGACCCTAGCCACGCTTTCAACTGTTTTGCAAGAACAATGGCTCTCACTTCCTACCGAACTCATAGATCGCATAATTGATAGCATCACACATCGCTGTATGTGCTGTATTGCCGCTCGGGGGGATCATACACCATATTAAAGGCACTTTTCCTATACCAAACTGACATATCCGATTAGTTCATTGTATACATATGCTAGTTTCTGTAACACCATAATTGTCTGGCGATTTCTTTTTATGCTATTTTATACCTACCTATATGTTGTATAATGTGCATAAGTTTCATTAAATTCTACGTCTAACTTTTTGAGTAATCGCTATTTTTGGGACTTTTCCTTAATTTTTGATAACCAGTGTAAGTTTATTGTTTGTTTCAAACAGTTTCTAATGCCTATTAAAAAGGGACCTTTCTTAATTTGTTCAATTTCATAATTTCCTAGATCAGACGGATTTTTATTTTTCATATCATCGAAATTTCATCCTAAATTAAAAAATTAAAGACATGGTTGTTCGAGCTCATACTATCAATCAGTTTTGTGGTAGACGTACTCATACAACTGCGTGATAGCTAGCTTTTACCAAAAACATGCTAGTGCTAACCAAAAGAATTCCAGAGAGGATTTTCACTTTCTCGAAAAGGAGTTTAAAGTTAAAAGTGTGTTAAAGGCTTAATATTTTTAGGAAATAAGTTGCAGACATTTATGAACTTCATGCCCTGGTGTATTCAAATGAAATAAGTTTTTAAGAATTGTTTATTAGAGACAGAGAAATGTCTTTCAAGAAACCATTATCCTGTACCTCCAACATCCCAGTTTCTGGCGCAGAATGATATACCCTAGACATTCCTAGACCTATTTGTTCTCCTTCTAGAGTGCTTGCCATCTTCCTGAATTTCACAATAGAACTAAGCAGTAGAATGTAATATTTCTCCTTTCATATTTATGATATCACTCCCCACATTTTCTGCATCATATTTTTACTACTAGTTTTATGCAATTTGGTATGATTTAATAGATTACACAGGGCAACAGTGGTTTTGGTGCCGGGGTATTTGGAGCTGATTTCATATCAATTTGATGCTCCGAATTGAAATATGGCATTAGTTTTTACCTCGGAGCTCAAATTTCTAAGCTGTAACATTTTACTGAAATATCCGTTACACTAGTTTCAGTTAAATCCATGGATCAAATTAAAAAACTAAACAAGGAATTTTTCATTATTATTATATTATTTTAAAATGTTAGAGGAACATAAAAATCATAGATAATATTGCAGTAATACTTATCTAATTACAAAGAGCAAGAAAGAGCAAAAATTCATCGATGAAACCAACTAGTCACTGAACGCTTCGGAAACTTCTTTCCGAAGACATTCCGATTCATGACATTCTTGGATGTATTTTGGAACAGTCCCTTTTTAAACTCCAGCAGTAATCTGCCACCATGTGCGTATCCCATCTTCCTTGTAGCGGTCCTCCATAGTTTTAATATCCTGGTGAAATCTTTCACCTTGTTCTTCACTGGTGTCTCCTAAATTTTCAGGAAAGTGGTCTAAGTGGCTGTGAAAATAGTGCACCTTAATGCTCACGTTACACCCAAGGGATCTGAAACTGTTGAGCATCTCGTCTACCAGTTCAACATAGTTTTCAGCTTTGCATTTGCTCAGAAAATTTCCGACAACTGTAACAAAGGAAGTCCAAGCTTTTCGTTCAGCCTCATTCATGTAATTTACGAAGGCAGGATCCTTAAGGCTGCTATGTACTAAGAAAAAAAATCGTATTTTCCTTTTCCTCATCTTGCAGACTCTTGTGGTGGGAGGAGTCCAGTTGACAGTTCAAGAATTCCCCCCCCCTTAGGATTGACATTTTGAGGGATTGTAATGACTCTCTCTCGATAGGGGGGTTAAGCACTGCCCCCAAACTTTTTATTTAAAAAATATTTTTGTCAACTATTTACAGGTACATAAATGCTGATAATCAAATATAATTGGTATTGTCAGATAGCATAAACTTTTCTGCAAAGTGCTACAGGATTCATTTTATAAATTTCGTCCACCGAAGGAATTTATGAGCGTTTAAAACACACTATACCAAATTTTTCCCCGAATAATTTAAATTTTAAAATATTAATTGCATTTTTTTAAAAAAACAAAAAATGTACACAAATGTAAAATTTCTTTCAAAATGACGGAGTACAATTTTTTTTTAAAAATCTTTGAATCCAAGTCGGTAATATGTGGACAAATTTTCTCCATAGGTTAACATTGAGGTGAGCGAATCCAATGGGGTTCATGCATAGCAGCCTTAATGAGTTGTCTTATTCGTGAGCCGACAAATATTCCTGCTTGAATTTTTTCCGTACTCAACTTAGGCATCCCCCCCCCCCATATATGCAAAGCATGATCCGTACTTATCAAGAGCCTTTACAAACTGATTCATTTGACCCATCTTGCTATGCAGTATAGGAAAGATGATTTTCTCTCGTCCAACTAAGGGGTCGTTAACATTCTTTGCCCCAACGTTCATGTTTTCTCTTTTAGGCCACTCTTTTCTAACCCAGTGGTGTGTATTGTCTCTGCTATCCCAGAGGCACACGGTGCAAGGATATTTGGTAAAGTTTACCATTTTCAAGTCCATACAAATCACCCATTGATGTTCATGATACTTTATTTTCTTCAAGGCCAAATCTGTGGTGTCATGTTCTTTAACTTTCGATGATTGAGCAGCTGGTATTGAACCATAGTTGTTCCCATTGTGTAGAGGACACATTTCAAACTTCGCTTTGTGCTGTCAATAAATAGGCGCCAATCATCTGAAAAATATTTAGGAAGACCCATTTTTCCCAGGAGGACAAATCACCCATACTGGACTGTATTGAATAGAAAAAATGATACATAGGTGGATGTACAGTAAAACCTCGTTTATCGGGATCTCGTTAATCCGGATCTCCGGATAATCCGGGTCAGATTTGTAGCCATTGTTTTTATTTAATGTTCACATTAGATAATAATTTTTAACTATGATAGCAAGAACGTAACTGCAAGCACGCCAAATATTCACTTTTTAGTTTGATTCAATGTACATTTTCTGCATAGATTGTACAATAAATTATGGTAAAAATGGCTTTTTGTTGAGTTTAAGAAAACTTTACTAGACTTAACAATTCTTTGTTAAGAAATGATGTGAAAAGTTATTTTTATATATTTTGATGTCTTGTAAACAATATTATTTTGTTACAAAACAAAGTAAGTCTTCTTAGTTAAGGATTTTGTATCGCTTATTACCCATATTAAGCGGATTATCTGGATTTCCGATTGTCTGGAATGCCTGTGGTCCCAGTTAGTCCGGATAAACGAGGATTTACTGTATCTAAAAATATTTAGATTCATATTTAGATTCAGCGACCCCAATATAGCTAAAATCAGTTCTAAAATCCTTGGCACTAAGAAAATTTTTTTTTGTAGCCATGTGTTATTATTCCCTATGAACAAGAATTCTTTTGTTTAAAAATTAGTAATCACGGCTTTATCTCTTCACTGTTTACCTTAAGAAAGGTTTCACTCGAACTCTTTACTTCCGGATATCAAAGAAAGCATGTTTTAGTGAAATCAATCAGATTTTTAAATTCATTTATGGCGGAGTTTCTGTAAAGAAGAAAAAAAGATTCTTATGTGAAGCTAGATTCTTGTTTGAGATAGAACGATTTACTAAATCTATATGTCAGAGTTTTAATGCGTCAAAAGAAAATCTAAGTAGAGTACGTTTTTAGTTATTTTTTTCACAATAAGAAAAGGATATTCTAAAGTTTACAAAAATACATTAAACATTAAATATGTATTGTATTTAACATAATAAAATAATTTTAAGACCTTTAAAATTTCAATTAGGGTTAGTTTTTAAGTAAAAAAAAATATTGGTTCTATGAACAGAAGCTACAACACAATTTTAAACGTCCAGAATTTCGCTTGGCATATGAAATACAGGGCAAGGGATTTTCTTATCTTTATATGAAAGGAAAGAACATTTATTATCTCCATAACGTATCATTTCACCATATCTATCATAGAAACTAAATTAACAAATTAACATCAACCTCAAAAGAAAAGAATTAAAAAATTTGTCGAAATAGAATAGACTTTTCAAATTTCCAGCTATTTGAGAAATGGGGCCAAAGTTTAAAGAGAAGTCACTTTCATAGCCGAGTTTAGATCACTACGTATTTTATTTCAACGATTTCTGTTAAAATATAGCATAAATGTGTTTCATTGTAACATCAAATTTGCCCTTAACATAGGCCAAGAGAGGAAAGAGTGTCTATCTCACTGATAAGAATGTATTTCTTTTTGTCCAAGAACAAGCAGACGCGATCAGTGACCAAACTGACAGTTGAGCGGCCGGTAAATAAGAAGCAGCCGTCGCCCATAGCAACGCTGCTAACAATGTGGAACTTAAGGATGAGTAAAAATGAACTTTGATACTCGATACTGCATGTTCATATCATTTCGTGACAATCGAAAGGAGGCAAGCGGAAAAATTAGAGACTAACTGTTCCATAAATGTAATAATGAAACGTGTATCAGAGAGAATTAGTAGACATTATTATGGAATTAACATTTTTATAGCGTTGTAATATTGATGTATTAATGATTAAAGATGCCCTCGTTCATTTCCTTATTTAAATACTAGCATAATAAATTAATATTCTTTCAGTAAAAGGTGGAAAGGGAAATATATTCTTGAATCAAAGGTAAAAGAAAAGTGCAAAACATTTTTCTTTCATTGTACATGAATTTCTCTACATAATACACATATATACATGCTTGCACACACACACATATAGGAATCTAATAAAAACATTATTGTCCTTTTACATGTATATGTATGCAAGTGTATGTATGTATACGCGTATGTGTCAGTGTGTTCGTGAAATTGAACTACACGGTTTGATTTCACCAAATTTGACATTATTATCAAATGTTTAGAGTGCATTAAAAGCTATCATATACATTTGCACTGAGAGAGAGGAGGGATTTCGAGCATAAATTATACATCTGTTAGTTTATATTTGATATTTATCCAACTTTTGTAACTTAAAACTAACTTAATAGATACTCGAATTATTTTTATTGCATTAATTTTCAGACATTCAGATCGCCAAAAGAATATTAAATTGGAATGTATCTTTAATAAAGATTTAAATTATGCTGAAGGCAATATTGTACAAATTAATTTAATTCAATAATTAATATCAAGGGATTGTATTCATTTGTAATACTCAACCAGCTGTTCAAGCTTTAAAAGTTATGTTTGACAAAGGACTAAATTTGCATCTTTCAACTTTTAAATTGCGATTAAATAGTCACTTTTCCAAATATAACCAAAAAATTGCTAAGAGTTTGAAAATGTGTTAAATGGTGATAAGGGAATTTCATAAAAAGTAAGCTGATTCATTTAACATTTCAAAAGACATTTTTGTAATCTAATTAACTGATTGTTCAGTAAGATACCTTTATACTTTTATAGAATTAATTTCCATTTATTTGAAAATGCGTATTTTGTTTATAATTTTTAAATTTTCTAAAAAATAGTAATGTACTTTAGTTTTAAGAGCAATTAAAACAGAATGTGAATTTTTTTTATTGTGGATTAATGTGTCTTAGTTAAAAGGTTCTGGGATATTCTGAAGACGGCATTACTAAACAGGTTTTATACATAGGGTATGCAAATGTAATGGACTAAATGAGTAAATAAAATCTTATGTAATATGAGATGAGCAAGTTAAAAACCATTTTCACAGATGACTTTAAAAAAAAATAATTTGAATGTTTACTCTCATTTTGAATATTAACGTTACTAACGACTTCAAACTACATGGAATTAATTACTTTGCCTCTCTCACAGACTCTGCAAATAATAATAGTTACAAATGAAGTAAATGATTGTGTTTTCCATTTTGACTAAAGAAGAATCAAACAGAATCATGAAAATGTAACAAAAGACAATTTTTTATTCATGCTAATAGAATGAAAAACAAGGTTCTTCAGTTACGATTAATTAATTTTATTTTAACCAAAAATAAGAAATTTAGACTTAATGAAGGGAAATAATTATCAAACTTTCATAACATTCACTTTTAATTAATATTATAATCATTAAAACTCTAGTAAATTAAGTACATTAATGAAGCATGATAAAAGTTTAAAAACTAAAAAATAATCTCTGATATTCTTTAGGATTTATTTTTAGTAAATTGAGAATATATCTCGAAACATTATTAGCAAAAGGTATTTAATTTACAGAGCCCAAATCGATTGTACGGGAGTGGAAATATACACAAATATAAATAGCAAATAATTATTGTATGAACCTAGAAAAAACTATCAAGTTTTCAGTAATATAAAGCTTGAACTATAAATAGGTATATTCAGATAAGTATATGTATAAATAGTAAAGAAGGTTTGGGTTTAATGTTTGCTAAAATTTTATAAAAGTAAATATAGAAATACCTTATTTTTCTATTTTCGATAAAAATGGTAAGTAAAATATATTGCCGAAAAATTTCTTAATATTTTGCCTAAATGCCTGTTTATTAAAATTATATGTATAATATATGATTCGAATTATTAAATGTTTAATGTCACTATGTCTGTAACTTTTGTTCTTCAAATATAATTTATTAACTATTTTCGCACAGTCATATTTAATACATATGATGACATATGCTTTAATTTTAATAGCATTCACAACTTTTTAATAGAACAGACTTAGAATGATCTAAATCACACGTGGTCTATTGCTCACATTCTCAAAATGAATACAGGATTTGCAAACCATTTCTACTCTATAATCAATAGTTCAAAATTACAGATACTTACAATTTTTGGAGAAGTTTTAGAACTAAAGTGTTCCTATTAAAATCCTTCCAGTTGTTTTCTAGACTTCTTTGACATATTTGCACAGATCTAATTGTAAAACGATGTTTTATATTCTCCCCTGCTTCTAAGAGGAACTTACTTTCTCGACAACAATCGGAGAACTAATGTTTTCGATGCTCAACTTCTCTCTTTTCCAATATTTCTAGCAAGAGATAGCAGTTACGTCATTTTACGATAGCGCCCCCTATATGAGTTTCAGATCTGACTGTAAGGTGAGAGAGACTGTTCAACTGGATGAAAATTTAGTTTTAGGAATAATATAATTTTGTATCGCAGGCACAGATGTGACCAAAGTGGGACAGAGATACGGAAGAATAGATTTTTGTTTAAACAAATAGCATTTGAGTTTTCTTGCATTTCCCGTAAAGCGTGAATATTCTCAGTGCCTGCTTAAAATTATCTTCAATTCTGTATTATTGTATTATATTAGTTGAATTTTCTTATTTCAATTCCCTAAAAAACGTATATATATATATATACATATATATATATATATATATATATATATATATATATATATATATATATATATATATATATGTGTGTGTGTGTGTGTGTGTGTGTGTGCGTGCGTGTGTGTGTGTGTGTAAGTAAGTACGAAGAAAATAATAAGGGTGAATGTTGCCGAATATTTAAAGAATTTGTCTCAAAATATTTCTGGATGAAATGAAATTTTATTCCATTGATTAATTATATATATTTATCCTTATGTACAAAATGGAGAAAGTCAAAGTAAAATTTTTACTCAAATGTCACAAATTAACATTTTTAAAGGTTGCTTCCTTAGGACATTATTGAGCATATAGCCCAGTCAAAAAAGGTTTTATGGCTAAACAAAATATGAAAGTTTTGAAAATTGGCGGAGATGTTTGTTTAGGCATGCTAATGACCATACTAAAAGTCCTCACCTATCAGACTTGAGCTTTCGCCGCCATCTTGGAAAATGTGTACACTTTTTTGGTATTTTGGAAATAGCTTTAAAAATATTAATTTATAAAAAATAATTAAATACAAAAATTAAAGAGCATTAAATTATGAAAAAAAATCATTCATAACATTTTTTTATATGTCTAACAGGAACAAAGATAATTGACTTTGAAAAGAGCGCACTATCACACCTGGGATGCGCAACCGCGGTTTCTCATCGCGGTGGGAGGAAATACCCGCGCATGTGCTTACCATAATTAGCCAAATTAGTTTTACACTAAATGGGAAGGATTTTTGTATTTTTTCAAATAAGTAGGGAAATATTAACTTTACGTAAAAAAAGTTTATTTCAAAAATTAAAAAGCATTAAATTATGTACAAAAACGATTTTATATATTTTTGTCGTAAACCTAACAGGAACGAAGATATTGACTATAAAATGCACGTTGATAATGGAGGTAGCTTTAAAGTCTCGTTGCAGGCGCTCTTCTTTGAATTTCTAACCTCTCCCACATTTCGGCATTCTTTAAACACAGTAAAATTGACTTTAATGTTTTTGGCTATGTAGATAATTAATCATTATTAATTTTATACATGAATGTAGTACACTTGGGGTATTCACTATCAGATTTCCATTGCGAATAATTGTTCAAGCTTACCTACTTCAGGATTTACGTGCTTTTTTCGGTACGGGATTCTCCCCTTCGTCAGGCATGTATAGATCGTCTATGGATCCGCTAGCATCGGCCCATTCATCAACTTCTTTCATTCGATCATCATCATCAACAGGGCTGATTCCAATCTGACATACCCCATTGCAATTATTGCAGGCCGTTGTGCAGTTGATTCCTGCTTTCCGACATCCGCATCTTACTCCACAGTCAGTCTTACAGTTGCAAAACACCATGTTTAAAACTGAATCGGGAGCTACTGCATCTATAGTTGTGATGGGCACAAGAATTTTTTCTTGACGCTTCCAGCCCCACAGGCAGTTGGGCCTTTCTTTTTCAGGTGCTCCAAAGTCTTCCTCATTTTAATTTCGATGTCTCGTATTTGAGTGTGTGCGTTTAAGGTTTCTTGCGATGGTGGTTCAGTAGCAAAATCTCGAAACAACTCACGGATATTTTTACATTCCAAATCCGATATGTCCATGCCGTCAAAAATTATTTTTGCTAAAGATGTTTGGGTCAATAAATGAGCTCGGACGGCCCTAGCGTATGCATGGCCAGGCAACATTTTTTCTACTGACGTAGGTGCATAAATCAAAGTGAGTATTTCTTTTAACCCACTTCCAGCCATTATGTACCCAATGCAGCCTAAGAATGATATTAAAAGATGGAATCTACCAATCATCACAATACAACTTGATAACAATGGATTGGATGTTGCTGCGACTCTCTCTCTCGAGCTTTAATATACAGTGGTTAGTCAAACGTGAGTATGCAAGACTTTTGGTGCATTTTAACACACTGCTGGACAGCATATTTCAGCACACTGAAAATGGTGTCATACTTGCTTGGTGGTGAATTAACAAAAGGAAGGGGTATTACTTTGGTCTTTTCACAAGGCTGGTTTCTGGTTATACAATGGAAAAATCCTTTCCATTCAGGTATCTGTGGAAGACCTAACCACTTAGCACACATCCAGGAGATATCAGATGGCTTAGGCAATGGAAAATCTTCCGCTAAAGAATTTAAGACATTCAAATCTTCGATAGTAATTGTTTTTAACTCAGGCCCTCGAAAATTTTCAAACGTTTCCAGAGGAATGATTCCCATTTTGCCTACTGTCGATGCGGATGTAAGTTCGGTTAATTTTTTTATCTTCGTCACGGGTTCCACTGCTGAAGCTGGAGTAAAACAAGCAATGCCCCCCATGCTATGAAACGTATTAAGGCCATCGATTGTCGACACATTGAAATCTGCATTGTCAAATACGGATTGGCAGAATGATCCCTCGCGCATTTGGGGTTGCGGATGATATATGGCTGACATCTCAAGTGTTTGGGCTTCATAGTAAGAAGAAAAAAAATCCTAAATTCGAGAGCATTGTTATTAAATTCTTGGAACAGAACTTTTTGTACAAAAATAATACAAGACCATTGAGCAGAGGAGACATGAATGATCATGGCCTTACCTCTGGTATAATGGCGTGAGCTATTGAAGTTACTTTTTTTTCCGCCTTAGCAATCTTTTTTTTAATAATCAAGTGCTCCAAAAAAGATTTTAGGCTTTCTGGAATGCCCTTGTTCACATCTCTGAAAAAGTTATCACTTGGAGGGTAGCAATGAGTGTCATAAACTGGTGTCTGGATATCTTCTTTTATTATGGCTGCAGCAGTTTGTACTATACGTAGACGCTCCTCACGATCATTTCGCATCCTTTTGTCGTATTAGAGTCTGATAAGACTTTCATTCCAGTATTACGAAAACATATGACAGTAACTCTTTTGGAGTTTGAAGCAAAAATAATGCCATCCCCGTATTTTTGTTTCAACTTATTTCTCAAAGTGATGTCGTCTGGAACTAGCCCTGTAATTTGAGATTTGAGTTCGGGTAGTGAGAATTGACAGTCGTCATTATTATCAAGGAAGAAGGATATTTCGTCTACAGCTTCTGAGACGTAATCCGACTCAGGCCGGTCTCTCTTTCTGATTGGTGCAGTGTGTAGAAAAAATGTCATGAAGCAATCTTAGTGATAAATCGCATCAGCAGCAACTAAATCAGCAACGTTTATTATACGACACTGAACTTCCTCTTCCCACTGGTCATGTCTATTCGCTGCAGGTTCAAGAACTTTGTTTTTTATTTCGAGACTCCTAACTTCGTACATAGTTCTTCGCCTGTCAGTTGGTTTTTTCTTTTGTCTTGTTTTGAATTCTTCGTCTATCACTGCCGTACAAAAGAAACATTTTGTTCGAAAATCGAACTGGGGTAAAAATAATCGTAAACTTACCGCGAGCTCTTCTCTTTGGTATGTTGACGCGATTTCTGCATTTCTTTTTAAATCAACTTTTATACTTCCTGGTCTGGTGTAATTTCTCCGACACAACGAATGAACCGAAACAGATTTTAAATGTTCCAACTGTTCATGCTTATTGTCTTTTCTTTGGACACTAGCTCTCTTAAAGCGTCGATCCCCCTTTCTCCTGCATTCACAAAATCATCATTTGGCATTAATTTTTTACATATAAAATATAGTTCCGTATCAGCCATTGTTCACATACGCATAAGGAACGGTGACTAACTATTAACTGGCTAGGAAAATACTAGGTTAAGCCCGATTTGGTGCCTTATGGTATGCACATGCGCTTGTCTTCCAGCCATCGCGATGAGTACCCCCGCATACGCGTCCCTGGTGTGATAGTCTCTTTCCAAAGTCAATTATCTTTGTTCGTG
Organism: Dolomedes plantarius; assembly: GCA_907164885.2. Taxonomy (NCBI): domain Eukaryota; kingdom Metazoa; phylum Arthropoda; class Arachnida; order Araneae; family Dolomedidae; genus Dolomedes; species Dolomedes plantarius. Next base: position 18,334,791 of record OU015494.1, on the reverse strand, counting down.
TTAGACTTATAAAAAAATATAATATATATTTTTTGTGCATTGTTTTTTGTAGAAGCTACCTCCATTATCAGCGCGCATTTTATAGTCAATATCTTCGTTCCTGTTAGGTTTACGACAAAAATGTATAAAATTGCTTTTGTACATAATTTAATATTTTTTAATTTTTTAAATAAACTTTTTTGACTTAAAGTTAATGTTTTCCTAGTTATTTGAAAAAATACAAAAACCTTTCCATTTACTGTAAAACTAATTTGGCTAATTATGGTATGCACATGCGCGGGTATTTCCCCCCACCGCGATGGGGAACCGCGCTTGCGCGTCCCAGGTGTGATAGTGCGCTCTTTTCAAAGTCAATTATCTTTGTTCCTGTTAGACATATAAAAAAATGTTATGAATGATTTTTTTTCATAATTTAATTCTCTTTAATTTTTGTATTTAATTATTTTTTATAAAATCAATATTTTTAAAGATATTTCCAAAAAACCAAAAAAGTGTACACATTTTCCAAGATGACGGCGAAAGCACAAGTCTGATCGGTGCGGGGACTTTTAGTATGTTCATTAGCATGCCTAAACAAACATCACCAAATTTCAAAACTTTCATATTTTTTTAGCCATTCGTCAAAATCGGGTCTATTTTGTCTGGGGTAATAATACCCAACGTTAAATGACATGAAGCTTGCTTTTCTCAATAAGTACTGCTTTAAATATTATTAAAACTTTTTATCTCCGCTGTAAAAAGTTTTTTCTCTTATTGTACGTGCGTTCATTTTGATTTTAAAGACCAAATTTTATACGTCTTTAGTATCATAATTAATAGATACGTATTTATCAATGGCACTTATTACTTGATTTATTTGACAAAGTCTATCCTATTTTTTATGCAGTTATAAAAAAAATATTCTCTGCAATACCAGTCCTAATTTTGAAACTGACAGTTGTGCCCCGGCAGCACAAACCATAGCGATTAATTGCATTAAATTTTAATACAATGAGAATTTTATTATGAAGATTTAGGATTAGGAAATGTCCATTGAATGTCTATTTCTACGTTCATTTTTCTGACTTAAAAAAGATCCACAACTTCTACACAGGGCACAAACGAGGTTGTCTCAAATTCTTGTGAATGACAGATTCTTTTATTCAACTTAGTTACGAAATGTGGATTTATATTATTGAACATAAATTTAAGCACCATTTTTAATATTAACTCGAATAATTAAAAAAAATTGCAAATTTAAATATTTTCAAATATATAACGGTTGAGTTTTTAAAATTCTTAAAACTTTACTTTGTGCAATTCCTTTGTGTAATTGCTTTCTAAAGAAGCAAAGTAGGTTTAAGATCTTAACAGTTTTGTACACGAAACTAAAAAGGATAAGTTTTAACATATTTGGTGATTTTATAATTTCTACTGCAGAATAAAACCAGTCAGTGTAAACTTATTTTCTTAAAGCATTTTGTATTTCCAGTAATTCGAATTTTAAAACTAGCTGAGTGTTAGACAAATTCTGGACAAATCCCAAATTAAAGTAGCTCGAATATATATTTTGAAGGCGATATAATTTATTCTGATCAAATTAATTAATTCATATGAAAAAATAATAGAATATTGCTTAAAAGTGCAGTATAGTATTTGTATTTGTTGGATTTTGTGAATAACTTGACTTAGTCACCTATATTCATACATGCTCTAAATATAATCTAGGAGCGTATAGCTAAATCAATATACAGTGTGACAATTACTGAACTATATGAAAAAAAAAACTTGATAACTTTTGAACCATTGGCGGTTCAGGGAAAATTTGGCAGTTAAATGCAGGGCATCTTGAGATTTTTTTGAGCATGCGCACTTGTATTGTTGTTGTTCATTTTTCGTTCAAAATGTCGAAATACAGCGTTTTTGAGCGTGTATTCATCGTAAAAGGCCTACTATTCGAGTAATAACAGCCCGATTGCGGCTCAAAGGAAATTTGTGACGGAGTACAAGCTAAAGACAACCGGTCCAAGTGTTATAACAATCAAAAATCTGATTAAAATGTTCGAGAGAACTGGTGGACACTTAAAGGGACAGTGGACCTTCAAACCTAACTTCTTTTGTTCTGAATGGATTTGATTGAAATTGTGTGATTAGTACCATAGATATGTAAAATTGGTTAAAATTTAATGATGCAATATTAATAATTTTTGTATTATAAATTGTTAATTATATCAAAAATTGGCCTAATTAAAAATAATCCATGCGCATTTCTTTTGCATATAATATGGTAATTTTTATTTACAGGATACCTTATAGAACTAAAAATAAAACTCATTGCTTATTTTAAGCATTCATTAAAAATATAAAGAGAAAAAATAACAATAGTGAAAACGCCCTTTTTATTACGCAAAATACCTATAAATCATCTTTTCAAGTACAAAATTTATAAAATTCTGAGCTACGAAGAAAAATTTTTTTCAATAAGATTTATTTGATATACAGTTAAATATTTAAAACTTAAATTTCAAAGCAATACGATAATTGCAAATGCGCCTGGAGCAGTTTGAATATTCGTATGACATGAAAATTTTTATTTTGAGAAAAACACATTTAAAGTTATTGCTATTAGTAACCACATAATATCTAAATTAAATACAAATGCCTATAACTAGGAAAGTAATCACAAAAATTAAAAAATTCTTTTTGCAACACATTCCTACTCGTCCGTAGTTTCACAATTCAATAAAATTAAAAAAAATAGAATTTTTGGACAAATTACACAATTTTAAAAGTCCACTGTCCCCTTAAGCGAGTTTTGCAGAACTTTGCTCTTCGTCTGCACAATATCATAGCCATTGATGGCTTGCATATCGAACATGTCATAAACTAAATCCGATTATCTGTAGTTACTTTTCAAATTTGAATAAAATTTTTGAACTCTGTAGTTTTTTAAAAATTTGATGTTTTATTTCATATAGTTTAATAACTGTCACTCTGTACGTTTGCGTATTAAGTAGGTAGCTGTAAGGTACTGTTCAAATGTTTCTAAAGGTTTATTTAACATACCTAACCCCCACAAGTGTTAAATTGAACATGATCAGCATTATGATCATTGCTTTAAGTACTGCCCATTCGGCAGGCTCTATGTATTTGTCATCTTCTTGAGCTCTAAATTTTGTACCATATTTAGTGGTTCTTTCCGAAGTGGGTTCTTTGCAAAGTGGACTTCGTCAAACACCAGTGGAAATTGAGGGGAATTCTTCTCCCTCAAGCGTAGATTGTTTGTGCCTTGCCGAGGAGACCATTACAAGGGTGAAATTTAGGTGCCTGTACGCTAAAGATTTGCTTTAATGGTCAGTATTTTGCATAGAATCAGGTTTCCAAATGTTAAATCAATTTTTCAGTTCTTATAACAACAAAGAAACTCAAAGATTCAAATTCCATGTTTTATTTGCGATAGTATAGTTTGGGTTGCATTTGTTCATCCATTTATACACATTAAAACATTCTCGATTATGTATAGGTGTCTACGACTTGACTTGCACCCATTTATTTTGTAAAACTTAGGTGATTAAATTTAATATTTCATGCATTGGGTAAATAATAGTTAAAAATCCATAGCGGAAGTTTGGAGGAAGTATCAGTGTAATTTTCATCACAGTATATGTGAATAAATATTGCTAGATTTATTAAAATCCAAACGAAATGTTAAGTGAAGAAACAAACTATATACTTCGATGATGAGGAATGCGAAAGATTGAAACGAACAATGGCATGGATTTTACCCTATCCCATTGTACCCTTTTTTACCTTTGTCTATTATAATGTTTCTAGGGGAATCCCAGATTGGTATATGCTTATAATTATCTTATGAAAATCACTTTAGATTTTATAAAAGCGTAAAATACTTCACGACAACTAAGTAATCGAATATTATCTCACGTGTAATCCCTGGAGTACTGATTTTTTGCTATCAAAGGCAATTATTATGCAAGAAATACGGAGATACAATACTGGTAGTTATTAAGAAAAGCCACGGGAACGATTTAAGCCCAATTCTTTCCGTTTCAATGCTAATCTAATGTAAAAGAATAAATTCATTTTGCTTACGATTTTGTGAATATTGTTGTGTAATTATGCAGTTTTCTCTTTAAAGCTTTTAGGATATATATATATATATATACTATCTGTATATGAGTGTAATGAGACAGTGAAAAAGAGCGAATACATAGAGAATAAAATAGCTTCTTTTTTTTGTTTTTATACCTCCTTAGTCTTTGTATGATTAAAAATGGGCAATCAGATATAATTTCAATCAAGTGATCTAAAAATAAACACTTTTTAGTGTTTTAAAGAAATCTTTATAACATATTTTGATTTGATTTAAATTAGAATTTTACTAGATTTTAATATTATTATTAAAAGTTTTAGGAATTTTAAACATATGACATTGTTACGGAAGAGCGAAATTACTGAGTCACAGAGATTATTCTGTTTCAATTAAGTAATTTGTTTTGAATCGTGTTTTGAAAATAAGCCGGGAAGTGAAATATATTTTCTTTATCACAGCCCTTTCTGGAATGAAATGTCCAGATTATGTAATTAAATTACATTCTTTCTCTGAATAAAATGCAATTTGCTATCAACTAAATAAAACAAAGGTAAGGCTTAATGCACTTCATCTTTGTGTCTTTCCATAAATTTTAATTTGAAGGGGTTCCAGTTAGAATAAAAAGTTTTAGCTACATCTTAAAGTATTTTTATGTTTCCGTTTGTTTTGAATAAAATATAAAATATGAGTATTTTCATCCTACTTCTACTCCAAAACGCATTAATCTCCATTAAGAAAAGCTGTTACTCTAACCTTTACAGTGATACATATGAGGTTGCTTCATATGGAAATCCAAAAACAATTTTTAAAAATAATTTATACAAAATTAAGGCTATGTCATATCTTTTCAAGACTTGGAGGAAATCTGTCATCATATCTCAATACAAAGGGATGTGAATTGTAAAAAGGCAAAAAGATAATAAAATGAGCATATTTTTGACTATACATTACAGTTTGTTTCGTCTGTGAATACAGTAACCATATGGATATTCTTAAGATAAGATAGCAAACAAAGAGGTATCGAATCTAATTAAAGGGATTAAACATTTTAAAGAAATATGCTTTAAATTAAAAAAGAAATATTATATTAAATTATAGACTTTTGTCAATTACATATTGATGATTATCCCCTGCATGTGATTAGTAGATAGTTATGTTTAACGATACAGCATTTATCAACATTAAATTATACTTTTAGCACATTAAATTTTTTGTGTGGAAAATATTCCATAAATAATTTTTGAGGGATGACTTTGCATTGACTTTCATTGTCTTCACTGGTTTGACACAACTTTGTAGGGCATTGATTTAGGACTTATGCAAAACGCGTTTCACTAAGATTCAAAACATTTTAAAAAATTTAGCCCACGTTACTTGTAAATGGAATGCTTGTTCATAAATTTGATAGTCATCAGTATCGATTGAAGTCCAATATTCGCCAGGATTTCCTCCCTCTTCCCTCTTCATCGGAATAATTTATTGGAACCATTTTTTCCTGGTCTGAAAAAAAAAATCTAGTGTCACTGTAAAGGTCATCAAAGGAACCAAAAGGACTTTCCAAAACTTAAGAATTTTCATGTATTTCATGACGACTATTTTCCACGTTGGTATGGTTATCCTTTATTCATTTTAGGGGCACTAAAACGTTAGAAAATGCCATAAAATAACCATTTAAATATCACTGAACGTGTTGGCTGTTGCCGTATATGAATTGAAATGTAAAAGCAATACGAGTATATGAGGATATCAGCTGAATTTTATATTACCAGTCTTCTTTCCTCTCACCAGACCCGCGATACTTGAAGCAATGTTGCAGTGTCAAGTCATAGATGATATACTATGACCGATAAGAGTTAAATGCTTTTTTATTCGGTTATGGAAAATGCTATTTCAATGATTTTAACATATTCTGGTTAACACTTCAATATTGTAAACCCAGCCTTATGAAAGTAAAAATAATGAATATTTATTTTAGCTTATCTATTAAGTCTTCCTTCTAATTTTTAATCCATGATTTGTGTAACTGTTTGAGGAATATTTTAAATTGAAAATTAGTTAAATAATTTCTCAGAATGACAATAAATGAATTTTAAATGGCTAAATCAATAATTTTATCCCAAGTCCGAGTTAAAACTGACAGAGTGGTGATAGAAAAAATTCGCTTTACATCAATGTAAATACATTTCATTCTGATAATTCCTAAGCAAACAAGCAAATGGATTACATAGCTCAAAGACATGATGACCGAAGTCATATAAATATACTCTCTAGCTCTCCTATAAAATGTCATAAATGTAGAAAGTAAAGAGTCAAATTTTTATTTGTTAAAACAAATAACAAAATACCTGGCTTTAAATGATATGAAACAGTTCATAAGTTTGATCCTAAAATAGGTAACAGAATTACCTCTTGTATCAAGGTAATTACAATGACGGAATGTAATTAATAGAATTTTCAGGGAAGCTCACTAGGTAGTAGCAGTAAAAATACATTCATATCTTGATGGAACTTATAATCAGTCGAAATCAAGATGACTTTTTTTTTCTATTTTTGCAGACTGCGATCTCTTTCAATACATCTTAAGCAAGTTCCAACACATTTAAGTCATAATTCGTTTATAGCCAGTGCACATGTAAAATATTTTTTATTAAGATGATCTGGTTTATGTCTCAAATAATGATTATCACTTACTCAGGGGTTATTTCCTTAAAATTAGAATAAAGAAAAATTAGTTTCCGAGAAAAGATCTTAATATCTGAGGTCTTATCACGTCACACGATGGAAAGAGTAGTAGTTCAGTTCCGAGGAAGTCAAAAAAAGCATTTCAGCAACTATTAAGATACTATTTCATGGAAACTATTGAATATAAACATTTGAATATATACTGCTTTTAGATTTTTTAATAAAATTATTATTTCCTATTTCATAAAGATTTTTTTCAAACAAATATATCTACTCTGTCAGGCTATGCATTCAGATGAATGAGCAAACTTCTATTTAACACAGATTTACTGATGTTTGCATATGAATTATACATGTTTCCAACAATTAGGGCCTGTTCACATACAATCCGCCAGCGTCAGCATTACTCCTATTGACATATTTTAAACCAATCACAGACCGTAACAATTTCGTGGTTAATTGTTTGGAGGTTAGTAATTGGTTAAACATATTTCAATAAGTGTGGTGAAAAGTGTTGTTGGTGCGGTTAGTAATGAATAGGAAACTGAGAAAACAAATGAAAACTTATATTTAAAAGAACTATTTACAATATTAATATAATTGATATATAATTGGATATATAATTGATGATATTAAGTGACATGAGTTTGTGGTAGATTAGAAAGACGTTACGGTAACAAAGGAAAGCGCTCAGCTGGAATGATGCGTAAATTCCTTCTAGAGACAAGGGAGTCTACCAGTGTAGTGTTCCATTTAACGGAACTGAAGTTCAAAGTCAGCGAGCGGTAACTGCTGATAGCAAAGAGAAGTGTCTAGGGGGGAACATACTCCCACCCTATTAGGACCTTAGTCTATATATATAAAACAGTTTCGTACATGACTGACTCACTGACTGACTGATTTACTGACTGACATACAACGCACAGACGAAACCGCTGGACCTAAAGGGCTGAAATTTTGCATGGCGATTCTTCTTATAGTGTAGTTGTGCACTAAGAAAGATTTTTGAAAAATTCTTCTTAGATTTCTTAAAATTAAATTTGTAACTTAAAATTAATTTTGTAACTTATTTTAAGTTTCCATTTAAAATAATAATTTCAGGGTTATAAAATTTATATCACGAGAAAGATCCTAAAAATTTCTTTAAAATGAAATCATTTTTGAATCTTTACCTCCATTTTCTGATTTTTGGTGATTTTTTAAAGATTCATTTTTAGAATTTAATTTATTAAATGCTGATCACGTGAATTCTTTTCTGGTACTTTAAATAAATTTATCGTCACGTACATACCAACTAAATAGATAAGAAACATATTTTTTTCGTTGCTAATGTGGCAGACGATTGTACATTATCCAAAAAAAATATTCAAATACAGTAAAAGATATGATCCTCAAACTGTACTATATTAATTGTATTATATTCTTTATGTCCTATTAGTTGTAATTTGAATATTATCTTCTACATTATGTTGTCTATAAACTATTCCTTACGATTTTTTTATAAATATATTTTTTTGTTTTTTTCACATCAATTGTATACATTGATCGTTGTACTTTATATACACTCATGGACAAAAAAATTAGCGCACCAAGAAGGAGTCGTCAAAATGAAACGAAATTTTACATACGTAATGACTACTTTGATATAAGTAAATGATAAGAAAATCAAAGAAAAAGGATAATTTATTTCAGAGAAAAGGCAAAAGAACGGAGGAGTTAATACTCCGTTGGACCCCCTCTAGCGCGAAAGCACGATGCGATACGATCGGGCATTGAGTCATACAAGTTCTGAATGATGTCTTGAGATATTTCGTTCCATATTTGCTGTAACCTTGCCTCTAGTTCGTTCAAACTCGTGGGATGCCCAACTCGTCGTCCCAAATGATCCCAGATATGCTCGATTGGAGACAAATCAGGGGATCGGGCAGGCCAAGGAAGGGTAGTTATAGTGCGGAGACAGTCTTGTGACACCCTTGCCGTATGAGGCCGAGCATTGTCTTGTTGAAAAATGGCTCCTAGAGCCGTTGCATGAGTGGCAACACATGTGGTTGCAGGATTTCATGAACATACCGCTGGGCTGTCATGGTGCCACGGAACAATACTAGGGGTGACCGTGTATTGTAGGCAATGGCACCCCATACCATCACACCAGCTGTGGGAGCGATGTGTCGCTGTACCGCAAAGGCAGGATTGAAGCGTTCACCATGGGCTCTCCACACACGAACACGATTGTCATCACTGCCGAGATTGAATCTGGATTCGTCGCTAAAGACGACCTGGTTCCATTCCGCTGCAGTCCACTTTCCTCGTGCGCGGCAAAACTCCAAACGGAGGCGTCGATGGGTGGGCGTCAAGAGCAGCACACGTAATGGGCGCCGCGATATCAACTGTCCTTCAACCAGGCGCCTTCGTATGGTTCGAGAAGACACAGAGGCCCCTAGTGAAGGTGCTACCTATGCCTGGATGGCAGCCGATGAAGCAGTTGGCTGTACACGTGCATTTCTTACGATGTGGCGGTCTTCTCGACGACTGGTCTGTCGAGGGCGTCTTGAGCCTGGTCTTCGTGTACATGACATCTCTCGGGTCCACTGGTCCCAACACCTCCTCACAACACAATCAGAGCGGCCTAATCGACGAGCTACTCGCCTAGCTGATCACCCAGCTTCCATCATCCCGACGATTCTCCCCCTCTCAAACTGCGACAACTGCTTATATTGTCTTCGAACACGGCGTAATGGCATGTCTATCTCAGCTCTTCCTTTGTAAATGATTCAGCACACTCAAACAAGCTTTGGTTACCTGTTTTATACTCCACAAAGTACGATGTTCAACGCCCTCTACCGGCTATACGTAATGCGCAATCACGCTGCATTTCTAATCATTTGCATATCTCCCCGACATGTACCTTCATTGCAAGTTTCGTTACGATCCCGCAATTATTTCTTGGTGCGCTAATTTTTTTGTCCATGAGTGTATATATATATATATATATATATATATATATATATATATATATTGGCATTAATTGCATACATTGACCGTTGTATTTAATTTGAATGTACTCCGTAGCGAAAAGCGGGATTTCAGCTAGTTCTGATATAAAGGAAGAGAAGAAGTTTGGTAATTGACCGTTTTATAACGTTGTGTTGAGTTTGAACTGTAGCGACGCGAACAAGATTATCCTTGCCAGGAGGGGTTTCTAGGATCTTTCCTAGTTGCCAGGATCCTGAAGGAGCCTCATCTTTGATGAGCACGATGTCATTTTTTTAGATTCGAATGTGAGGACTGCCACTTCTTCCGGTGTTGTAGGGAGTGCAAATAATAATGTCTCCATTGTTTCCAGAAACCTCTTCTCATGTTTTGGACCAGCGTCCATCTATTAGCTAGTGAAGGGGAAGAGGAGGGATAGTCAGTAGGGCGCGTCGAAAAAATTATTTTTTTTTCGGAACGCTTTAGTATGGAAAAGTTGCCTATTGTAATCAGAAGAAAAACGGCATAAAAAATTAAAATCGGTTAACAACTTCCGGTCGCACATCGCACTTAAATTTTATGAAAAATTTCAAAAATCGAGATATTTTTGTATTTTTTTCTGTTAGTTAAAACTTTTAAAATAAACACGCTTTAATTTTTTATGGTTGTTTTATGGTTTAAATGACCTAAATAAATTACATTCTGATCATAAATTTTATTTTTTCCGTTCTCGCAACGTCTTTGAAAACATGGAAATTTCACAATTTTTCGTAATTTTCAATGTGCAACTTTACGCTCGATTTTCTAGAACAAAATGATCCAGAACTCACCACGTGGAGGTGGTTGCACGTCGAGTTGCACCCACATCCTACCCAACCAACCATCCAATTGTTGGGTGTGGTATTTACATTATATTTACATCTATTTGCAGAGATTTTCCATAGAGTAGGATTCTTTGGCTTAGCCTGTTTTTTACTTTTTCTTTTTTATATCTATACACATTTAAAGTCTGATTTTTTTTAGAAATGAGGCATAACCGATCTAGACTTCAGTTTCGGATATAGCCATCTCTAGCTTCATGTCCACATACTTTATTCGAGGCCTCTTTCACAATTTTGACTCACCTCTCCACAGCCTGGGTGTGACGGGGAAACTTTAATACTTCTCTGATGGGCGTAGTGTCAGAATTGATGAATGATTTAATATCATCTTCACTTAGGTTCCGCAACATTGGGGGAGGATATACCACACAAGAATTCCAATTAATAATTTCAATGTAATTGGAAGCTTGAAGGTTTATCTTTGGTGGTACGAAATTTCTAACAGTCTTCTTCTTTGGGACGGATTGTCTTGCTTTTAAGATCCTTCTGTAACCAAGTTCTCGAATATGTTCTCTTTCATCAACAAGCATTGCCAACAGAAAATTCTCTGGGTGCGCAAAAAATGCATTTCGTTGAATTACTGGATCGACAACTTGAAGTTATTCGTCGAATATATACCGTGATGTTTGGATTGCTTGAAAGACGTGTTTTGATCCGTCAGTAAAATATTTGCTCTTTTTTTATGGCATATATGATTTCAAGATGAAGCCAACTATTTCTTTTAAGTTTCCGGATGGATCTGATGAAATTATATACAACCCAAGGACTCGGTTGGCCGCAGTTAGCCATCTGGAATGGGACAAAAGACGAGGGTCCCTATTTGCCAAGTCTTCTGGACAATTTCCCAAGGTGATTGCATTTGAAATGTCCAACTGTTGGTCTTTACTCAACAAATCTCTCCCTATATCAAGAATCGAACAATCTATGGGTTCTTAATCAACCACAGGGTGTTTTTCACAGCAAATGAGCTGCTTCCCGGTTGGCCCACTAAAAGAATTAGGTCCTGCAGTTTGACCGTCAATATGTTGGAAAATGTGGCAAAAAGGAAGCTCCTTAAAATGCAGGAGGCATATCCTCCACTTTAGTGGGCGTCCTACATGATTTCTTGTCGGTGAATGACACCGTTCTTCCATCCAGTGCTGGTTATAGTACCATCACACCCTACTACTTCTAGTTTTTCTAGTGATATTGATAGTTCAGACAGACGATAAATAATGCATTGAGTTATATCATTTGATAAACTCGAGGAAGGAGATACATGTCCATTAAAAGTTAATCCAGGTTCCTGGATAAGAGAATAATAGTGTTCATCTTTCAAATTCCTACGAAATTGCTTGGCATTAAATTTTTCGATGAACAAAGTATCATCTTTTCGTCCGTCAAAGAAAAGACCCCAACTTTCCTCAGGAGGTGTGAATTGACTTTTCAAATCCGCCCTAACACGACTCTTGTCTCTTCTTATTTTACACTTATCAACTACAGTAATGAAATGTCATAGAGCAGATATGAATGATTCAGCTGACAAATCACTCACTGCTTCAAGAACGAGTAACACTGAAGCTAACGTATTTTATATCAACAGGCCCATATTGAGTATCATACATATGGCACAGACTCGTACACTTCTAATGCATAGCGAGAAATGACAATCTCTTTCGCACCTACGATCTTCTGCTTATGTGCTGTGCTAGATCACAACATATGTTGCTTCTGCACCCAAAAATAATTTTGAATAAGATGGATTCAGTCACTGAGCTTAGATGTTAAGGAAATAATGTAGGTTGGTTATCACAACCCTGTATTATTTTTTAACTATTATGTCGTAGAATTAACTTAGTTTTAATTGGTAAATGTATTATAAATATTTTAATTACACGCAAATGGCAACAGCTTCGAGAATAGTTTATTTTACAGCTTTACTCAGAGAACTTAAAAGAAATACTCAACATCGTTGTAATGAGTTAAAAGGCTCCAAAATGACGAGAAGATATTTTGTTAAATACACGTGTTAGACTGGCTTTAAATTAGGAACAAGTCGTTATACTTTCCTATGATTAAGGTCATGAATATCCAGGAGATTTTCTAGAACGTGCCTAAAAATATTTATAAGGATATTAATAGACAGGGGGAGTTCATTAAGTGAAAGGATTTACAATATTTCAATATGCATTAAAAATAGACATATGACTACACTTTTTTCTGTTCTGATAGTTCATAACACGTGCTTACTCTCATATATTACTCCCTCTCCTCCTTTTCTTTCCATTCAGTTCTTTTAACCATTTGTTAAATTTATTTCCGGTATTAAAAATTTCAGACACTAAATCAGATAAAAAAGCTGCACAAATAAATTGAAGCTGAAATTTTACAATAAGATTTTTCGAACGTTATTTTGTCTTATGTGAAGTAAGTTTTAAGTTTTCATTATCGTACAATTTCATTAGTAAAACAACTTTAAGCCTTCCGATTTTTTTTCCGAAAAAATATTTTCAAGTATCTTGGTTACTATTGAAATAATATATCTATATATTTATATATTTTTTTACTTTAAAACAAGATAACAACATTTTTTACAGATGTATTATATTCTATTCAACAGTCGGTCACATGTAAAGAAGCCAGATGGTAAACTTCATAACTGACTGTGGTACCAACACAAATGATATCCTGGGACACCTCAATTCGTTCCCGTAATTACTCCGACATTCAAATTTACCTTTCTTGATGGCGGAATTTTTTTTCCGTAGGTGTGATGAAAGTTTTTGATTAAAGAGGACGGATGAGTGCAGAGGAAGAAAAGTGGAAATTAAACGTTTCTTGGGCTTTTCTTAGAATGACACTGGGATTTTCTGAAGACGTTATACAATTCTTATAAATCGTAGCATATCGTTCTAAGAACTTATTGATTTCTTACCTCTGTTCTACTGAACATAACCAATATAACACCCATTTTAGCCCTAGAATTCATTGTATCTTCCAAAGTCCATATTCGTACACCAACAAACTTTATTTTACAGCCCAGAAATAAAGTTTGCAAACATTCCATTACAATTTTCAAAATCGTTAGTTATAAAATGTAAAATAGTTAATACAACTGTTCAGCTAAGCTCAAAGAAATTTACTGAACAATATTGACAACAACTGGAGAAGTTGAATCCTTGGCCGTTGATCCCGACATCCCAGTATCTTTGTAGTCAAATCTTTTGAACAATATTTGCAAACTTAAATAATTCTTTGAAGGTCTTGATATGTTACTTCCAGAAAAATTGGCAATGAAATCATTTAGGGTTAAAAGGGTATCTTCACAAATGTGACTTATTACCCCTGTACAATAAAATATGGGTCTTTGCATTTACTGAAAGTATTTCAAAGGAACGAAAGAATGATTTTAAGTATATAGGAGCTGTTGACTAGAAAGCTCTGTCTTGAAAGAAGAATAGATCTTAAAAGAACTTTCTAAAAGAAATTCTACAACATTTCTATAGTACACAAAAAAACCTACATACGGAAAGTTTACAATCCATGAAAACACGCACTACTTCTTAAATTTTACATTAGCTTATCTAAACGAGTTGAAAGTCAGGCTTCATAACGTCAAAGATTGCTTTTACTTTTTTTTGAGAATCAGTTTTACGGAAAAAATTATCGAAATATGCGGGGGTTGACTTCAAAATCAATTTGTGTTCAAACAGCAAACAAAATCATCGCATTTAACTAATTTAAGATGACGGGCGGTCTCCAGTATTCTGGAGTTTGTTCAGTAAATAACATATAAATCTTTAGAAAACTTCTCATAAGAATAATTGTTCTCGTGTGGTACTAATGGATCCTAACCTTATTCGAATCTTGTCTACGTCCTAAGAAGTTATAAAATATATTCTTCCCGCTTCACTATACAAAGAACCCTCTCGAAAATTCGCAAAAACAAACTTCACTACCGAACATGTCAATTTTAAGATAACAAATATCTTACCAAACATAATCCTAAAAATATTTTATAAATATAATTTATCACGTTTTTAAATACGTGAACATTAATCATCTACACACATGAACTATCCTGAAAGAATTTAAGCGCCTTTTTGAAAAGTGAGATCTTGCATTTTTAACGAGAAAGAGCAATATCTTTATACTACGTATACTTAAACAAGATTAATTAAAGTTACCATTATAAAACCAGAAATACGTGAAAGATTTATCTCTGAAACTGTTTTAAAGCCATTATGAAAAGCTTAATTCCAGTCAGCGAAATGAGCAATGTGTTCAGAATTAAATGACTTAATGTGCTTTAGAGAGGGCTTCAGTTTACTTGGATCAGATAGTTTTGGACCCATTCCAACTTCTTTACCCTTCAAAGAAAGGGACTAACCGTTCGTACCTAGTGTTTGGGAGAAATTTAATACTGACAGGTTCAAAGTATATTTTAAACGAGATACAGAAATAACGTTCTCTTGAGATGTTTAAAAATGGATAGGAAAGAATATTGTCACACGTAAGGAATGCAAATAAATTATTCAAATTTATGGAGTTGATGTATAATATTTATTTCAACATCAATATAATATTACAAAGTAATAGGTAAAATAATTATATAATGGCAGAAACTTATGATCACTCAAATAATTTTTTAATAAACCAGAATGAAATTTACTGTAAGAAAATTTGGACACAGGGTAGTATTTTAACTTTTATTAGGAATCTAATGGCAAGATATTTTTATATTTTAGGATTCATCCAGAAATATACACATCTGTAAACACAACGTGGTAAATGTTACATCGTAATGACCATTTGCGAAGGGTTGAACCGGTGACGCCTAATATCGAGACCAGAGCTGTCATGTGAGATTTAGTCTAGACAGTCTAGACCAGGGGTTTCCAACTTACAAGTGTCCAAGGGCCGCAATCGAAAACACCTGTCTAGTGGCGGGCCGCAATTTAACCAGGACCATACCCAGGACATTTTTTCCTGAGGGAGGGGGATTTGGAGGATTTGTGTATAGTATGTACTATGAAATTTTTAAAAATTCGAGGATGAACCTCCAACAACGACCTTGATTATAACTGGCAAACTTTCGTTAAATTACACAGACACACAAAAAAAAGTCAAATAAGAAGTGGGTATTTAAATAAGAAGTGGGGGGGGGGATGAAATAGAACATGAGTGGACACCCTACTTTTCATGGAATTCGAGGAAAATCAATGTTTTTTGTAAATGAACAGCATTTGAAAACAATAAAGATTTTTACAAAAACAGTTTTCGTTAACTAAGAATATCTAAATTGATGCTGCAAATTATTTTCCTAGAAGTCTTCGCGGGCCGCAAAAAAAGGCACCGCGGGCCTCATGCGGCCCCCGGGCCGCCAGTTGGAAACCCCTGGTCTAGACCCACGGTGAGAAAATTTCTAATATCGTTTCCTTTTTCCTTTTTTCCTCTTTTTTAAAGATCAAATGGATCTACATGTTGGCCTTACAGATTATATTTTCCTTTATTTTCCTAATTATGTTTCCAAAAGGAATTTGCATAAACCGACCACCAGGACCAGGTTTGAACCCACATCATCTGATTCCCGCGATGTAAGGAATTGTTATTTCTAATTACTTTCCTCGTGTGTTTCGCCTTTTTTAGACATTGGATGCTGGTCTGAAAGTAATTCGTTTCTTATTTTATTTTCAATGATCATGATTTTTTTCACGATGAATATTAATGATATATATTTCCCAGTGATTATCATTATTACTAGTTTGTACCCTTCAAAACATGACGGCTAGATAGTAAATAAATGTACTAATACACAAATTATACTCAACCCATCATTGCCAAATGTTGAAAATCATAATAATGCGCAGAAACAAATTAATGTGTTTAAGCAACCGCGTGCTTAGTGAGTATCTAAAGCCAGATTTAAAAATGCCACTGAGCATGCGAAGAAAGTAGTTTTTTAACTAAATTATCGCTCATTAAACATCGCGAAATAGACAATTTCCATGAGGTTTAATCTTATATTTCCCAAACATAATTATCATAACATAGAAATGGCAGAGAGAGATCTAGAGAGACTCATCGGAATAAACGTGTTTATCATTAAAACATGTTACTGAGCATTCGCAGAAACAGTGAGTTTTTAAAGCCATATTTAAACATGCCACTGAACATGCGCAGAAATCAATTTTTAATTGTAAATTATCGCTCATTAATAGAAATTGCGGTTACAAAAACCAAATTTGACAAATCTACAGATTATAGTCTTTCGTTTAAGACCATAACGAAGTAAATCGGTGCCATAGTTTTCTCTCACGGACTGCCCAAAAAGTCGGCTTAGCAACTTAAATATATAGATTTTAAACAATCACGTAACACTAACACAGAGCAAAAGCCAAACTGCAGTCTTCTAATCTTGAGGATAGATTCTACCAACTGAATAACCCAGATGATGGTAGGAAGCATTATTTACAATGCCACACATTTTCATCAAACATTTGTCGACGGTCAGACATCATTGTAAGAATCCTTTGCCTGAACTGCGGGCCCCCCCCCCCCCCAAGTCTCCAAACTTCGGATTCCGTGTTCCCTCAGCTAAGATGCTTCTACATACCTCTACAGCTGAGAGGTTAGGGACTTTACAATATTATGCAAGTAAAAAGTAGGGATATTTGTAAGACTATGCAACTTGTAGAATGATGTATGTGTTCCCAAAATGTCTGAAACCGTACTGAAAAATTATAGAAATCACAGGAAAATATGTCATGACTAATCGTCGATCGGGTCTTTAAGCATGAATTAATGAATCCGTCCTGGATATTATTTTCGAGAAATTATGAGCATCCACGATATATAACTAGAAAAAAAGAGCAATAAATATCGTTATTCTTTAAAAATATGTAACACATTTTTGCATATTAATCGTTCAGGTCTTGAGCTTAAGGTATTTCAACTTCTTGCTTTATTCAACATAATGAATTCTTTTTGAATTGTTTCCATATGATAGACAATAAATTCCCTCGATACTGTATTCAAGAGATTATCCTTAAGATACATTTTTTAGACTTTAATCACCTATTTAAAAAGCTGTATTTACATTGTAGAGTCACACCTATCTGGTACCGTTGAGCACATCCAATTGATAGCACTGCACTTGAATAGCTAAGTGTCTTTTGGAATTCTCATTAACGTTAGTTTTAGTTAAAATTAGAATTTGCAGAATGTTTCAATTTATCTTACTCAAACATGAATGCGCTTTTCCTTTTTCAGTATGTTTGAATAGCAGTAAGCATTTAATTCTCTTCGGTATAGTTAGTCTAAAAATAGGAATTAACGCATAGTTAAACATTTGATGTTCGCAGTTCATTGCAGTTGCTTATGCTCTGAATTCATATTCTCACTCCTCTTAACTAGAGGTACGTAAATTTCGCAAAAAAATACTGTATATAGAATTTCGCCTTTATTCGCAAATATATATATATATATATATATACTGTATATATATATGACGAACGTAAATTCTCTTACTCCCTCTTAATTCGTTCCCCTCTTAAAATACTTACTCTAAAAATATGCAGTCAGAACAATCGTAGGCCTATGGAATTCACGACAATTGGTTACATCTCAATCCTTTATTTCAATTCTTTTTAATTTCCCCGATTCAATCTGTGCCATTTTCGAATTGTGGACCCAGCTGACACACATCCACCAGCAACGATTAAATCGCACGTTGTGACAAAAATTCGCGGGCATCTCCGTGCGTCAACTCTCCCTGCACATGCGCAGAGCCCAAACCAGACATCTTTCAAGGAGAAATATATAATATTTCCTCCTCGACCGCAAAACCCACAGGCGCGCCAAGATTACATAATGAAAAGGGAAATTTCCCTTTCCCAATTCGCGTCTTGAAATACGAACAATTAGAGGCAAATTGCGCCACGAATATAATTTAATTTCCAAGCCCCCTTTAAATTTAAGGTAATCATTCTTTTCCCACTTAAATTCTGACATATATATATATATATATATATATATATATATATATATATATATATATACATACATATATATATATTCAAAAATTTTGCATTGGTGAAAAAAAAATCACAATTTTACTTACTTGGTTAGCTAAGTATCAAAATTCTTAATTAAAAGCTAACATTGTAGTAGTCTCCTCATTCTCTTCCTTAAGCCTTTATCAATAAGTACTAAGCAAATTTTGAGAGTGAGATCTCTCAGTTAAAGATCGTGGATGGTCTTAGATAAGCAATTATGTTAATAAATTATTACCATTATTAATTAATTTCGCTGAAAAATCCGTTTGAAACCGAGTTTTCGACGAAATGTAGTAAAAAATTAATTTTCGCCTTTATTTGCTCATGTCGGAAATTTCGCATTTATTCGCATCTACTTCGAAAATACGAAAATTATGTATCCCTACTCATAAGTCAATCAGATAATTTTATACATGTCGTATGAGTAATATTAACAGAGGAGAGAAGGAATTCAGAATAATCGGAAATACAATAGAATATATGGATACGAAAAAATGCGTAGAGCATAATCCTGAGTGGTTATTCTGAAAAAGAGTTGGGAAATTGGAGGAACTATATTCGAAAACTGACAGTTCCCCATTTCGTTGCTACAGTTTAGTTGATATCATACCGGTATCGAAATTTGGAGGCATGGTTTCGAATCCGGGAAGGGGAGACATTTCTTAAACAAAATAAGAAAAACACGAAAAAAAAAAGTTTAAACCCAGTATGCCTATATATGGACACTTAATCAGACTTTATTCAGACCAGCATCAAACGTTTTTAACCTGAAGAAAATAATAACAAAAAGGATAATATTCAAATTTCCAACATAGCTCAGAATGCGCAATTTTGAGTCAAAGTTATGATGTATCTTTTTACTGCGCAACTGTAGATTTTTGCCTCTAAAATTGTATAAAAAGGATATTTTTAGGACATCATATACATAGGCTGTACGCACATTTTTTAGACGATTTTGGTAAGCGGTAATAAAAAATCGTTTGCTGCAAAAGAAATAAATGCAATTGTACTATGTTTTTAAAAGTCAAAATTATCGTCTGCGGCTTGAAAGTTTTGTTTTTATTCAAAATGGTGTTTTTAACAAAGCAGTGGTTCGAAGGCTACATTTATACTCGTTCCTAAGAGAAATATGCATACTCCGTTATCCAAAAACGATGTCAGAGTCATGGTTTTGTGATATCTAAAGCGTCGATAGGTAATATCGTCAACAAGAAAGGAAAAAAACGTCAAATTGGAGCCTCAAGTGGGACAAAAATTCCAAACAAGTATCCAAGGAAAAAACGGACATCTTCGACTATTGCAAAGGTACGTTGTTTAATGTTAAAAGAAAATCCCCCTAGTCAAAGGACAGTTGCAAAATCATTAAAATGCTCGGTGTCCACTGTAAACAAAATGATAAACGTTGATTTAAATCTTAAGAAAGCGAAAAAATGCAATGTGCATCGTCTTCTTCCAAATCATATCGCAGAACGCAGGACACGCTGCAGAATTCTATATGAGAAACACTTATCTAAAGAAAAATGGAAAACAATTGTCACAATAGAGGAATCATGGGTGTATTTAAATGATTGCAACAAAAAAAAAGAGCCATTTATTATCATAAAAGGGGAGAAAAAAATTTAAGTACATGGTTCAAAGAATCGAAAGACAGTTTTTCTAAGGGATTCATGATTATTGCTGGTTTTTCTTATAATGGCAAGTTAAAAATAAAGAGAGTGGGAAAAAATGTCACGATTAACTCCAAATACTATCAGGAACGTATTTTATCGTCAATTTTTCTGAATGAAATACCATCGCTTTACCCACAGAGCCATCAATCTGTGAGACTCCATGAGGACAAAGCTAGCAGTCACACATCAAAATGCACTGTAAATTTCCTAAAAGAAATGGATCAAAAAACTGGTATCAAGGCCATACCCTTCACTGATATCCCTACTAAATCTCCCGATGTATCACCTATGGATTTTTGTGCTTTCGGACTTTTAAAATCTGCATTATCCAAACGTCGTCCCAAAACCCTTACAGGACTCTGGAAAGCTGTTCAGGAGGAATGGGATAAAATACCTCTTCTACCACTTCAAAAGGCATTATTATCCTGGAAATTGCGGTGTCGAAAGATAGTTCAGAATAAGGGATGTCAAATAGAACATTTAAAACACAAGAATTTTATGTAATTTAGTTTTGTGAATACAATATACATCGTCTAAAATATGTGTGAATAGCCTCTGTATTTAGAGAGTATATACTGTTTACATATACAAACAATAGTCTATCCTAGCAAACATTTAAGTCCTTTTGATGAGATAACTTAGTTTCCAAGAAAAATATTAGTTATACTAATATATATATATATATATATATATATATATATATATATATATATATATAACATAAACCCCCCAAAATCCCTTTCAAGATTCTAAATTTCCTTGGGCGAGGATAAATTTCATTTCCGATCTAAAGAACAAAGACAGCTGCGTAGCGTTCCCTCGAAAATCCCAATTTCTCGCGCATCCTTACATAAGATATCACATGACCTTTGTCATAAGATTCATGGGTTCAGTCAATGTCTGTATTCAGTCAATGTCTGTTCAGTAAATGTCAACATTTTGATCACATGGCAAGATGCTCATGAAGTTATAAAAGCTCAACCATACCTCCAGGAAAAAGATTTTGGTGTGGCTCTGTTGTCTGGTAAACCCCCGTCATCAATGTTAAAAATGGATAAATAAATGTACTTATTAAATGAAGAGAATCATCTTCCTGGTTACGACCTTAATGTTTTTGAACTGTGACATGTTGACTCCGGTCTCCGTTCTCATTTAGGTCCATGTCGTTGACCCGGCACTTTTGGAATTTCGAGTTGAAACTTTCACAAAAATTAGTTCCTAATTAGTACCAATTAGTGCCAAAATATTAGAATTAGTACCCATCAGGAACACGAGTTATAGCGTATTCGATTCTTCCGCGCCAGCGACAATCATGTCGCTTCCGTGCCAGACGCTTTGGAATTTCGAGTAGAAACTGTCCCAAAAATTAGTACCTAATTAGTACTAATTAGTACCAAAATATTAGAATTAGTACGCAAAAGGATCGGGAGTTATAGCGTGTCCGATTCTGCCGGGCCAGCGACAAGCCCCATCAAAGAGTAGTGGAGAATTCATTCTGACTCCAGCGACATATGTAACAAAATTAATACTATATAAAATTGCAAAAAGCTCAGACTATGTTTATTATATCTTAATTTCTGATGATTTGCAGTATAGCATTTTTACTCTTTTCCAATTTCAATGTTTCAAAGAAAAAACTAATGCCATTTATCACAAATGATTCATCAAAAGAGAAAATCTGAAGTTAACCGCAATAAACAGTACAAAATTGAAAAACTCAGCAGACATAGAGTCGCACTGCGAGGGAATGTGTTGGGATTCCATTTCAAAAACGGAAGTAAATGCATAAACAAGTTAAATAAATGTGCATATTGTGCGTATTCATATTATACACTTTAAAATGAAATACCCTATATCACTGCTCCCCAACCTTTTAATCGCCGCGGACCGGTCAACGTTTGATAATTTTACCGCGGCCCGCTGAGGGCGGCTATGACTACAATTTTAATTCATAATCTTGAAATGTTTAATAAATAATAAACTGATTTTAAATAGATATCTTTTGTTACAAAGGTATAAATTAGCACAAACCCGACAAAGTCGCACTAATCCGAGAGAAATACACCACAGTAAATTAAATGGAAATAATTTAATGTTCCTTGGGCGGCCCGGTACTATTTGATCCACGAACCGGTACCGGTCCGCGGCCCGGGGGTTGGGGACACTGCGCTATACGATGAATTCTCAAATTAAAAAAAATATAAGGGCCTTATTATACAGAGCCACAGCAGTGGCTCTGTATGTTAATGAAATAATTAACATATATTCACCAATTAGTTTCCAGTAGAAACAACAATAAAGGATTTTCTGTCTTAACATACGGAAATACTGAACATTATAAAACACTTACCAATATACACTGCTGACCACTGTAAATGCAACACCCTGAAGGAAGCATGCAAATAACATGAAATTTACAACATGCATTAGCGGAGGTGAGATATGCAAATGATTAGAATTTCAGCGCAGACGCACATCACGCGCGCCTGTGGCGCCACTTCAAAGCGCTATTTAAGGCTTGGAGATTTCGACAATTTCAAGTTCGGCAATTGTGTTTTTGTGGTTTTTTCAAAAAAAACGATCAATTATGCCTCGTCGAAAACAGCGATCATCTTTTGATCAAGTATCCGAGTTCGACAAAGGAAGGATAGTGGCCTACCGAGATTGTGGATTATCTTTCAGGGAAATCGGTAGTCGTGTTGGACGAAACCCAAACAACTGTAATGCGGATATGTGATCGTTGGAAGCAGGAGGGTACGACGGACCGGCGTGTTTGATCGCATCCACCTCAGCGCACCACTTCACGTGATGACAGGCAAATTGTGCGCATGGCAGTGACGGATCGCTCAGTCACATCACGAACTATAGCACAGCACATGCAGTCTGTAACGCATCATCCAGTGTCTGCGCGTACCATTCGACGCCGTTTACAGCAGAGTGGTCTGTCCGCAAGACGTCCATTGCTTTGTCTACCCTTGACGCAGAACCACAGACGTCTCCGCCGCCAATGGTGTGATGACAGAAGGATGTGGACGGCAGAATGGAATGAAATTGTCTTTACTGATCAGTTACGCTTCTGTCTGCAACACCACGATGGTCGCATTCGAGTCTGGAGACACCGTGAAGAGAGGATGCTGAACAGCTGCGTTATGCACCGCCACACTGGTCCTGCACCGGGTATTATGGTATGGGGCGGTATTGGATATCACTCTCGCACACCTCTAGTACGCATTGCCGGTACTTTTAACAGCCAGCACTACATCTCCGAGGTGTTGGAGCCAGTTGTCCATCCTTACCTTCAGGGCTTGCCCACAGCCATATTTCAACAGGATAATGCGCGACCACAAGTGGCACGCATTATCCAACGGTTCTTCGTCAATCGCCAGATTGAATTGCTTCCCTGGCCGCCTCGCTCTCTGGATCTTTCGCCGATAGAAAACATGTGGTCCATGGTTGCTCTACGATTGACCCAGATTCCATCCCCAGCTGCCACAGCAGATCAACTTTGGCAAGGTGTGGGAGCTGCTTGGTCTGCTGTACCCCAAGAACTCATCCAAAGTCTCTTTGAATCAATGCCGAGGCGTGTGGCAGCGGTGATCTCCAACAATGGCGGCTACTCTGGCTACTGATTTTGGCAGGAACCACACTTCACAGAAGTCTATAAATTTAATGATTTGATACTTGGTCAACATGTTATCTACAAAATAAATTTTCTTGCGATATCTTTTGTCTTTCTTGGTGTTGCAATTTGGGTGGCCAGCAGTGTATATCCTGCGGGTTATGAGTTTTAGTAAATCAACAACTTACTGAAATATCTCTTCTGCGTCAAAAACATAACAGCAAATATTTGATGCGCTAAATATATGTGTTTCAAATTTCAAGTCAATCTGTTCTCGTTTACTCCACTCCTGCAATTTTCAGGTTTTGAGATTTTTTTCTCGATAAACCGAGAGCGATCGAGGAACGAATTTGCAGACTCGAGAAAATAAGCATTATAAAACAATTTGCGAGCTACGTATAATAATGTTTTGGCTATCGTATATTTAGAAGAGAACAGTCGTACTTTAACAGATTACGACAAATTTCCGAAAGAATAAAAAAAAACAGTAATGGGTTATAAATAATAAAATTATTTAAAAAAATTAAAAATAATTCTACTATAAGATATAAAAGAGCTTACCTGATACAGGTGATAGACGAGGATTCTCAACGTCATCACACTTTTCAAGTCTCTTTCAACAATTCCCATTCTTGCAATTTTTGTTTAGCTAGTTTGTTTTTCTTAATAAACAAATAAACCGCTTTTGAAGTCAAAATTCCACCAACTTTTTCACTGATTTCATTGAAAACACTATCAGTGGACGTAACTGAAACATCGTTTACGAATAATCGCGATTTTCTTTCTGAAATCAGTTCCAATAGCACTTCGTTACAAACTTTACTCTTTCTACCAGCACGCTTCATCTTTTACCACTTTCACATCATAAGTACAACAAGAACTATGATCTGGAAATACGTCTGTGAAGTTGGCCCCCCGACATTGAGATATCCAAATTTTGAAAACGGCATACGTTTGAGCGTCGTTTGAGCGCGTTTGAGCGCCAAAAATTTTCGTTTGAGCGCCATTTGTAAAAAAGTTATGGGCATTTCTTTTTTTGGCGGGAAAAACACCTAGCCCCCCCGACATTGAGATATTCAAATTTTGAGAACGGCATACGTTTGAGCGTCGTTTGAGCGCGTTTGAGCTCCAAAAATTTTCGTTTGAGCGCCATTTGTAAAAAAGTTATGGGCATTTCTTTTTTTGGCGGGAAAAACACCTAGCCCCCCCGACATTGAGATATTCAAATTTTGAGAACGGCATTCGTTTGAGCGTCGTTTGAGCGCGTTTGAGCGCCAAAAATTTTCGTTTGAGCGCCATTTGTAAAAAAGTTATGGGCATTTCTTTTTTTGGCGGGAAAAACACCTAGCCCCCCCGACATTGAGATATTCAAATTTTGAGAACGGCATTCGTTTGAGCGTCGTTTGAGCGCGTTTGAGCGCCAAAAATTTTCGTTTGAGCGCCATTTGTAAAAAAGTTATGGGCATTTCTTTTTTTGGCGGGAAAAACACCTAGCCCCCCCCGACATTGAGATATTCAAATTTTGAGAACGGCATTCGTTTGAGCGTCGTTTGAGCGCATTTGAGCGCCAAAAATTTTCGTTTGAGCGCCATTTGTAAAAAAGTTATGGGCATTTCTTTTTTTGGCGGGAAAAACACCTAGCCCCCCCGACATTGAGATATTCAAATTTTGAAAACGGCATTCGTTTGAGCGTCGTTTGAGCGCGTTTGAGCGCCAAAAATTTTCGTTTGAGCGCCATTTGTAAAAAAGTTATGGGCATTTCTTTTTTTGGCGGGAAAAACACCTAGCCCCCCCGACATTGAGATATTCAAATTTTGAGAACGGCATTCGTTTGAGCGTCGTTTGAGCGTGTTTGAGCGCCAAAAATTTTCGCTATTTTCTTTGTATACAATGGGCGCTACATCAAGAAGTGAAGGTGATCAGTGTGTGAAGTGTTGTACCGAGTTATCCCCCCCCCCAACTTTAAAAATAGAAGTGATGAAAAGAATGACATCCCCCCCCCTTCTTTCCCAAGATTACCAACGCCCAACGGACACAGGTGTCAGCCGGTCTTAAAATAACAACCCCTCATATACAGTACCTTTTTTGGTTTGTACTTTTTTGTCTGTCATGCCCACACTGTACATTCCCGTTTTTATGCAGAATTTTTTTTATAATAGAGAATGAAAAACGCCACCCAAGGACTTTTTAAACCTTCAAATTCCAATAAATACATCAAGAAAAAAATAGAAGCAGAAAAATTAGGGCAAGAATTCTGTCAGCTGTAAATGATTTTCAACTATGTTAAGCAATTGCTTGATGCAATTTTATAATTTGAGTTTTTATAATTTTCTAACACTGTAACACAGTTATTGTAAATGTGGTAAATGCAAAGATTATTTTAACGAGGAAGGATATGTCAAACTGTTTTCTAGACCAGCGGTTCTCAACCTGGGGGGTGCGCCCCCCTAGGGGGGGGGGTAGAAGAATTTCAAGGGAGGCTTGAGTTAAAAAAAATAAATAAAAGTAAAACTAACTGTTATTTACTGTATTCAATTTTGTGGTCACAATGTAACCGTAGCGTATTTTCGACATTCAACTGTCTGAACATGAAGCTACAATGTCAGAAAAAAATTCTGAAGACTTATGATGCAGTTAAGGGTTTCGCAAAGAATATAGCTATTTGGCAACGCCGTCTTCAGAGTTCAGAGCCAAATTTTTCATCCTCTCCAAGATTGAACGACCTCCTCGATGATAAAAAAAAAAATCCCCCATTGCAACAGATAAATGTATTGAAGGACCTTATATCATTATGCATTTAGTAGGTAGCATTGCAAAATGAAATTGCAGACTATTTTCCAGATATTAGTTCACAGAATCGGGAGTTTAAGTTAACAAGAGATCCTTTTAAAATCGACGTGGATGTACTTCCTGATAATATTCAGGAACAAGCTTTCGACCTAAAATGTGATTCTCAAGCAAACGCGGAATTCGAAAACATGGATGTTGAAAATTTTTGGTTACGCTATTTTCCTGTTTACCCAGAAGTTGCTTTGGAAGCTTTGAGGTTGTTAGTGCAGTTTTCATCCACATATCTCTGTGAATCTGGATTTTCAGCATTAGCATACATAAAGTCAAAATATCGAGCAATGCTGGACGTTGAAAGAGACCTGAGGTGTGCTTTGTCACAGTTACAACCTAATATTCAAAAACTTGTCAATGACAAACAATGCCAGACCTCTTATTAATGTTTTGAAAGTGACTGGTATTACATTCCAAACTCACCTAGATCCTTGATTACTTCAAATATATTTGATCTGTATTTAATTCTTTGATTTCCTATGTTCTAATAACAATACTATGTTCCAAATTAAGATATGTGTAGTAATATTAAATTTTGTGTATGAAATTATCTATTCTATATTTTCATTGAATAACCAGCTTCAGTTTCAAATTTCGATTGTACTACTTGTATTGACCACATATCGCTCATTCCTTTCAACAACATCATACCTCAAAAATCGGTGATTTTTAGTTATGCTTGTTTTCAGAATGCTCTGAAAGAGTATTAGCTACAGGTAGTAATTTTTTTCCTTGTATATTGATAAAACTATTTTGCATTTTACATCTAGCAAATTTTATCGCTCTCCGATTTGTAAGTAAAATTTTTTGGATTGCCTCACCAAATTACTGGGCAATCCTCAATGCCGAATTATTATATCATAATCTTTGAGCATATTTGTTTTTTACTTTTTAAAACTCAAACTGGTGAGGGGAGTTTGCAAAACCTTCCCCGGTAACCTACGCCTTTCAACACCGCCCCCTTTTGCGTCCAGCTGTATTATAACTTCTCTCTTCTCCCGAATTCCACTGAGCAGACACGGTATGGGTGTCCACCCCGTTTCGTCGACACTAAATTTTCTCCCCCCCCCCTTTTTCCCGTTCAAGTTTCCCTTTCGGTATGCACGGGTCTAGAAATCATCACAAAAACTCACAGAAACGCATCTGGTTCAGCGGCAAACCTCTTCCCAGACGGTCAGCGACAATCAAAGTTACGATACCGCTTTGTAATGGGAGCAGAAATGCGTGTTCACACTCCAAACATAAAGATGTCAGATAAG
Organism: Dolomedes plantarius; assembly: GCA_907164885.2. Lineage (NCBI taxonomy): Eukaryota > Metazoa > Arthropoda > Arachnida > Araneae > Dolomedidae > Dolomedes > Dolomedes plantarius. Next base: position 18,306,743 of record OU015494.1, on the reverse strand, counting down.
GGGGTGGCCCACTGGTCGCCCAAACAAAAGCAACCCCTCTCACCCCCGGGGAGATGACACAAGCTTGGGCTATCCAGACAGAAATGTAAACAAACAGGAGCTATCACCAATTCTTCTACACCAGGGGTGTCAAACTCAAAGGCTAACTTGGGCCAAACAAACAAGGTTTAACTATAGGTGGGCCGCAAAAAAATCAATATTAATAGAAACGTAGGTTTATTTACCTAATTACAGTATATTCAACATAAATATACACATTTTGTTTAATAATAGCAAAAAAAGAGTATAATTAAAAAACATTTAGCGAATTCTTCCTGTCTTATTATAATTCTGCGTCGGTTATTTCATTATATATTATTGTGTACCAATATATTGGCCGGACCGCAAAAATGTTCGTCCATTGGACTTTGCATGCATGTGCTTACTTAAACGAGGAGCTTTCACACCGATCGGTGGGGCGTGCGAGTGACAGTGATTCACCCTTAATCACATGGCCACCAAGATCCCCGGACCTCACGCCATGCGATTTCTTTTATGGGGTTTCTTCAAAGACACTATTTATGCACTACTGATGCCGAAAATACTGAAAGAACTTCAAGAACGCATTTGTGCAGTGTTAGGAACTATTGACTACAAAATGTGTGGTACGAACTTGATTACAGATTAGATGCTTGTCGTGTAACAAAAGGGTCACACATCGAACATTTGTAACTGAAAATAAAACTTGGTATATTTTTCTCTAATTTCGTGTATCACTTATTGTAATATGTGTAATAGTTTCGAAAATATAAAATATTTAAAATCTGGTCATTCATTTGTGCTAACCCTGTATATATGGTTAAATTACAAATAAAAAATTAAGGTTTTTAAATGATATGGAATGCGCATGGAGTATTTTTAAAAATGTCAGTATTTTTGAAAAAAATTTGAAACATATAGGTATTATTCTTCAAAAAAATCTTTGTTTTGAGTTCTCTCCTGAAAAATCTTGTTTTTCGAGATATGACGTTGTTGAAAGGAGTAAGCGATATGGTGATGGTGGGGGGGGGGGGGGGGCGTGACCTCACATCAGTGTTCAAAGGGGGGCACAGAGCCTGAAAGGTTGAGAACCCCTGTTCTAGACCATAAATGTAGTGCAATTGACGTCTAGTTAACTCTAACTCTTCTAAACACTATAAAAAGGTCGGTAAGTTTATTCCAATATTCTGTTGAATACATTTCATTTCTTATATCGACTATTTTTATTTAGTAACTGATTGCACTCATTTAGTTATGTTATAAAATATTTGACCAGAAATCTTATGGTATATTTTGGGTTTTAATACACTGGTTATCAAAAATTAAGGAAAAGTCACAAAAATACCGATTACTCAAAAAGTTTCGCGTGGAATTTAATGAAACTTATATACATTATACAACACATAGGTAGGTATAAAATAGCATAAAAAGAAATCGCCAGGCAATTATGGTGTTGCAGAAACTAGCATGTGCATAGAAAGAACATATCGGACGTATCAGTTTGGTATAGGAAAAGTACCTTTAATATGGTGTATTATCCCCCCGAGAAGCAATACAGCACATACAGCGATGTGTGAAGCTGTCAATTATGCGGTCTATGAGTTCGGTAGGAAGCGAGAGCCATTGCTCGTGCAAAGCAGTTGAAAGCGTGGCTAGGGTCCTAAGAGGAGGATTGAGAGTAGATATACGTCGTCCTTAAGCGTCCCAAACATGCTCGATAGGATTCAGGTCCGGTGATCGAGCTGGCCACTCCGTGCGCTGAATTGTTTCCTGCTCAAGATAAGCATCCACGATGCGAGCCCTGTGCGGTCTCGCGTTATCGTCCTGTAGCACGAAAGCATCACCTATTGCCCGGGCATAAGGGCGCACATAAGCATCAAGGATGTCATCTCTATAGGTGTGAGCATTCACATTTCCACGGGTAAAGACATGGAGGTCTGTGCCTCCACCCAAAAAGATACCACCCCAAACACAGACACTACCTGATCCGTATGCATCTCTTTCACGGATATGTGATGGATGAAAACGAGTTCCAGGTTCTGTCCAAATTAAAATACGCCTACTATCGCTTTGGAGGCTAAACCTGGACTCATCCGAAAAGCGAACAGCCGTCCATTGATCACGCGTCAAGTGGACATGTTGACGTGCCCACTGCAAATGTTCCCCCGCCTATGGCGGGACGTGAGCGGGACGCAAATGACTGGTCGCCTCGCAAATTGACCACCTTCGTTAAGCTTTCTACATACGGTTGACGTTGATAACAACCTTCCGGAGCTTGCAGCGAGGGAGAATCTACAGACGGAGCTTGCAGACGGAGTTTCGGTTCTATTCCTTCGTGTGCATAATGACAAATATCGGTCATCGGCACTCGTCGTAGCTTATGGCCGTCCTTGGCTGAACCTCTTGAATGCGACATCCGTGGTTAGAAATTGTTAGAAAGTCTATGAACCTCAGACGGATTCACATTTAGCCGTCTGGCCGCTTCTGTCTGACTTTGTCCTGCCTCTATTCTCCCAATAGCTCGCCATCGCATTTCTTCGGTCAAATGATGCCTGGAGGTCATTGTTACAATTTGGGTATGCCAATTGTCCAATTCGGCGTCAATGAAATTAATTAAAAATGGCAATTTATGCCAGCCACAAGAAATTTGTGGAGAAGTCATTTCAATAAAAAACACATGTCCTTTCGATTCCATTCTGCAGAGTTTAAGTACAGCAATAACGGACTTTAAAGATTACATTAATTACGCAAAATGTTCTTCAAATTCCGTTTTGCAGTTAGCTCTAAAACTTCTGGCTGACAAAAACTTGACCGCATTTTATAAAAGCAGAGCTATATTTTTAAAATCCATGTATCCCAAATCAGAATCTCCAGTCCTTCCAAATCTTTCTTTTGTAGACGCAACTGATAATATAATCAATTTTTTGGAAAAAACACTTAAGGACGCACCCAGCGTCACTCTTGTTAAAATCTGCAATAAGTGCAGTGCAACAAAAATACAAGTTTTGCCCGTCCTGCGTGTCAACAGAGAACGAATTATGGCAGATGGCGTAAAATCATTACAAACTGCAATTTCTGAACAGTTCGATTCTACCTATATGTGCAAGAAGCCAAACTGCAACAACGGCATTCAAGCCGTAAAACGGACTTTCGGCCACCATTTATTCGTTGAACTCGATTTCTTAGATTCGACAAATCGTTTGTTGCAAGAAAAAATTACTAAAAATCAAGTGTGTGACTTGACAAAACTTTTGGATTTTCCGGTCGAACTGAAATTAGAAAATTCCCTACATCTTTTAGGTGCAGTTATTGCTTACCAGTCAAATCACTATATAGCGTACTGCCATCGAACGAGTGGGACTTGGCAAAAATACAACGATTTGGAGAACAAAGTTATTAATATTAAGGAAGATTTATTCGTTAATCCACACGCGGTCCTATATTTACTATCAGCTTAATCTTAAAATTGGAACCATTTTAACGATCAACTAACTATTGGAACCTTTTGTTTTTAATTACCTGACTTCAGTGTGGAATATTATAATTACCATATTTAGCTTTTTACGATAATTGATAATTTTGTACATATTTTGAATGTCACAGCAATCTCGGGTTTATGTTTCTAATCATTTATGCGCGTATCTCTTAATAATTATATTAAAATGTTAATCTTTTGCTCCGTTCTGTACGAGAAACAAAACATTTTATTTATTGTATATTATAATTTTGAAATTGGGATTTTTAATGTAGTCATATTTTATTGTAGTATTCATGCATCGAGTTTTATACTTCATTTTTGTACATACATATTTTGAATGTCACAGCAATCTCGGGTTTATGTTTCTAATCATTTATGCGCGTATCTCTTAATAATTATATTAAAATGTTAATCTTTTGCTCCGTTCTGTACGAGAAACAAAACAGTTTATTTATTGTATATTATAATTTTGAAATTGGGATTTTTAATGTAGTCATATTTTATTGTAGTATTCATGCATCAAGTTTTATACTTAATTTTTGTACATACATATTTTGAATGTCACAGCAATCTCGGGATTATGTTTAAAAAGTCCTCGGGTAGCGTTTTTCATTCTCTATGAAAAAAAATTCTGTACAAAAACGGGAATGCACAGTGTGGGCATGACAGACAAAAAAGTACAAACCAAAAAAGGTACAGTTTATGAGGGGTTGTTATTTTAAGACCGGCTGACACCTGTGTCCGTTGGGCGTTGGTAATCTTGGGAAAGAAGGGGGGGGGGATGTCATTCTTTTCATCACTTCTATTTTTAAAGTTGGGGGGGGGGATAACTCGGTACAACACTTCACACACTGATCACCTTCACTTCTTGATGTAGCGCCCATTGTATACAAAGAAAATAGCGAAAAGTTTTGGCGCTCAAACACGCTCAAACGACGCTCAAACGAATGCCGTTCTCAAAATTTGAATATCTCAATGTCGGGGGGGGCTAGGTGTTTTTCCCGCCAAAAAAAGAAATGCCCATAACTTTTTTACAAATGGCGCTCAAACGAAAATTTTTGGCGCTCAAACACGCTCAAACGACGCTCAAACGAATGCCGTTCTCAAAATTTGAATATCTCAATGTCGGGGGGGGCTAGGTGTTTTTCCCGCCAAAAAAAGAAATGCCCATAACTTTTTTACAAATGGCGCTCAAACGAAAATTTTTGGCGCTCAAACGCGCTCAAACGACGCTCAAACGAATGCCGTTCTCAAAATTTGAATATCTCAATGTCGGGGGGGCTAGGTGTTTTTCCCGCCAAAAAAAGAAATGCCCATAACTTTTTTACAAATGGCGCTCAAACGAAAATTTTTGGCGCTCAAACGCGCTCAAACGACGCTCAAACGTATGCCGTTCTCAAAATTTGAATATCTCAATGTCGGGGGGTCTAGGTGTTTTTCCCGCCAAAAAAGAAATGCCCATAACTTTTTTACAAATGGCGCTCAAACGAAAATTTTTGGCGCTCAAACGCGCTCAAACGACGCTCAAACGAATGCCGTTCTCAAAATTTGAATATCTCAATGTCGGGGGGGCTAGGTGTTTTTCCCGCCAAAAAAAGAAATGCCCATAACTTTTTTACAAATGGCGCTCAAACGAAAATTTTTGGCGCTCAAACGCGCTCAAACGACGCTCAAACGTATGCCGTTTTCAAAATTTGGATATCTCAATGTCGGGGGGCCAACTTCACAGACGTTCTGGAAATTCGCCTTGTGTCATAAATGGTCGCCAAATAGTTTGGAATTTATACCTCTCATCCCTCCACAGCTGTAAATAAAAGGATCAACTAAACTGCGCATTTTGTACTACCAAGAGCAAACAACATTTTTCTTCTCATCTGGCCATCTATTGGAAATTTACCATTTCTTTTTCAATGGGCATTTTTATTTTATGTGGGTAGTGTTATTTTAAGATTACACCACCAGAAAAACTAAAAAATGTATTGAATTTAAAAAGCACTCTATGTTTCAAAAAATATCAATATAAAATATAAATATTATTTTTTTTTATTATACCAGCAAGATGCTGTCTGGGTAATTTTTTATCCTGGATCCGCAAGATATAGAACTGAAAATACAATCGTACTACCTTTAAAATTACATATATACACTCAAGAGCCAAAACATTATGACCACCCCTACATTTTGCAATGAATTCGCCTGGATGACGTGGAAGGCACGTGATCAGGTGGAAGTGGTATTTAACTGCTGCTGGAGAGTTTGAAGAATCATTCTTTCACTTACTTCTGTGCGTGATGGGAAAGGCTGCGGATCTAAGCGACTTTTATAGAGGGCAGATTGTAATGGCTCGAAGGCTCGGAACAAGTATTTCCGAAACTGCACGACTCGTGGGTTGTTCGCGACCTACAGTTGTTAGTACTTATGCAAAGTGGATGAATGACGGTGAAACCAGCAGAAGACGACATGGTGTTGGACGTCCACACGCTATCAAGGAAAAAAGTCGTCGGAGACTGTCTCGCATGGTAAAGCAAAACCGGAGCCAGAGAGTGGCTCAGCTGACAGCCCAATACAATGCAGGGACAAGTAGAATAGTATCGCAGCACACTGTTCAGCGGACACTGTTGGATATGGGGCTACACAGCAAACGTCCCACTCGTGTGCCTTTGCTGACCAAGCGTCATCGCCAACTGTGCCTGCGGTGGGCCCGGGAACAACGCGATTGGTCCATGGATCAGTGGGAGAGAGTTGCCTGATCAGATGAATCACGGTTTGTCATTCATCACGCCGATGGCCGAGTCAGGATACGCCGTCTTCCAGGCGAACTGTTGCTCCCTCAATGTACAGTAGGTCATACACAGGTCGGTGGTGGCGGTATTATGCTTTGTGGGACGTTCTCTTGGGCGTCTCTGGGACCCATGGTTGTGGTAGAGCAGACCATGAATGCTACAGGGTATCTGAACATCATTGCGGACAAGTTGCACCCTTACATGGCCTCTGTTTTTCCAGCTGGAAATGGAATATTCCAACAGGACAACGCCCCATGACACAAGGCTAAAATTGTGTTGGAGTGGTTCCAGGAACATGATGCTGAACTCCAGTTAATGTCCTGGCCGCCTAACTCACCGGATCTCAATCCGATATAACACATTTGGAAAGTCATGGGACGGCAGCTCAGAGTTCAAAGACCACCAATTCGCAATATCTCGGATTTCCGTGACCGTTGCTTAAACATCTGGTACAATCTGTCTCCGGCCATCTACCAAGGACTTGTGGCATCCATGCCAAGGCGGGTTGAAGCTGTGTTGCGCGTTGCGGGTTGAAGCTGTGTTGGGCCAACTCGTTATTAATAGGTGGTCATAATGTTTTGGCTCTTGAGTGTATATTTACACTACTGGCCACTGTAAACGCAACACCCTGAAGGACACATGCAAATAACATGAAATTTACAACATGCATTAGCGGAGGTGAGATATGCAAATGATTAGAATTTCAGCGCAGACGCACATCACGCGCGCCTGTGGCGCCACTTCAAAGCGCTATTTAAGGCTTGGAGATTTCGACGATTTCAAGTTCGGCAATTGTGTTTTTCTTGTGGTTTTTTCAAAAAAACGACCAATTATGCCTCGTCGAAAACAGCGATCATCTTTTGATCAAGTATCCGAGTTCGACAGAGGAAGGATAGTGGCCTACCGAGATTGTGGATTATCTTTCAGGGAAATCGGTAGTCGTGTTGGACGAAACCCAAACAACTGTAATGCGGATATGTGATCGTTGGATGCAGGAGGGTACGACGGACCGGCGTGTTCGATCGCATCCACCTCAGAGCACCTCTTCACGTGATGACAAGCAAAATGTGCGCATGGCAGTGACGGATCGCTCAGTCACATCTCGAACCATAGCACAGCACGTGCAGTCTGTAACGCATCATCCAATGTCTGCGCGTACCATTCGACGCCGTTTACAGCAGAGTGGTCTGTCCGTAAGACGTCCATTGCTTTGTCTACCCTTGACGCAGGACCACAGACGTCTCCGCCACCAATGGTGCGATGACAGAAGGATGTGGACGGCAGAATGAAATGAAATTGTCTTTACTGACGAGTCACGCTTCTGTCTGCAACACCACGATGGTCGCATTCGAGTCTGGAGACACCGTGAAGGGAGGATACTGAACAGCTGCGTTATGCACCGCCACGCTGGTCCTGCATCTGGTATTATGGTATCGGGCGATATTGGATACCACTCTCGCACACCTCTAGTACGCATTGCCGGTACTTTAAATAGCCAGCGCTACATCTCCGAGGTGTTGGAGCCAGTTGTCCTTCCTTACCTTCAGGGCTTGCCCACAGCCATATTTCAACAGGATAATGCGCGACCACACGTGGCACGCATTGTCCAACGGTTCTTCGTCAATCTCTAGATATATACATATATATATATATATATATATATATATATATATATATATATATATATATATATATATATATATATATATATATATATATATATATATATATATATATATATATATTCATATATACTAGCTGAAGTACCCGGCGTTGCCCGGAATTTTAAGAAGGTTTGTTAACCAAAATCAATTTAAAAAGTTAACACAGTATAAATTACATAGCCCCCCCCCCCAAAAAAAAAAAAGCATGTGAAATGTTATACATATCTCAGTATTTTGGTAGATGAAGTCTTTCATCATTGTTCCACTAAAAGCTGTAAAGTAAAAATGTCAAATTGTGGAATGTTTGTTAACCAAAATCAATTTAAAAACTTAACACAGTATAAATTACATAGCCAAAAAAACATGTGAAATGTTATACATATCACAGTATTTTGGTAGATGAAGTCTTTCATCATTGTACCACTAAAAGCTGTAAAGTAAAAAGTCAAATTGTGGAATGTTTGTTAACCTAAATCAATTTAAAAACTTAACACAGTATAAATTACATAGCCAAAAAAAAGCATGTGAAATGTTATACATATCTCAGTATTTTGGTAGATGCAGTCTTTCTTCATTGTACCACTAAAAGCTGTAAAGTAAAAATGTCAAATTGTGGAATGTTTGTTAACCAAAATCAATTTAAAATCTAAACAATTTAGCAAGATTTAACCTTCAATCTTTGGAGCAAAAGAAGCTGATAAGTAAAACATAAAATATACATACATTTATAATAAACCACTAAAAGTTGAAAAGGAAAAATGTCAAATTGTCTTTTGGAAAGTAAAGCTGAAAAGTAAAAATGTAAATTTGTCGAATGTTTGTTAACCAAAATCAATTTAAAAACTAAACACAGTATAAATAACACAGAAAAATAAGCATGTGAAATGTTATACACCCAAATAATAAAAAAAAAATCCAATATAAAAATATATAAATTTATAATTAACTCCTCAGAATTCATCTAGATTTAACCTTTCATCTTTGGAGCAAAAGAAGCTGAAAAGTAAAACATAAAATATATACATTTATAATAAACCACTAAAAGCTGAAAAGGAAAAAATGTCAAATTGTCTCTTGGAAAGTTAAGAGTTTTAAAAAGTAAAGCTAAAAAGTAAAAATGTCATTTTGTCGAATGTTTGTTAAAGAAAATTGATTAAAAAAGTATACACAGCATAAATAACACTTTAAAAAAACATGTGAAATGTTATACACATCTCAGAATTTTAGTAGATTCAGCCTTTCATTTTTCAAGTTTAAATTAAAAATGTCAAATTGTCTAATGTTTGTTTACAAAAATTAATTTAAAAACTAAACACAGTATAAATAACATAGATTTAATAACAGTATAAATATCATAAAATATATACATTTATAATAAATCACTAAAAGCTTAAAAGTAAAAATGTCTAATTGTCCATATAAATACCTCCATAAATGCAGGATTCTGTAGCCAAAAATATATATAAATAAAGTATTAAAGTATTGGTTAAAGGCACTGACTGATGAAAACATTAACAGAAATCTGCAATTTGGGCTACACGCACCATAAATGCAAGATTTTGTACAATAATAGAAACATCCTGTCCTTATTAAACTCCATATAAATCTCTGTTCAATTAAACTGATCCAAATATTATCTCATGTATCTTCATATACTATGTTTCTCGTTTCTTGATTCGGGGTTCAATATGAATGTTTGTTAACCAAAGTCAACTTAAAAACTAAACACAGTATAAATAACATAGGAAAAAAACATGTGAAATGGTATACACATCTCAGAATTTAGATAGATTCAGCCTTTCATCACTAAAAGCTGAAAAGTAAAAATGTCAAATTCTCTTTTGCCTTGTGAACTCTGCATGAAAAATTAAACACAGTATAAATAACATAGTATAAAAAAGGGATGGGAAATGTTATACACATCAATACTAAAAAACAACGAATAAATTTTGGTTATGATTTGACTCTTAGTGTGCTTCACTCTTGAGAATAGTTGTTCACAGATGTACGTGCTTCCAAACGTTGATGACCAGAATAACGCTTAACTATTCAGTGAAGGATATTTAAATCTGGGCAGGTATGATTTATGAGTACAACAAAGAGACTCGATTGAATTTCTCTTTAAGTTAGATGTCAAATTGCAACTCTATGCATTCCATTTGACAATTTGCTAGCATTATATCTATATCGACTGTAAATATAGTAGAAAACATGCAAAAAAAATTGTTTATTTTCCCCAAAGTCCTCAAATCAATTTTAAATTCTTCTACTAAATCGGAAAGTAGGGCTGCGTATTTTCTAACATTTTTAGAATTGTGCTTGGTCAGCGTCTCGAAACGCAAAAAATTTTTAACATTTAATTTGGCTTGCCATAATTTCAACTTCATGGATTTTGCACTCAAGTAAAATCCATGAAGTGACGGGTGTTTAAGTCATTTAAATGGGCATTCAGATCTATCAAAATCTGCTAAATCTGCAAGCCAGTTATAAAGTTCTGGCACAGATTACTTTTCAATGTCATAAACAATTTGATATCATCAAGTAGGCTATAAAACCTTTTTAATATTTTCTCCACTGAGCTACCTTATTTCTTAAAAGTATTGCCATATTCAGCATCCAAGCTTTTAAGAAATTCCTGAAACTGGCTATGAATCAATTCCCAATCCTTCATAAAATTCACCATTTTGAAGATGATTTGCATAACATGGTCCATTTTTTTTCTTTTCCGCATTGCTTTTTATATCAAGACAGGCTATTAATTTTTTTTTCACTTTGAGCTCTCTCTCACTAACACTCTGGGCCTCACTAACACTTGCTTTGGGCCGCATGCGGCCCTTCGGGCTGAACACCCCTGTATTAAAATATAGGTAAAACACCCTGACAAACGTAAAAATTAATAAAAATCTGCAATTAGGGCTCCACACACCATAAATGCAAGATTCTGTCGCAATAAACATCTCTATAATTAATATCTGCATAATAAATGTCTCCATAAATGCAAGATTTTGTAGCAAAAATATTAAAGTATAACTAGAAGGCATTGACAAACAAAAAAAATTAATAGAAATCTGCAATTAAGAGTTCCACGAACCATAAATGCAAGATTCTTTAGAAAAGAAAAAAAATAAAGTATAGGTAGAAGCCACTGACAAGCGTAAAAATTAATAGAAATCTGCAATTAGGGCTCCACGCACCATAAATGAAAGATCAGTTGTTTTCAAACAACTAATATAACCAAACATGTTATTTTTCACACATTCATTAATATAATCCTTATGTTGAAAGGGTCAAAATATAGAGATGAAGCTAACGTATGGTTAAACATAAATATTGTATGGAATATGTGAGATTAAGAAATTAAAAAACATGAGTCTTTTTAAAATCAAATTAGCAAAAAAAAAATATTGCTTTCATAGCACATAAAAATATTTATTGGTAAATTAAGGTGTTTTTTTTATTATATATATAAATATGGTGAGCAAAGTTTTTCAGTTTGTTTATTCTATTCTTTGCTTTTTTGAGGGGAAGATGCATTACTTTTAAATGTATCCAACTTGAATTTAAGTAAATGAAAAGTGAAACTAATAATATAAAAAATTAGACTATATTTAGTTACATTAAAATGAAATATGTTAATCATTTGACAATATTAAACCAGTTAGGTATATTATAATGTAAAAAAATAGTGATTACATATTAAATATTATTTCCAGGACGGTGGATATTGTTCCGAGTTCAAGACATTTACTGCAAAAAGCTATAGTACCAATAATGCATAGCGAAATCTATAAGTTGGACACATTTCTAAAGAATTGGAACCATGAGGAGAATCTAAATTAAAAGGATTCGAATGCAAACATATTAATATTTTGAAAAATATATTTCCTTTGGAGCATTCAGCTTTTAACATATTTTTTTAACAAAAAGGACTAAAATAATACAGTAAATATATTTCTATTTTACGGGGCATAACATATATCTATCTATATAATAAAGCAAAGTGTCTATATACGTATGTAACGTATACAAATCTACATTTCTTGACGAATCTAGTTGAAACTTGGTATACTTATGTTTTGAAGCATTAAGATAATTTTAAGATAAGTTTAGAAGCTTTAAAATAATTCTAAATAAATACAGTTTTAAATAATATTTCATCTCAAGATGATGGAATCAATCATTCATAAGAACTGCGCATGCGCACCCACTATATGTTAATTCTAGATGTCCAAGGTAAATAAACGCATGGATTTGTTATTTCGTAGTTATTTAAAGTTAATTTTCTAATTTTACTCCTTTAGTTTTCTTTTTTTCATTAATCCTTTTCTACTGGGTTAATTTCCAGTATACGGATTACTGTTAAAACTCTGGAATATTTCTGTGATAGTCACATAATGTTTTCACTTTTGTTTGTTTTTGTATTGCTAAGGAAATTGTGTTATAATTGGATATTTTTGAACGGCAGTGAAATATAATTGTTTTATTTACTTTTCTATTTTACATTTAGTTAATTTTCTAATTTTTCATAAATTAATAGTTATTATTCCATTAAATATTATTTCAATGGGATAGTGAAGTGGAATTTGAACTATCTGTCATATTTTGTTTAATTTAGTTACTTTATTTGAATATTCTTTTTTGTTATGCTCCTGTCTACAAATCTTTGAAATATTTCTGTAATATAATTGTAGTTTTTTTATTTTGGACTGTTTTTATAAGGAAAGGAATGACGAATTGGGGAAAATTTCATATTAGAATATAAAGTTGCGTGTATTATTTTTGCATTTTAAAATTTTCTCTTAGATTGTAGGCCATTTTGAAGATAACTCTCATATGTATCATGTCTAAGAAGGAAATTAAAATATTAGCATTAGGATTTTGTGGAGAGTGATAGCGTTTTAGCTAAATTTCAGATTAATATTCTACGTTCGGAGTCAATTTTTCATAAAAAATAATTTTTTAAAGATTTTTTTTTGGTCTTTTATGGTAAAATAGTACTACTTTATTTGAATATTCTTTCTTTTTATGCTTCTGTCTACAACTCTTTGCAATATTTCTGTAATATAATAGTAGTTTTTTTTTATTTTGGGCTTTTTTATAAGAAAAGGAATGACAAATTGGGGAAAATTTTCATATTAGAACATAAAATTGCGTGTATTATTTTTGCATTTTAAAATATTCTCTTAGATTGTAGGAAGTTTTGAAGATAACTGTCATATGTATCATGTGTGAGAAGGAAATTAAAATATTAGCATTAGGATTTTGTGGAGAGTGATAGGCGTTTTAGTTAAATTTCAGATTAATATTATGCGTTCGGAGTCAATTTTTCAAAAAACAAATTAAAGATTTTTTTGGTCTTTTATGGTAAAATAGCACTACTTTATTTGAATATTCTTTCTTTTTATGCTTCTGTCTACAACTCTTTCCAATATTTCTGTGATATAATTGTTGTTTTTTTTTATTTTGGGCTGTTTTTATAAGGAAAGGAATGACGAATCGGAGAAAATTTTCATATTATAACATAAAATTGCGTGTATTATTTTTGAATTTTAAAATTTTCTCTTAGATTGTAGGTCATTTTGAAGATAACTGTCATATGTATCATGTGTAAGAAGGAAATTGAAATATTTGCATTAGGATTTTGTGGAGAGTGATAGACGTTTTAGCTAGATTTCAATAAAAATTACTTCAAATTGACCAATTTATAAAAAAAGTATGCTATTTACAGGTAAGTTTTTGTTCCTTTTTTTAATTTTTAAGTTCTATTTTACCATAAAACACCAAAAAAAACCTTTAAAAAATCATTTTTTAAGACAAACAAATGGAATAGCTAAACACAAACTTAGTTAACCGTAAATAAATCGCAAAACTGTGCTTAAGTTTAGACCGATTCTTTTTAGTTAAGATATACTAATTTTTATGCTTTTAAAAGTACATCGTGAATTATAAATTAAGAACAATATAAAATACAGTATACTAAACATTCTGAAGTACAAGCACAATATGTAAAATGCCAAATAACCAAATTTCAGAAAGTAAATAATTGCAAGTTAGGAAGTCACATAGGGGTTTCAACGGTAAAGAGTTCAACGGTAATCCGTATACTGAAAATTAACCAAGTAAAAAATGATTAATAAAAATAAAATAAAAGGAATAATGTAAGAAAAATTAACTTTAAATAACACCGAACAACTACTAATTAACAATATTCAATGCATTTATTTAGCTTGTAACATCCAGGTGCGCATGCGCAGTTTTTATGAATCATTGATTCCAACGGCTTGAGATGAAATATTATTTAAAAACTGTATTTATATATAAGCATTTTAAAGCTCCCAAACTTATATTAGAATTATCTCCAGGCTTCAAAACATAAGTATACGAAGTTTCAATTAGATTCGTCAAAAAATATAGATTTGTATACGTTACATACATACATACATAGAGACACTCTGCTTTATTTATATAGGTATATATACACATATATATATATATATATGTATAAATATATACGCTGGTGTAAGAAATTAAGAGAATTTGTAGACTTGGTCGATTATCTCTAGAACTACTGTACCGATTTTAATGAAATTTGATATGTACAAACATTGATACAATACAAAACGAATAATCATTCAATAATTGTAATACACACGCATGATCGTGCGTAACACACGTTGGAGTCGGATGGTATGAAACAGCAGTCGCAGTATAAACAAAAAAATGGGTTAATAGATGGGTTAATAGAGGGTATGGTCCCTTCTTAAAGATATACAGGTCTCGCAGCGTGATTTCATACTTGAAATAAGGCAGTTTATCATTTCCTGTGGCAATTGGTCCCACTTGTTCAGCAACGCTGTTTTCATTCCCTGGACGGTTCTCGGAGAGGGGTTGCGAGTTGCAGTTGCCCTCCCCAGAGCGTCCAAGACATGCTCTATAAGGTTAAAGACTGGAGCTCTAGCTGGCCAATCACATCCGGCGAATATCCTCACTCTCTAGAAATTCGTCGACCAGAAGAGCTCTATGTGGCCTCGCGTTATCGTCGATTAAAATTAACTCATCATCCATTTAAAATCGCGTAACTAAGAATCTACAAAACTAAGACTATGAGTGAAAGATATAAAAATAAAATTAAATAGGGGACCAAGTTGTTCAGCATTCTAGAAAAAAAATATATACGTTGTTTGTTGTCAAATGTACAGCATTTGGTTATTATACCCATTAGCTACCTTGCTCTCCAGTACTTCGCTGTGAGTCCACTAAAATCGTTTAAGTACATTGTACGGATTGCAGTTTTTAAGCTGCCCAAACTTGTCTAGTGTCATATCAGATAGATAAAGGGGAGTTAAATAATTTAAAACAATAAAGTTATGCGAGTAGACAGTCATTGCCTGTCAGGAAAATATAAATAAACTACATATATATATATATATATATATATATATATATATATATATATATATATATATATATATATATATATATATATATATATATAATGTACAGTGGCACCTTGACTTACAAGTTTAATTCGTTCCATGACTTAGCTCGTAACTTGAACTACTCGTATCTCGAATCAATTTTCCCCATTGAAATGAAAGGAAATGCCATTAAATCGTTTCGGGCTCCCCCAAAACGCCGCAATTTTTTTTGTTACACGTTTTAAAATAAGAAAAATGTGCTTATAAACGAAGAACATTGTATAAAAACGCAATACAATAGAATGTACTGCAATAAATTTGTGTTATTAAGTGTAATGTACAACATTTACCTTGGAGATCAAATTTGAAGATGCTGATGGAAGAGGAGGAAAAAAGTTGAACTGAAAAATTAAATCTTATTCGTTGATTTTGATCTTTTCGCCCCGCTTTCCTGACTTTCGCTTCTATTACCAGCTACTCTCTTAAAGTGAACGAGTGAGACACGGAAGCTGGGCAATTGTTGCATTGTACACTGTGGCTGTAATGTCCAGATTCTTCTTTCTCAGAATCTGAAGAACGTTTGCTCAGAATCCAATCTCTCGATTTAAGACTGGATAGTAGTTTTAGAATAATATTATACAATTGTATAATAATTGTACATAAAGGTTGTAAATATTATATGCTTCTTGTGTTCTCATTTGATGAGCATGTAACATGGCATTCGCTGCTCAAACTAGCGGTGGGATATGTGAAGCTTGCTCGTAACGTGAATTTTAGTTCGTAACTCGAAGCAAAAAATCTACCAAGAGAATGCTCGTATCTCGAAAAACTCGTAAGTTGAGACACTCGTAAGTCGAGGTACCACTGTATATATATATATATATATATATATATATATTATATATATATATATATATATATATATTATATATATGTGGACTCGGGAGCCTGCCTCAGTCCGTTTCATTAATTGTCAGTGTTCTGTGTAATGCCAGCACCCATAGCACCGCTCATCGGAAGGAAAGGTGCGCGGGAGTGAATCTCCAGCCGACTAGAATTCCCGGCAGACGAGAGATGGACGTCAATAAGCGATGACGCGTTTATCTGTTAGCACCAGACGGCTGTTTTTTCATTATTCTATAATGTTAATTAACTACGTTCTCTTTGTAAATATCTTTTGTAAATAATAAGTTTTCATTAAATGTTAGTATAGTTATCATAGTATTCGTTCATAATAGTTTAAGTATTTGTTTTAAATTACCCACTCGATTATCCTGTCCCACACTCAGAAGTGGGATTCAGATTGAGATTAGGATTCCAGATTGAGAGGATTCCAGATTTTAATTAGTGCGCGTGCGGCAACCTAGATTAAAGCCTAAAGATTTTATAGTGTGACTGTGACTTTGGATTCCGTATGGACTACCACTGACAGACGACTTGCGATTCAAAGGACGTGGATATAGAGCAAGCATCTTGAAAAGGTACGTGACCTTTTTTGTCATTCTTCAACATGAAACTGGGGGAAATAAGAGAAATTAACAGTGCTTTAAAACACTTTCGGTCAGACAAGATCAAGCTCTTGCACCGTTTCATATTCGAGAATGATGGTGATAAATCAAATAAAAAACGCATAAGCGAGTTAGGAGGGTTTGAATTCCCAATAGACAGTGATACGTTTCAAAAGAAATTTTAAAAAATAGACGGCGCGTTTTCACTCGCCGAATTTATCACTATTGCGAATGTCATAAATATTCCCGTTGACGGGGCAAAGGCCGAAGTGGCCAGGAGAATTTTGTCTATGCTTTGTGGAATCGAGGCTTTCGCGCGGAGCCGGAGTGTTGTGACTTCGGACTCGGAAAGCTAGGAGGAAATAAATAACAGCTGCGATTTTTCAGTGCAGTATGACGGGAGAAAAAAACAAAATATGGCTGATTCATCAATGCAGTGCGAAGACGTAAATAAAAGTAACTTTCCTGCAAACTCTGTTTTGCCAAGTGTTAGCATCAATTATGCTGACATCGAGAGTACTATGTATAAGTTTAACGCAGAGCCTCACGAGAATGTAATCAATTGGATCGATCATTTTGAAAGTATGTCGATATTATTTAATTTGTCAGAACTGCAAAAATTTGTTATGGCCAAAAGGTCTTTGGGCGGAAATGCCTTATTGTTTGTTAGGACGGAACCCAATATTAATTCATGGGCCAAGTTGAGACAGGCCTTGATCGATGAATTTTCCTTTGAAATAAACTCAGCGAACTTACATGAGCTGTTGAGTAAAAGGAAAATGAGAGATTCTGACACGGTTCAGGAATATTTTTTAAAGATGAAAGAATTATGCCATTGCGTTAAAATCCAGGAATCTGCTTGATGCACTATGTAATTAAAGGAATTAGTGATAGGCCCGAGAACAAAATAATTTTGTATGGATGTAGGAATTAGCAGATTTTAAGGAAAAGCTCAAAATTTATGAAGTAATAAAGAATGATTCGGCCAAGAGTAAAGTTTCTTTTGATAGAGGTTAAAACCACATATGGCTTTAATGACAGAGTTAATGCTGTTGATAAAATGAAGCCGAGATATGAACATAGCGATAAATTTAATTCTAAAGATGAAAACGTAAACAAAACGAAGTTCACTAGTGGTTATGAGAAAATGAGACACAATAATTTCGATAACAGCGAAAATAAGATTTGTTTTAATTGTGGTGAAAAGAATCACATTTCGAAATATTGTATCCATAAAGACCGGGGAGTCAGATGTTTTTCTTGTCAGGACTTTGGGCATCGTGCTTCGGCGTGTCCTCAAGCCAATTCGAAGCCGGAAGCTGCTGTATTGAGTATTCAGGCAGAACCGAAACTGAGCATTAAAATAATGATTGATAATTTAAGCATAAGTTCGATAATTGATACGGGAAGTCAAATGACGTTACTTCGCAAATCTGTGTTTGATAAATTAAATGTTGATCAATTAATGCCATCGAACTCTTCTTTAATTGGTTTTGGTAAATGCGTAGTGAAACCACTAGGTTCTTTTGAGGGAAATATTGAGATTGAGGATATTAAGTGTAAGGCAAATGTTTGTGTTGTTGAAGATAATGTTATGCCTTGTGACGCCATCGTGGGACTTAACGTATTAATGCAGGGGGAGACGCTAATAAATAAAGACGGGATTTCGATTAAAAATAAATCGCAGCGTGTGGAAGAAAGTATCGTGTTATCGGTCTTGCCAATTAAATCAACTTTTGATGAGGTTGAACTGAACATTGAAACTGATGTGCCAAAAATTTTCAAAGATAAGGTGCGACAATTGGTTTCGAATTATGTGCCGCATAAAACTAAGACGTGCCGTTATATACGTACCACATAGATCATCTCGGACCATTGGAGAGTACAAACAAAAATTACAAGTATTACTAGGAATTACTGACGCGTTTACAAAGTTTGTATGGATTTTTCCTACAAAAACCACCACATCTAACGAAGTTATATCGAAATTGGAAATTCTAAAGCCGTCTTCGGAAGCCCTGTCCAAATAATTTCCGATAGGGGTACAGCATTTACCTCTGCTGAATTTGCCGACTATTGTACTGAAGAGAAGATAAAGCACCATTTAATAACTACTGGCCTGCCGAGAGCCAACGGACAGATTAAGCGGATTAACCAGACCATTATATCAGTTCTTTCGAACTATCTTTAGAAAATCCAGCTCAGTGGTACAGATTTACAAACGAACTACAGCAGACGCTAAATAACACGTACCAAAGAAGCATCGACACCACACCTTTTGAATTACTTTTTGGTACGAAGATGAAAGTAGGAGGACTAGAAAAACTCAAAGAAATGATCGAGGTTGAATTCCAAGCTAATTTTGGAGCTCAAAGAGATGAGTTGAGAAGGCTGCAAAACGACAGATTTTTAAAGTCCAAGAAGAGAACCGGAAGACGTACAACTTACGGAGGAAAGAACCACAACCTTATAGACTTAGCGATTTAGTCGCTATAAAGAGAACTCAATTCGGACCACACCCTGAAACTAAAACAAAAGTATTTAGGACCCTACAAAATCATCAAGGTTAAAGGAGGCAACACCTATGACGTGGTCAAAGAAGGGAGCCACGAAGGACCTAACTACACGACGACATGCGCCGAATTTTTAAAACCGTGGTGTGTTGCGCCCAAATATATAAAAAAGAAGAAGAAGAAGAGATGCCGTGTCTACAATGCCTTTACGATGACGACTTGGACTGGAACAACGGACATTCCACCATGACCCTGAACTATTTGTTAATGACTTTTTATTTTTTTTTAGTTTCTTCTTTTGTGTGACATTCCAGTGACGAAAAGACGATGGCACCTTTGATGTGAGGGTCATAAAACGACGAAGACGGAGCCAAGACGAAAAGCTCACCTGTTGCAGACGCTTAATTTGTTTCTCTTTTTCGATTTTTGTTTTCATTTTCAATCTTGCTGTTTAGTTTTTTTATTTTTACAGCTGCGCCTGGAGGACCAGGTGCCTGCAGGAGGGCCGATCTGTGGGCTCGCGAGACTGCCTCAGTCCGTTTCATTAATTGTCAGTGTTCTGTGTAATGCCAGCACCCAGAGCGCCGCTCCTCGGAAGGAGAGGTGCGCGGGGGAGTGAATCTCCAGCCGACGAGAGTTCCTGGCAGACGAGAGATGGACGTCAAGAAGCGATGACGCGTTTATCTGTTAGCAGCAGACGGCTTTTTTTCATTAGTCTATAATGTTAATTAACGACGTTCTCTTTGTAAATATCTTTTGTAAATAATAAGTTTTCATTAAATGTTAGTATAGTTATCATAGTATTCGTTTATAATAGTTTAAGTATTTGTTTTAAATTACCCGCTCGATTATCCTGTCCCATATATATATATATATATATATATATATATATATATATATATATATATATACAGGCGGTTATCAAAATAATGTAAACACCTATCAATATTAGTGGTGTTTATAAATGTGCTTCGTATTCCTTAAAAACCAAGTCTGGCCACCGGAATTTTTAATATAACATAGTGTATGTATTATTCTACTGTCAGGTAGCAGTAATGAAGCTAAGGGCATCGTGCTTTTGGTGGCAACAGCGTAAAATGTCAAACCTTGCATACTTTGAAAAAAGAGAAAAGTGTTGGAGCCTGTTTACATTCGAGTATGTGATACTGCAACCCCCAAGCTAATGGGTGTTTTTCAAGCTATGGTATCGAAAGTCATGATAGCATACAGAGTGCACGGAGAAACATCCTTTGCCAAACAGAATAGTGGACGAAAGGGAGAGCTGAGTGAAAGAGATGGACGAGGCATTGAAGCGTATTGTGACATGAAAAAAGAAAACAACTGCAACCAAAATGACCGAAGAGCTCAATCTTCATCAATGTGCCGGTAGAGCTCAATGTGCCGGTATCAACAATTAGAGGTAGAAGGGAACTTCACAAACAAAGCATTTACGATAGAGTAGCTATTCCCCAAGTCATTTGTACAGATGCCAACACAAAATATCGTCCATAATGGTGCCACGGGCGCCAATCCTGGTCGAGTAATAGTCGAAAAACGGCATTTGGTCCGACAAATCATTGTTCACATTGTTTTCGCAACAGGATGTGGGTATGTCTGGAGAACACCCACACAAGCGTAAGATTCTGGCTGTCTCATCTCAACTGTCAATCATGGAGGTAGATCTATCAGGGTTTGGGATTGCATCTCATGGTTTTCTTCAGGCCCTATTGTAACCCTAAAAGGGAGATTGAATGAGAAGGACTATGTCAAAATTTTAGCTCACTAGTCCAACCTATGGTCAAACATTGTTTCTTGCAGGAGATGGCGTTCGCCAAGATGATAATCCCCCTATACATACAGCTAAATCTATCAAGTATTGGTTTTAAGAGCATGAAAAAGAAGTCAAATATCTTATCTTGCCCTATACAACCCCCCCCCCCCGACTACACATCATCCAACCACTGTGATCTCTATAAGTGGATATAGCATGGTATCGACTAGGGATTTTGACCGGGGTTTCCACGAACCCGAAACCTGGGTCTTTCAAGAATTTACGAACCCGAAACCGGGAAATTTTTAATGTAAACCCGGGGAATTAGTTATTTATCTAATACAAGAGAATACCAATTATATTCCATAATTTAGAACCAAGACCGAATTTAACAAGTCGCACTCGATACGGCTCTCAAACAATTGAATAAAAAAGCAATGAGACGGAGTGTGATGAAGATATATTGGCGGCGGCGTACGCCATAGCTCTATTTTACTCAAGTTTATGAGTTGGGGATTCCCAGCAGCACATGCGTTATGCCGTGTGAATTGCCAAATACTTCAGCTACACGACTATGGCTGCTTTCTATGGTTTGTGTTTGTTTTGTCTAGTTATATATCTCGTTGTGTTGTGTTCTCGCTGCTTTCTATTGCGCAGTTAAACAATATTCTGTGGACCCACCCATACAGAAAGCGCTTTGCGTGTAATAGAAGGAAGTTTTTTGGGTACTTACGTATTATAGCTGAAACTTTGCGGTTTGGCGAGGGGAAAACGGCAATAAAGCGCCAATTATGCGCCCCATCCTTCTTGATAGTATTGTTTTCGCCATTCATTGCTTTTCGCTCCCGTTTTAAGTTTCATTTGAAGATTTTCTTTATTTTTTTACGTTATGAAAGTTATTTAACAAAGATCTTTTATAAAATAAGTTTGACGAGAAATATGACAGTGTAATACCCCAACTTTGATAAAAGATAACTTTTATAAAAGTTGAGCTCTTCGTCAAAGTTTTATAAAGATTTTCGGTGCCCGGATGTTATAAACAACATTTCGAGCAATAGCATGTAAAAAAATACAAATGTGTGGAAAACGCGGGAGATAAAGAACAAGATTTCGATTCGAAATAATTTTAGCTCTAATTAAAAATTGCGCACTAATGACAAAACAGAAATACACGAAAAATATTCAAAATGAGTATGTTAAAAACACAATCTTTCGAAGGAAAAGTCTTAGGATGCTGAAATTTTGCATGGTGGTTACTCCTAAGCTCTACATGCCTACTAAGAAATATTTTTAAAAAGTACAAATTTTAAGGGGTTTAAAAGGGGCTTAACCCCCTCCCCCACTGAAAAAAAACCCCATTGTATCTCTGAAGCATAGGATCCAGGAAGCTGAAATTTCGTATGGTGGTTTCCCTTAAGTCCTAGGTGCCTCACTAAAAAATCTTTTTGAAAAATGCAAATTTTAAGAGGTTAAAAAGGGGCTTAACCCCCTATAAAAAAACCCATTGTATCTCTGGAACCATAAGGCCTAGAAAGCTGAAATTTTGCATGGTGGTTCCCCTTAAGCCCTAGGTACACACCAATAAATCTTTTTTAAGAGCTCGAATTTTAAGGGGTTTAGCCCCCTCCCCCCTAAGAAATCCCACTGTATCTCTGAAACCATAGGGTCTAGGAGGCTGAAATTTTGTATGGTACTTCCCCTTAAGTCCTAGGTACACACCAATAAATCTTTTTTAAGAGCTCGAATTTTAAGGGATTTAGCCCCTTTATATAGAAATAACTTTTATAAACATCTTTGTCAAAGAACTTTGATAGTGTAATGGGGGTTTTTTGAGGTTATAGCATTTCTTTTATGTATAACTGTTATAAAAGATACAAATAACTTTAAAAAAATATCTTCTCAAAGAACTTTGATAGAGAAATATAGGCCAAAAGAAAGAAGATGCAGTGTCTTTTTTCCAGATCCGTGGAATTTTGCCCAGTCAGCGTGTATGCCCGAACTTTCACAACATGCGTGCCTATTTTAATCGACCAGTAGCTGGAGATGTAATATTAAAGATTGTGGCAAAACAGTCAGAATTCACAAGGAAAACTGGTTCTACGGTTCCCGATTGCCATTACTTTAAAATACCGATTGCAAAACTTTAAATATTTGCATTTTCCGTCGAAACCTGTATGAATATCAATTTGTGTCCAATTTTCATTACCCCTTCTTGGCGCGTCACTTTTTTTTTTTGACGAGAACACGGTATTCCTATTTTGTCTTTAATATGAAATTTTTAATTAGATCTAAAATTATCTATAGCGAAATCTTGTTCTTCAGCTGCTTATTTTTTTTAACTTTTCCATGTGTTTTCCAAATGCTTTTTTAAACATGCTGCTGCTCAAAATGTTGATGCATATTTAATAACTGCTTTCGTAAATTTTATACACGTGCTTCGCCACATATTACACCAGTGCCATGAATTATGTCATTTGGTTCATTTAATTTCAATTAACTTTAGCAGTTATGTGGGGTCATTTCTCATGAGGACATCTCAGAATTTAACGACAGTGATCCGAATTTAAATACGAGTTTTGGATATTTCATTTTTATTTTGAGGATTTAGAACCACTTTACAACCTCCTAAAAGTTGCTTTTTAACATCTTTCTTGGCCAGCATCTAGAGCCTTAGAGGAACCGCCATGCAAAATTTCAACTTCTTCGGCCTTATTGTTCCAGAGATACAGTGGGATATTTTTTTTTCGGGGGGGGGGCTAAACCCCTTAAAATCTGAACTAAAAAAAATTATTGATGTGCACCTAGGGCTTAAGGGAAACCAACCAAACAAATTTCAGCTTCACAGGCCTTATGGTTCCAGAGATACAGTGAGTTATTTTTCTTGGGGGGGGCTAAACCCTTAAAATTTGAACTTTAAAAAAAAGATTTATTGGTGTGTACCTAGGGCTTAAGGGGAACCACCATACAACATTTCAAATTCCCGGACCCTTTTGTTCAAGAGATACATTGGATGTATTTTAGTGGGGGAGGGGGGGGGGTTTAAGCCCCTTTTAATACCCTGAAAATTTGAATTTTTTAAAAATATGTTTTAGTGGGCACGTAAGACTTTGGAGTAACCACCATGCAAAATTTTAGCATCCTAAGACTTAAGCTTCGAAAGTTTTGCGTTTGTTTTAAAATAATCATCTTGAATATTTTTCATGCATTTCTGTTTTGTCATTAGTACGCAATTTTTAATTAAAGCTAAAATTATTTATAATCGAAATCTTGTCTTCGTCTGACACGTTTTCTACACATTTGTAATTTTTAAACATGCTATTGCTGGAACTGATGCTTATAACTTCCGGTTAGAAAATAGGTTGCCACTGTGAAATTAGGTGTTAGCGGGCGGATATTGCGCCAAGGGTAAAAAGCTGCCAAGTTTCAGCTATAATACGTAAGTACCGTTTTTTGTAACGTCGTAGAGTGACGCACTCGACTTGGATCTCTCACCTGATAACGAGCTAACATGCTGCTCCCGAAATTAATATTTAATTTTATATTTTTATGTAAATAGTAAATAAACTTAGTTTAGATAGCTCTCCCACTCTCGATTTTAACTGGACTCTTCGATTATTTGGAACTGCTCTGATTTGAAATTTCTTCGACCTTTTGTTTCTTGGATATACACGTTAGATTTCGATCGGCTTCAAATATTATCATTTTTGCAGTTATTATTCTTTATAAGGTATGTATTATTTGTTTTAAAGTAACTTTTAAATGTGGGTATACGGCACCGTATAATTAAGTGCATGTTTGCGCACTTTTCTGATACTGTGTAGCTAGCTGTGTTAATTACAAATTTGCATTATTCGATTTTATTACAGTTTAAAATCCCTAAAATGAATATTTTTTAGGACGTAATATCGAAGCGCAAATCAGGAGTATGGAAACCTTTTCTGTTTAACTAACCACAAGAAACAGCAAAATGCAATATTTTTCATCAATCCCTAAAGGCTTCGGGTTCAAGTACAAAAACTTTGATAAACCACATAAAGACAAAAATCAAATTGAATGTATTAACATGTTCTAATTTGGTGAGGACGACGATCCCAAATTGAATCTCGAAAAATGATGACTGTTTCACAAAAAAATACAGTCTGTTGAAGAGGTTATAGCAAAATTAGTTGCTGTAGATGGTATGACATTTCATCAGCTTGCCAATAGTTCATTGATTAGACGGGCTTTTAAAGCATCAAGTGTGCTCCTTCCTAGTAGTCCTAGCCAACAAAAATTTTCATTTATGAAACATTTTCAAACTGTGCAGAGCAAAATCATTAAAAAATCAAAGAAATCAAAGAGGACAATGGTCGGTTTTTAATTAGTTTCGATGAAACCACATCAATACGAACCATAGATTTTTCAACCTGAATATACACTATTCCACCGGCTTCCAATCTCTTGGTCTAATTAGAGTTATGGAAGCGTAAATGCAGAAAGAATAATTGAGATTGTAAAAGAAAGGCTCAGCGAGTATGATATTTCATGGATAATGATGTGGAAGCTTCAGTCACTGATGGTGCAAGCACTGATGTTGAAGTATGGCCGTTATACTAGCACATTCCATATTGTTTGCATGGACACAGGCTATTCATTTGGTAGTCTGTGATGTTCTGTATAAAAGTTCAGAAATTAGATCAGAAGAACAGACTGACCAAGAAAATGAGCAAACTGAAGAATATGACTCTGTCTATGAAGATGAAAATGAGGATCCTGTTGAAGATCCTACGAGTACTAGGACAACCAAATAATATTTATTCCTGAGCTTCAGAAGATTGTCGTAAAAGTCAGGAAAATGGTCAAATGTTCCGAAAGGTCCCTGTTCGTAATGATACAAATCTGCAACCACAGACTTTGGAAACCTTTGATAAGAGAAGAATCTTAATCCTGGACTGTAAAACCCGATGGAATTCTCTTTTTAAAATGCTGCAGCATTTTTATGAGATGAGGAAAGAAGTAAAATTGCAATGGTTCAACTAGATTATCAATTTGATCTCAATAATCAGGAATTAGACAAGATTAAAGCATTATGTGATGCGCTACTCCCCTTGAAGTCGAAGTGCAATATTTATGTAAAGAAGATGCCGATCTTACTCTCTCTGAAAAAGTATTAGCATTACAGTGCATAAGCTAAGAAATCTAAACACTCCTATCGCGAATGCTCTACTTCAAAAATTTGAAATCGATTCAAAGAGCGTCGAAACCCAGAGCTGGCTCATCTCATTAAATTTTTCAAAAATCCCGATTTCGTCAATGAATCATATGATGAGTTTGGTAGTAAAATTTTTTAAAAACTAAATATTTTGATCTGGCAACAACCTCAATAAACGACTATTCAACGTAAGTGATAATGGCTCAGAGTCTGAACAGAAGTAGCAGTTGAGGTGAGAGTTAAAGATGGAATTGAAGGTGATGCTACGAGTAATGGTTCTTGTACTAAACAGATGTCCCCTATCTGATGAGCTTAGTATGTTTCAGCAGGAGAATGAAATAAGGAAAATCACAAAAAATCAAAATCTGGTGCATATATCATAAGAAAAGAAATTCAGTTGTTTCGGGCAACAAAAGCCGACCTGAAATGCTAGATAAACTTTACAGGTCTTTAAACAACAATTCGACCAACTTCGGTGGAAGCAGAACGAGCATTTTTCTGTAATGGGTCTCTTTGCTAATAACTCAATGATGCCGACTCAATGATGATACGTTGAGTGCAATGATGGTTGTTAAGGCCATTTTATAGAAAATGAGGTATTGTACCACTTTTATTTATGTTATACATATATGTATAAGTTAATTAACATTAAATTTATTTACTATTATTTTTTATATTTGAAATTCTGAAATAAATTAAATGCCTCTAATAAACTATTTATTATTTTAGTTCTTTGCTATTGACCCTCTGGAACCAACTAAGTAAACCCGGGAAAACCCGGGTTTTAAAAAAATTGCTCAAATCGAAAACCCTAGTATCGACATCCACCACAGCATCTCTACAGCGACTTTCATGATTTTCCCTGAAGAATGGTTGTAATATATTCTTAACCACTATTCACGACTTGTATAATCCGAGTCCAAGGTTGAATCAGGAGGTATTACATGACAAAGGTGATCCTGTGCCGTATAATAAAGGTTTTCATGATGTTCCTAGTGTTTCCATTATTTTGATAACCACCTGTATATATATATATATAATATATATATATATATTATATATATATATATATATATATATATATATATATATATATATATCCATGCAAATTGAGCAGTACATAAGCCCGAAACAGAAATAATTTCGATGCTGTAATGGTTTTTTATGTTGAGTCATAAAAATTTAAATTAGAAAAATAGCAGGACAAGAAATCTTAGACATCTAGAATTGTTCTAGAAAGATTTTTTTTCCCAATGCATGAAAAATGTTTATGTTGTTAAATATAATTCAATCTTTCCCAATGAAATATACTTCTTTACCAGCCATTTTTATCTGGTCATTTTTTAGTGTGATTATACATTTTTCTTCATCTGAGCAAAAGCAAAAATCTGCATTTATTAAACAGATTATTTTTTTAAGATTTATGGAATAATCTTACCATTTCGAAAATGATAAAATCATTAACCTTTGCTAGGTTTTTTTTTTTCACACCAAGCAAATTTCTTTTAATGTTAGAAATCGATTGAAGATTTCAAAAACATACTTCAGTAGTCGTGTTACAGTGTATTTTACTTTTGTCAATTATACAAAATTCTTATGCTAATAAAATTTAAACAAGTAACCACAAAGGTCTTTGAGAACAACCTGTATTTTATCGCCTTTCTTTTGAATCTATTCTGTTAAAAATAATTCTTAAAGGAAGTATGTGCCGTTCATTATTCTAGTATTTAATTAATTAAATGTTCTATATTTTTTAAGCTTTTTGAACAATTTCAGCAAATCTAATTCTGGATGCGTACTGAAGGAACAAAGAAATTTAAACCATTTTTTTGTTTGTTTTCAAAGTATTTCATGAGTAAGAAAAATGATGAATTGTTAATTAAGAAAAAAATTCCTTTCATTTTTTCGTCTTTTATTATATTTTCAATATAAAAATTAAATTGAGATCCTTTTTAGACAAAATCTTGCATTGTATTACTTGACATAGAATTGTAAGAGGTATGTATTATTTAATGTTCTTAGAAGAAAATAAAATAGTACTCACAACATATATGTAGAGAAGAAAAAAATATAAATTAAAACTTCCTAAAGACCCCGTTAAAGTTTAAATATAACAACTTGTTTTGGATTAACAAGTATAGTCATTATTTAGGCCTTAGAACCTTAAATGCGAGATTAGTGTCCGCGAATCCCCACTACATAGATAATTACATTTTTGTAACAAATAGAAGAATATTGGAAATTTTCCAGAACTTCGTAGGCGCAAATGCAGTTGAGATTTTGGACCCGAAGTTGTGGCGTAGGTGACGACAATCCGTGTCCAATATATAAAAACTGCATATTCTTACAAAAGAGGAAATACAACAACATCAGCTCAAGACTACGCTGAAGAAGAACGAAAAAGCGAGCCTCTCAACGAGTGAAAACAGTAAATTTCGCACGGCATATATATATATATATATATATATATATTCACAATCGCCTTCTAAAAAGGGCCCTCGACCACACCTGGTTAATAACTCCAAGTTCTTTCGACAGGTTTTATATATTTTATGCTTATATATTTCCAAGCATTTTCCCTGAAAAATTCTAACCATTCCCTTTTCAAACCTTTATAGAACTTCCCACTTCGTAGTTCACCAATAGAAACAATCGATATGATTTGTGGTTTAGAAGACTACCCACGTTAGACCGAAAGTAGCTGTTAATTTTTAAACTGCAGTGGGGTTTTATTATGCTGTCCATTAAAATGTATTACATAATGTAATAAACAGGAAAACAAACGTAATAAAGAACAAATAGCAATAAGATGCAATTATTTGCATACGGCCGTTTCGAAGCTACAAAGGAGCTTCTTCATCAGTGCAACGAACTTAGTGGCATCTCAAAAAGCCGAAGACCTAAGCCAACATAATGTAATTGAAATTAGTTAAAAAATCCCGCTGATCCAGAATTATCCATCATGCAGCAGAACACCTATAGATCTACCCATATAATAATTATTATTTATTTTACCTTTAATATCTCGTTATATGAGGCGATCTATTTTTTGATTTCCAGATATACGGATGACAGTTTTAAGAGAACGCAATGCACAAAAAAGTTCTTTCGTAGTAAATTTTTATTAGTTATCTAATTGCTGTTACATGGCTTCGAAAACTAATTTTACTTTTATACATGGAATGGAAGAACATAGTAGTACTGAATCTCCTTGTTTGAAGATAATTCATTTCTGTTCCCTGTCATCTATCAATTTTTACTACAAACAGTTGTATTTTATATATATAGATGTTATTAGAAACCCAAAGCAAACAATAAAGGATATTTTGCTTCCCTGAATGTTTTAATGTTCGTACGTAGTTTTTAAAAATGAATGTTTAAATGCGGAGAGCATTAATATATATATATATATATATATATATATATATATATATATATATATATATATATATATATAAATATATATTTATATATATATTATATATATATATATATATATTGTTGTGGAGGCGCGGGTACTACGATAGGTACGACGGAAGATCTACGCAGAAGCCAACGGTTACGAGGACTCTCGCCTGAGTTTGGCTTGTTACCAGATCCTAGAATAGGTCCCGAGGAAAAATGCCTGAGGGAAACGAGACCGAGCCAAAGGTTCCAAATGATGCCAGCCCTGCTCCATTCAACATCGCACAAGTGCCGTTCCTTACATACCAGTTACCCCGAAATCCGTGCCTCTTCACCGGAGATGACCCACAGGATGTCAGCAGGTGGCTTAAAGACTTTCAACGAATCGCCACCTATAACCGTTGGGATGAACAGATGTGCCTAGCGAATGTCATCTTCTATCTTGCCGGAATGGCCCCGACAATGGTTTGATAACAATGAGCACACTTTTACTAATTGGGCCACGTTTAAGCAATCCCTAGACAATACTTTTTTCCGAACAGACGATATGCGGCGCCAAGCTGAAAGGCTGTTGTTCTCACGTGCGCAACATACTGGGGAGACATCTGAGTCGTACATTCAAGATGTGCTTGCTCTGTGCCAAAAAGCTAAACCCGACATGCCAGAAGACGAAAAAGTGGCTCATCTCATGAAAGGAATTTCAGAGGACTTATACCAGATCCTGTTGGTTCAGGACTATAACACCGTCGATGCGTTTGTACAACGGTTGTCGTCAGATAGAAAGCCTTCGAAGAAGACGTATCGTCCGCCCAGTATTCCAGAGGCTACCTAATGTCTCTACAGCGTCGGCCGTAACGGAAGTAGGAGACATAGGAATCGTTGGTACGTGCAATTGTCAGGAAGAACTGCAAAAAATCTTGCCCGAAGCCCAATGTTAATTAGCGAAGAACCAAGTACACCAAATGATGTCGCATCTGTGGTACGGGAGGAAGTAATGGAAGCCCTAGCACTGCTCACAGGTCAAGGAAGACGCATCACTAATTCGCGCCCCTCAGCTCCAGTTAGGCTTCAGCCAAGGCGTGAAGCTAGGGTCAACAGTGTTCCAGAGCGCAAAACGGACCTGTGGAGAACTTTCTAATAATGTACCCCTCTGCTCTCACTGCGGACGTCCAGGGACACGTACTGAGGTATTGTAGGAAAGACGACGGGTATTTGCAAATGCAAAGCCTCTAGAACATCCAACCCCCGACAGAACATGGACCCTACAAGATATGGAGCCTTTTCTCAACGTGCTATGGACGCTGACTCTTTATTACAGCTTGGACGACAATAATGTGCACCCCACATCTTCCAGTTTTAGAAGCGGTTCACCCTACCCTCACCGCTCCTTCAACCGTCGACAGTCGCAATCTCCTGTACGCTGCTTCGCCAATCGCCCCGCCGACTCAGGGAGGAAAACTAACTCCAGGTGACCTGTGCAGGAGGTGAGGCCGCAGATGAAGAAAATCCTCCGACGTATACTACCACCAGTTAAAGAGGAACACCACCTATGTCACAGTACACGGACAATGTGTGCAAGCCCTCGTAGATTTCAGGTGCTGATTATTCTGTCATATCTGAAGAATTACACAGAAAATTGAATGCGCCTATGTTTACTGAGAGAGGACCTATATTGAGAACTGCATGCGGAAAACCTGTAGTTGCCCTCAGGACGCTGTGTATTAAGAATCAACTTAATGAGAATGCAAAACCGTTTGAATTTCTTGTTTTCCCGCAGTGCAGCCACCAAATGATACTTGGATGGTACTTTTTTCGCGCCACTGATGCCATCATAGATTGTGGAAACGAAAAGCTTCAACTTGCCGAAATCCTTCAGAAACGTGGAGTCAAGTAGTTCAGATTGCTCTTTGTTTGCCGCAACAGATTACGTAATTGGAGCAAAGTCAGCAAGGCAAATATGCGCTATAAATCCAGTCATTATGGAAGCAGATAAAGCTCTAATTATTGGCAACAAACTTCTAATGTGTGAAAGAGAGCTATCTATACCAGCTCAATTATTAACGTTGAGAAGAGCTGCTGTAATCTATGGGTAACGAATTTCTCTCGACGACCTCAGTTGATACCAAAAGGGATGAATATAGCCTAGTTAATCACCATAGACGACGACGCCATTTGTTCTCTGAGGGATAGAGATCGAGAAGGTTCCAGGGAACCACAAGACCAGAGAAAGATTAACTCGGGACAAATTAAAGAAATTGTAGATACTCAGTTGACTCCTGTTGAAGAAGGCGAGATATTAAATCTGCTGGAAGAATGCTGCAGGAATACGACGCTGACATCGTGCACAAGAGTGGTCGGAAACATTCCGATGCCGATTGCCTATCAAGAAAGCCTCTTTTCGAAGCAGTAGCGAGAACTGTGATGAAATCCCCTTCTTTGCGTCCATCACAGATTACCGAAAAAGAACAACTAAAAGATGATCGGTTGAAGTCCATAATTAAAACCCTGAAGAGGAGTGATGGATTCCACAATTATCAAATGAGAAACGGCGTGCTATACAGACAAACTATGATCCGATGGGACGACAATGGCTCTTGGTGATACCGAACAACTCCGCCTCGATGTCTTAAAGAGCCTTACGGCGATCCAACCGCCGGTCATCTCGGATTTGCCAAGACGTACGACCGAATAAGGCGAAAATACTATTGGCCCGGACTGTATGGCAGCACGCGTAGATATGTGTCTCACTGTCGAGAATGCCAAAGACGAAAATCGCCACCTCAACTTCCACCGGGCAACTCATCCAATAAAACCCCCTGATGAACCGTTTGCCAAACTTGGAATAGATCTCCTAGGACGCTTTCCAGCTACTCGAAATGGGAACAAGTGGATCATTGTTTGTACAGATTACCTGACGAGATTCACAGTTACAAAAGCATTACCAACTGCTGAGGCCACAGAGATTGCCAAATTATAGTCGAAGAAATCATACTAAAGCCCGGAGCTCCCAGGGAAATGATAAGTGATCGGGGACGCTCATTCTTATCCACCTTGTGAAAGACATCACTCAATTATGCCAGACGTCTCATCTTCTGACGACGCCTTACCACCCACAAACCAATGGTCTCACAGAAAGATTTAACAACATCTGGCGACATGCTGTCGATGTACGTAGACGTTTAACAAAGAAATTGGGATACCATCCTACCCTTCGTGACTTTCGCTTACAGTTCAGCAAAACAAGATACCACCGGATTCAGCCCATTCTTTTCTCGTCCATGGTAGAGATGTCCAGACTCCTCTGACGTAATTTTTCCACACAACCCGGAGAACCAAGACGATAGTTATGCACAACAATTGATCACAGAGCTGAGGAAGCTAGACAGCTTGCTAAAATCCATATCTCGACGCCCAAGTAACTGACAAACAACGATATGACGAGAGACATCGACCAGTCAGCTACGTGTCGGAGACTTAGTATGGGTCCTTTACTCCTGTACGAAAGTTGGGACTGTCTGAAAGCTGTTAAGACGTTATTTCGGACCATATCGAATAACAGACGCCTATTGATGTAACCTACGAAGTAGAAAGTATAGAAACGGGATAGAAGACGGCGAGATACAAAAGACATAGTCCAATGTTCTGAGATTAAAACCTTACTCTGATCCAAAGGAACAATCTGGATGACGTTGGTGCACATGGCCCTTCCAGGAGACTGTTACCAGAAGCCAAACCAAATTGCAGCGGAACGCTGCTTTCTCTTAAGGAGGGAGAAATGTAGCGAATATAGGGCGTAGCTGTCGTGGCACAGGCGTAAGGTATTGGCTCGCGGTTCTGAAGGTGATGAGTTCGAGCCCGCTGGATGCAGGTTGCTTTTTCTTCAAATTTCCTTTGTTATCATTTCTCGTTTTTCCGATGTTCTAATATGCTTAACTTTATTGTATTCTAATTTATTATATGCTAATTATTATATGCTAATTCTAGTTTCTACAGTTCCAGAAAGTTCGGTGACTGTATATAAGTCGAGCTAGCGTTCAGTTCAGGTTGAATAAAGTTCCTCTAGGTGCGAGCTCTCGCATTGATTTCCTGTGATATAAATTCGAATCTACGCGAACAATATATATATATATATATACATACAACATATATATATATATATTATACAATACATAAATATATATATTATATATATATATATATATATATATATATATTTATGTATAAAAATATAACAAAATAACACAAGCAAAAAATTAAAAAGGTGGGCATAGACTGCCAAACAAATTAACTCAAAACCTACCCTAGCATACCAAAACATACATAACTTTTCAATAAAAGATTGCGCAGTATGCTGCATATCTTCACACTGAAAAAGGCAAATATAACTAAATTTAACAGAGCTAAATAATTATAAGAGAATGTAGACAAAAAAAATACAGAAATCAAGCACTCAGGGCTCCACGCACCCGAGTCAAGGATTCTGTAATAGTGCCGGAACTAAACCAGAAGTACGAGGTAACCGACTGGTCACGTCATTAGGGAGCCTAACCAAATCAGTTACCTCAAGGGGAACTTTCTGAATAGGATGCAGGCTATAACCAAAAAACATCCCAAGGCCTCGAGTTCCCCAATGAAACATTAATCAAAAGAAAATGAAAAGACACGGACAACTTACAGTAAGGGATCAACGCACCATACATGCAAGTACACATACAATCCTAATGAAAAGACACAAGCATACATACCCTAATTCAGTATTGACGGTTATGGCGAAACAACAGCCCAATTTTTCCTAGTAATTACGTCACTGTCGTAAAACCACAGCGCTACACCCATTGAGGTTTAAAAAATATGAAACCAGAAACGCTATCCTAAAGGTCTTAAAATCTACCTGAGTCTAAATGCCATTTCTTTTTAACTTTTAGATTGCCGAATTTTTAGGAAATTGTTCTTACTTACGTTTTCCTCGAAAATGTTACATGCCTCCAAAATATCTTCAGCGTTATTACAAATGTTTTTAATTCTGTATAGTTGTGAGTAAAAGATATTATTATAGATTTTATAGTTCAGTTGCTATTGAAATTGGTAAACGTGATAACCTCAAAGTTAAAATCTAGTCTTTATCATATATCCCAATTTTAATTCGCTATTTTGAATTTTAATTCTTAAATCGAGATAAGTCGCACAATGATCATTTTATTAGTCCTGTTTAAAGTTAATTCCTTGGGGTAAATTTGATTAAGAAATTTCAAATCGTTACAGTTAAAAATCATAAGTTCATCAATATACCTAAATCGGTAACATTATTAAGCTAAGAAATTTAGTTTCGTAAGAATGCAGAAGATATTAGCAAAGGCGCTAGAAAAGCTATTTCCCATAGGGATACCCTTTAGCTGTTTAGATCTACAGGGGTATAATATACAGGGGGTTATCAAAATAATGAAACATTTTGGAATAACATGAAATTCTTTATTAATATGGCACAGGACCATCTATGGTATTTAATACCACCTGAATTCCCTAAGGATTTGAATTTATGCAAGTCATGAATAGTGTTTAAGGGATATTATACCATTCTTTATCGATAAATCGTCAATGTTCCTGTAGAGATGCTGTTGGGTGGATATCGATTTCTGACTTTATTCTCTTAAAACAGACCACAGCAGTTCGATGATATTGAGGTTTACGGACTGTGCGGGCCAGATAAGATATTTCACCTTGCCTTTATGTTCCTCAACCACGACCTGACACGTATAGCTGTATGGATCGGAGCATTATCATCATGGAGAACGCCATCTCTGCAGGAAACATTTTTGCACCTTAGGATGGATCTGGTCGGCTAAAAGTTTTTCATTGTCCTTCCCAGTTTAATCTCCCTTTCAGGGTTTCAGTAGATCCTTTTGAAAACCATGAGATGGGCCGCGCCGACAATCCTGAGAAAATTCCTCCATTTTTGACAGCTCGCATGAGACAAGCATGATCACATGCTTGTGTAGATGTTCTTCAGACATACGCACGTCTGTTGCGGGGAAAAAGTGAACAATGATTTGGCTAATCAAATGTTCATATTTCGACTTATCACTCGATCAGGATTTGTGCTCGTGGCTACGCTGTAGAGGACTTTTTTATTCATATCTGTACATGTGACTTGGGAATTACTACTCTGCCGTAAAAGTTTTGTTTGTGAAGTTTTCTCTTACCTGTAATGACTGATACTGGAGCCTGCAGATTCAGATGGAGCTCTACGGTCACTTTGGCTTGCAGTTGTCTTCTTTTTTCATGTCACAATCCTCTTCAACACCCGTCAGCCTCTTTCACTTACATTTACCTTTCGTCCACTATTCTGTTTCATAGAGGATGTCTTTCCATGCACTTTGTATGCCATCATGACTTCTGATATCCTTAGCTAGGTAAACACCCAAAACCATGGGGGATGTTGCAACAGATACTCCAATTAGACGCGCTTCAACAATTTGCCCTCTCTGCACGTTCTACAAGGTTTCACATTTTACGCTATCCCCCAAAGAGCCTGATGTCCGTAGTTTCATTACTGCTACCTTAGAGTAGAATAATGTATACACTATATTCTATAAAAAATACTGGTCCCTAGGCTTATTTTTTAAGTAATCTGAAGCACTTCATAAACACCACTAATATTGATATGTGTTTCCATTATTTGATAACCATCTGTATATATATATATATATATATATATATATATATATATATATATATTATATATCTATATATATATATATACTATATACATACATATATAATATATATACTATATATATACTATATATATATATATATATTATATATATATATATATATATATATATATATACATATGTGCGTGTATATATGTGCATGTTCATATATATATGTGTCTATAGACAATATACTCAATAAAATTAATTTTCGTGAAATTTGTGATAGATAAATTAACGAGAATGTAAATTTTACAAATAAAACCTATTCTGTTGGCATCGTATTTTTATAAATATATAAATAAGCATTTGGCATTTTGGTCTGTAGGAAAGAATATTCTATCGGGAGTGCTTTCCCCTGACTATGAATTCTCTACTTACTAATGCAGAAATTTCGAATGTCTTAGTATTACTTCTACCTCTCAAATGTATAGCATCGATGCCTAAATAAATGATATTGGATGCCAAATCTTGAAATCATCACATAAACCCAAGTTGCAGCAGGTGTTTGGGAATTAGGTTCCTTCTCAGATAGAATGATCGTTTCCATTGCTTTTTCCGTTATGGCTTACACTTGGGGTAACTTACTATTTCTAAGTATTGAAAGGTCAAATATATTTATTTATCACCAGGAATCGCACTATAACATGTATTTAAATGCTATCTTATTTGAATAGGACCTATCATTAGGGACATACTATTAACCAAAATGTGGATTTTAAAGAAATGTTTCGGTTGATGTCTGGTTAAAATTTATATCTATCAGGCTATTCTTTTGAAATTATGATCAGCTTACTTATCTTTGTATAATGTTTATATGAGCTTATTTTTAAAAGCTTATACATTTTGTACGCATTCCATTATTTAATTACACTAATTGACCACATTTAATAAGGTCACTATATTAGACTTGTCATTTCCAAATACTTTTAAAACTTATGCTTTATTTTTTAGTACTTTATGAATCTAATAATCAGTGTATAACTGTAAAATAGGTGTCTTTTATTTGCGACACACCCATAAATATGCGAGAACACAGTGAGTAGAAAATGAACGAGAACCATTCACTATTTTCAGTCGACAATGGCTATTTAAATAAAACAGCGAAGTAAATCTGGATACGTTAATTCGATGTAAAAGGGTTAAGACAAAAGAAATTATTAGACTAGCGATTCGACCTAAAGTATATTGAGTGAGTAAGATTAAAATAAGATTCCAACTATCTGAAATATTTTGTATAATTCGGCCTCAAACAACCACAAGAAAAGAAATAATGCTTACCAACGTGCTTAAAAAAACAAAATGTATAAAATAAAATACAAATTTCGAATGGGAATATCACTTTAAACAAAAGATTGTAACAGACTTTTTTATAAGAAAAACTAGTTAAAAATCTATGTAGGTAAATAAAAATTTGTTTTTTAAACTCTACTTAAAGATTACATAAATTTAATTTAAAACCTATGAATAATTCCTTTTGTTAGGTCTACTGTTTTCCCCTGTCTTCCATGTCTTTTCGTAGTTTTTTAACGTAGGAAATTCGAATGATAACACATTTCAGTTCATTAAATTTCCCTTTTGTTTGCACATTTTTGCAACCTTTTTAAATTATTTAGTTTTTAATGACCATTCCTCACGTGTATATGCTTTCTTTCGAAAAAATTACATCATTGTGTTTTTGTAAATTTTCAGCATAATCTAAGGCTAATCTATTTCTAAGATGCTTCGACGTGGAATTCAAAGATAGTAGACTTGAAAATCAATTTCATTTACTTCAAGCGATATTGGCATCATGGTCTATTTTGAAAAATTACAAGATAAAAGAACTTTTTATACTACCACGTTTTTTCACTTTCTTTTATTTAATTTT
Organism: Dolomedes plantarius; assembly: GCA_907164885.2. NCBI lineage: Eukaryota > Metazoa > Arthropoda > Arachnida > Araneae > Dolomedidae > Dolomedes > Dolomedes plantarius. Next base: position 18,268,411 of record OU015494.1, on the reverse strand, counting down.
AATCACTTTTTAGTCGATTCCACTATCCACAGACTTTATTAACTGCTAACTTCTATAATTTTTTTCGCACAATATTTCTGTAACAACTAAATTCACAGGTATTCTGTTTTCAAATTGTCAAACGCCGTACGCAAAGTGCAAGCATTGAATTCGATCGAAGCGGCATTTTTTCCGAACTAACTTTTCATACAAAACAAGATTAACTGAAAATGAATTCAATATGCTTAAAGATGGCTAAAAGTATTAAAAGAATGCATTGTCATCGTGTTCTGAGCTATTGTAAAAGTTTTCAAATGTCTAGCTAGTCGGGAAGTTAGTTAAAAATCGATTGCAAGATTTGTACTGCACAAACACACAAACAGAAAGCGAGTTAATATAAACGTGGTAATAAAAAGAGCCATGATATTTATAATAAACTTCTGAGCGCCAAAGACATGTACACCTGTTATTTCTAATGCTTTTAAAAATAAATTATAAAATTGTTCCTTTATTTTAAGTTAGTTTATTTTTAAATAAAAGTGGAGGAAAATTATCAGAAAATCAATCTGCAAATCACTCTGAGTCCCATACAATATAACTTATAAATATTATTAAGTTGTTGAGTGAAAATTTAAGTTTTAATATGACACAAACCTGCTTGACATGCTTGAATACAAAATATTAGATTATACACATACGTATATGAATACATCTGTTTGAGGAAATGAATGTAACCTCGCATACGTTTGAATTTATGTTTGCACTTTACATAAACAAACGTCGAGGTAGAGGAGTTCAAGACTAACATTTTGTTGCACTAGTTTAAACAGCAGTTAATTTCCTAAAGCAGTTTATGTCACCAACTGTAATTTTGTTAAATGTTTAAATAATATCTGGGAATCTTGTTCTTGCTTTCCTTTCTCTGACCTATCTCTTTCGATCATAAACGAGGAGAAAATTACAGTTATTATATCTTAACTATAACAACATAACAGTTCATGGACCATTTAGTTACAATTTGCTCATAATATTAAGAACTTCTGGAAAAAGAAGACAGATATTCTTTCCGTACTTAATACTTGTCTTACGTCTACATATAAGTTTGTGAACTGAAATAATAATGTTTTCCTCTCTATTAGTAAACCAGAAATTATGAATTTGTTTCAGTATTAGTGGGTTGAGAAAACGGAGCGGGAAATTTTAAAGAAGTGTAATAAAAATAATTCAAACTGATTATTCATTGCTTGAAATACGAACATTAGTCATCATTTACTTACTCACATTCTTCCTCCAAAAAACTTCATGCTTGAGAAAGTATTAGTTTGTCGATTAATTAATTGGGAAGTTTCTAAATAATGGTAGATCAAGTCTCAACTTTGAATATTATGGAGAAGTGCATTTTTTATATAGAAGTTCACTGAAAATATAATTTAATGTAAAAATTTGTCTATTGCTTAAAATAAATTTTAACAGATATAAAAGTAATATAAGGCAATTAAAAATATACTGTCTTAAGGGGACAGTGGACCGTCAAACCTAACTTTTTTTGTTTTGAATGGATTTGCTTGAAATTTGAATATGTGATTAGTAGCATAGATATGTACAAGTGGTTAAAATTTAGTGATGAAATATTAATAATTTATGAATTATTAATTATTAATTATATCAAAAATTGGCCTCATTAAAATGTTCCATGCGCATTTCTTTTGCATAAAATATGGTAATTTTTATTTACAGGATACCTTATAGAACTAACAATGAAACTTATTGCTTATTTTAAGCATTCATTAAAATATAGGAGAAAAAAATAATAATATTGAAACACCCTTTTTATTACGCAAATACCTATAATCCTATAAATCATCATTTAAGTACAAATTTAGAAATATGAGATACGAAGCATAATTATTTTCAATAAGATTATTTGATATACAGATTAGTATATAAAACTTAAATTTCAAAGCACTACGATAATTAGAAATACGCCTGGAGCAGTTTGAATATTTTGTATGACATGAAAATTTTATTTTGAGAACAACACATTTAAAGTTATTGCTATTAGTAACCACATAATATCTAAATTAAATACAAATTCCTATAACTACGAAAGTAATCACAGAAATTAAAATTCTTTTAGCAACACATTCCTACTCATCCGTAGTTTCACAATCAATAAAATAAAAAAATCGAATTTTTAGAACACATTTCACAATTTTGTAAGTCCACTGTCCCCTTAAACACAGATGTGGGCACGGTAGCCCAGTTGGCAAGAGCAGCGGGCCAGTGATACCTGAACGTCCCTGGTTCGATGCTCGTCACTGCAAATCTACCGCCATGTTAACAAATAGTGGCCGGTTGCGCGTAAAATAGGGCGTGGCTACAATGTCCTCCAAGTTCTCAAATTTACCTCTGGAGCTGCGGGTTCAAGTGTTTCCGGTCTCGTACTTGACTCGGTTCTAAATTACGGGACCGGTCATTTAGCCAAGTCGGGCTCCGACCCTTGTGGTGCTGATTCAAAAACAGGAACCGCACCTTCATGGCCCATAGCCTTCGGGACTTCATCTGATGTTGATGTCGGTCAAGTGGCATAAGCAACAACAACAACAACACAGCTTTTTTTGTTTTAAAATTGTTAGTAAAAATGCTATTCATGGCTGGATGGTAATTTTGAGCTGACTTTGATACTTGGGTTCATCGTCCGTGTCATGACTTTTCAAAGATAGAATGGATTCTTGAACTTTTTCATTACAAATGTATCAGGGTTATATATATATATAAATTTTGGAAAAACTGAAACTCGGGGGTAAAGAAATTGATCTTACAGTGGATCCCCGGACATTGTAGCCTTTACAGAAACGATCAGGCCGACAAACTTGCAAAAAAAGATATTTAACTGGTTCAAAAATTATCTACAATTTGTTCCTTCCATTCTGAAAAACTATATTTTCGTAATTTATATTTTCGTAATCTATATTTTCGTAATCTATATTTTCGTAAACAAAAATGGAGGAGAAAAACTTATGATGTGTGTCTCAAAGAGCTGGGGAGATATCTTGGAAAGAAATATAATAGACAAACCACGGGATAAAACATTGGCCAATTTTAGGCTCGAAATTGGTCAAGATTGCTTGGCGAACCATTTATATCGGGTTGGTATTCGTACCAACCTAAATTGCCCACTTTGCGGGTAAAATGAAGAAATGGGCAGGACCCATATCAGAAGGTGCCCGGCGCTGCGCGGAGCTTCTGATTAAGAGAAGTATTTGGAACGGTAGCGGCCAAATGATGAGATATGTCTTTTCACGTTATATGTTCACAGAGTTTTGTTCGTTTATAAAACGTCTGTCTTATTCTTTGCCATTGAAATAATACACACACCACACACACACACACATATATATATATATATATATATATATATCTATATATGACAAGATTGTTGTTTCCTGTTATAATTCCTTTAAAGCAGTCATCATCTTTTAGAACTCGTGGCGAGTGGTAAAAATAAATTATATCAATCCATAATTTAAACTAATTTAGTTTATTCTTCTTTCGTGCGAACCAAAGCTCCAACCTCAGCTCATTAAGTTTTCGCCATTTTTTATTTGAGACGCGGCGACACACCATCGTCGGCATTGACTTTTATCCCGCGCTATGCCGATTTCGAGGTTAAAACCACGCGTCCACTCTCCCTGCACATGCGCAGAGCCCAATTTAGAATTTTCTCGAACTTTCTTATCGCGCCCAATCATGTACATGATCTAAAAATAAATTCTCTCTACGAGACTCCCTTCCACTGCGAATCGAAGGTCAATCTCAAAACGGGGAAAATAACCTACTTTTCTACCCGCGAGTCTGGAAATATGAATTCTATGGCTTTTTCGCGCACGAAAAGGAATTAATCCCTAAGCCCCCTTTAAATTTAACTTAATTATTTCTTTACTAATTAATTTCTGACATATATATATATATATGTTCAAATGAAAAGGTACGAATCGACACTGAAGGTATAATTGAAGTCTTTATTCAAAAGTAATCACCAGAGCCTTGATCACAACTCTCCAAGTGTTTCAAGACCGAAGGATTCCTTGTTCCCAGAATTTCTGGGCTGTGACAAGAGCAAGTCCTCCACTGTGTCCTCCAGTTCGTCATCCGAGTTGAAATAATTCCCTTTGAGATGTTTTTTAGCAGACCAAACAGATGAAATCGTAGGGCGACATGTCCGGCCCGTAGGGTGGATGCTCAATTTGCTCCCACTTCAACTTGGCCAGTACACTTTGTGTGACCCTGGAGACGTATGGACCCAAGTTATCGTGGAGAAGAATCACTCCCTCCGCGAGCAGCCCAGGCGTTTACTCTTGATGACTGCGTAGGCTACGGAGTGTCTCACAGTACACGTCACTGTAATGGTTTTTCTGTGCTCGAGGAATCAATGAGTATCGGACCTCGGACGTCGTAAAAAAGGTGAGCATCACCTTGCCTACTGAGGTCGAATTTTGCAATGTAACGACATGATGTCCTCACACGCACTGCCGAGTCAATCGGACGGAATACACAACTACTTGCTTCTCTCCTGCGTCATGTGCGAGCGCCCGCGCATGCGTAAAACCATGTCGGACGCTACATTCGCATCCTAGATGTCTCACTACGTTATCCCAAAGCGGCATATTCAAATTTCCACTAGTTTGGTTGTTACGCCGTTTCGTACCTTTTCATTTGAACACCCTTTGTGTATATATATATATATTATATATATATATATATATATATATATATATATATATATATATATATATATATATATATATATATATATATATATAGATATATATATATACAGGGTGTCCATAATTAAACTCCCACTTTCAAAAGGCAGCAAAAAAGGAACACTGGTCAGAATGACTTCAAATTTGAACTGAATATACTGGAAGGAGGGGTAAACGATTTGGCATAATAAAGAAAGTTCCAAAATATATCAATAGATGGCGCTGTAAGCGGTTGGAACTTTTTTTTAATATGCCAAATCATTTCCCCTTCTTCCAGTATATCATTTCAAATTTGAAGTCATTCTGACCAGTGGTTCTTTTTTTTGCAGCCTTTTGAAAGTGGGACTTTAATTATGAACACCCTGTGCATATATATATATATATATATATATATATATATATATATATATATATATGGATATGTATATGTATGTATACAGGATGTTTCATCAAGACCACACAAACTTTACACAGCCATATTCCTCGCTTAGAGTACATAAAAAATGCCTAAAGAACTGTACCTCTACAACCCATAGTTTTCGAAAAAAATGGGAGAGAAGAGCATGACATAATCGCTGACTGCACACGTTGCAGCAGCGTGGTGTTAACAAAAGTACACACAGCAGAAAGACGACCAACTAAGTCACTTTCTGTAGTAACTAGGTATCGATAGACTTATTCTTTCAGATGGCCCCATAGAAAGAAATCCAAAACTGTCAGATCTGGCGATCATGGCGGACATGAAATGGGACCCCTACGTCCAATCCAGCGGCCTGGGTATTTATTCCATATCCAGCCAATCACAAGAGCTTAAATAAGCCGGAACTTCCTCATGCTGGAACCATCATCAGCAATCATTGCCGATATGGGTATGTTTGGTGGTATCATCTGTCCACAAGATATGTGCAATGAAAGCATAATCGGCTTCATGTTGTTTCAACAGTCATTCACAAAAGTCGACGCGTCATGGAAAGGCTGGATGTAGGTTACTAAAACGGTTGTGTAGCGATATCGATATAGCCCCTCTACCCGCAATAGCCTGTACACAGCACAGCTACTCTCATTCAGCTTCTCCTTGGCTAGTGCGCGTGTGCTCAACTCGGGAGTTTCTTCTCCCTCCGAAGTATCGCAACTTCCTGTGCGTTCTTCCACCACCATCATGGAGATTGTGTGTCGGGTCGACGAGTCTAGTATTTCTTAGTACGTCGTCCAACCTGAGGATGACTTTGGCATCGGGAGGAAGGCGTGATGGATAGCGACGGACATACTCCCTAGCAGTTCGTAAGGCAATACAATTACATTGACCGAAGGTAAAGTATACATCGCAATATTCACGAACGGAATACATTATCACCATGCGAAGATTTCCGGTAGCTACTAGATGCAGCCTTTTAAATACGATTCAAACGACGACTTGACGTCATTGCATGGCGTGCGCATGCATGTCTCGATATGCGCGGTGGATATTTTTAACATCTTCATCTGCAAATATATACAAATACCCTGTTCTTGTTTCCAATAAACTTTTTTTCCGTACACAGGATAAGACGTCATACTTTTCTATCCCGTTTTTCTCGAAAACTATGGGTCGTAGAGGTACAGTACTTTGGGCAATTTTTATGTACTCCACGCAAGGAATCTGGATGTGCTGAGTTTCGGCGCTCTTGATGAACACCCTGTGTGTATATATATGACTTATTTTTACAGAACTACCCATTAGAATTTAAAAATAAATTATTTAAATAGAAATAACATCCACTAAGTTTTAATATCAATCATATATATCTATCATAGTATCATAGATATCTATCATAGTATCACAGATATCTATCATAGTATCATAGATATCTATCATAGTATCATACATTTCGATGTTCGCATCTTTTGTAGCACAACTAACGTCTAAATGGTAATCCAGTTCTCTCCAAGTGTTTCGTAGCATATCAGGTGTTATCAGACTTTTTTGCTTGGGGATTCATTAAATCGTTGTGTATAAACAAAAAATTGAAACTGTGGATGAGTTTACGAAGCGAATCATTCAAACAATTCGTGTAATAACTCCTGATATGCTACGAAACACTTGGAGAGATCTGGATTACCATTTAAACGTTTGTTGTGCTACAAAAGGTGCACACATCGAAATCTATGATAGTATGATTGAAGTCTATGGCTGATATTAAAACTTGTGAGAAGTTCTTTCTATTTAAATAATTTTCTTTTAATCCTAATGGGTAGTTCCGTAAAAATAGCGCATTACGTGAAATAAGCGTGATTGCGCATTACGTATAGCCGGTAGAGGGCGTTGAACATCGTAGTCTGTGGAGTATAAAACAGGTAACCAAAGCTTGTTTGAGTGTGCTGAATCATTTACAAAGGAAGAGCTGAGATAGGCATGCCATTACGCCGTGTTCGAAAACAATATAAGCAGTTGTCGCAGTTGAGAGGGGGAGAATCGTCGGGATGATGGAAGCTGGGTGGTCAGCTAGGTGAGTAGCTCGTCAATTAGGCCGCTCTGATTGTGTTATGAGGAGGTGTTGGGGACCAGTGGACCCGAGAGATGTCATGTACACGAAGACCAGGCTCAGGACACCCTCGACAGACCAGTCGTCGAGAAGACCGCCACATCGTAAGAAATGCACGCGTACATCCAACTGCTTCATCGGCCGCCATACAGGCACAGGTCGCACCTTCACTAGGGGCCTCTGTGTCTTCTCGAACCATACGAAGGCGCCTGGCTGAAGGACAGTTGGTATCGCGGCGCCCATTACGTGTGCTGCCCTTGACGCCCACCCATCGACGCCTCCGTTTGGAGTTTTGCCGTGCACGAGGAAACTGGACTGCAGAGGAATGGAACCAGGTCGTCTTTAGCGACGAATCCAAATTCAATCTCGGCAGTGATGACAATTGTGTTTGCGTGTGGAGAGCTCGTGGTGAACGCTTCAATCCTGCCTTTGCTGTACAGCGACACATCGCTCCCATAGCTGGTGTCATGGTATGGGGTGCCATTGCCTACAATACACGGGGTCACCCCTAGTATTGTTCCGTGGCACCATGACAGCCCAGCGGTATGTTCATGAAATCCTGCAACCACATGTGTTGCCACTCATGCAACGGCTCCCAGGAGCCATTTTTCAACAAGACAATGCTCGGCCTCATACGGCAAGGGTGTCACAAGACTGTCTCTGCACTGTTACTACCCTTCCTTGGCCTGCTCGATCCCCAGATTTGTCTCCAATCGAACATATCTGGGATCATTTGGGACGATGAGTTGGGCATCCCACGAGTTTGAACGAACTAGAGGCAAGGTTACAGCAAATATGGAACGAAATGTCTCAAGACATCATACAGAACTTGTATGACTGAATGCCCGATCGTATCGCATCGTGAATTTGCGCTAGAGGAGGTCCAATGGAGTATTAACTCCTCCGTTCTTTTGCCTTTTTCTCTGAAATAAATTATCCTTTTTCTTTGATTTTCTTATCATTTACTTATATCAAAGTAGTCATTACGTATGTAAAATTTCGTTTCATTTTGACGACTCCTTCTTGGTGCGCTAATTTTTTTTGTCCATGAGTGTATATTAGGGTGGAACGAAAAAAACTTTTTTTTGAATTTCAATATGCTCTAGTTTTCAAAAGTTGCCTTTTAACAAAATAAAGACGGAAATTAAATATTAGCGTAATTGGTGCATGTTTTCAGTTAGCGCAAGAAGGGCAAACTTTTGGTTTTTATTAAATTTTTGATAAATTTCGCAATTTTTTTTAAATACACTTGTAGTACAAAAAAGTAGCAAAATATGTAATTTAAACATTCCTTTTAGTCAGGAGACTTGCTAAACTGATTATATAATACGTTTTACTTCATAAAATTGTACACATAAAGACACTTAAGGACGAGGACCTTGAAAGACACTCTGACATCACGGTGGAACGAAAAATAATTTTTTCGAAATTTCAATATGCTCTAGTTTTCAAAAGTTGTCTTTAAAATTAAATTTAAGAATATAAAATGTTTTTGATCTACTAAAATATTTCAAGTGCCGCAAATGGCTTCAAAGTGGATATTTTTATGAAAAAGTGATTATATTTGTATTTTTTTTGTTAATTTCTTTTATAGTATATTAAATAATGTATATTTGCTGTAAATAAAATTTTCAAATTATGATATTTTGACAGAAAACTTGCATATTCTAAGTATTTCTAATTTTTAGATGCCATAACAGAACAACTGATTTTGTGGAATTTCGCGTTTTTCAGCATATTGATTTTACATTAGCATATTTTTATAATACACATTGGAATGAAAGAAAAACAATTTTTAATTGACGGACCTTAGTTAAAATAAACAAATCACACTTATTTAGAAAAATATTAATGTAATGTCTATTAAGGCAAAACATTATTTTGAAAAAAATATTCATGTTTTTCAAAAGTCCATATTAATCACACATGGTTTCCATTACTTATTTCACTAACACATTGCATTGTTTTTGTTTCAAATTTTGGCATTATTTTTTGAGAATGTATTTTTGTTTTTATCAATGCCTCTTGGAGAAGTACCATGAACGAATTAGGATGACCAGGTAACTAATTTAACAATCCTTTCTACTACTTGTGTGTGACGTGGAATGTTGTTGAAGTCAATAATTTAAATGAACTGCCCCTACGTCACCTATTTTGTTTCCTAGATGGAAAAACTAAAGGCCTAAATGAATTTGGAGGAGAAATTCTTAAAAAACTATAAAACTGCTCTTAAGTTCCAGGGATTGAATTTTCACCTATTGAAAATAACATTACATTACTAGAAATTAAGGATGATTTAAGTGTGGACCCAAATATTTGTTAGAAATGTATAATGCAATCTCTGTTGGAAAGTGCTCTTCTGATTTCTCCATGAGAAAACCAGGAAAATTTGTCATTCACGATGGCTTACATTTTCAAACCGAATACTTCGCTTGTATGTGGGAACAAAATGTCCTCCAAAAAATCTCCGAATACTGACTGAGTACATTTTGAAAGTTTATGCACCAATTTGGTTTAACATAAAGCTGAAACCATCTTGTATCCGTGGATCGAAGCACTTGTGGAAACTTGTAAGCTATTCACGTTACCTCAATTAGACTCTTAAAAATGTAATTGACCCTGTCATTCAAAGAAATGCATACTTTGCCGCTTCGGAAAATCTCCTTCTTTGTATGATATTAGACGATTGCAGTCATGTAAGAGAGCTTGGATTACGCCGGATTCTAAAAGCAAGGGCAGAAAATGAAGGAGGCATCAGAAAGAATTTAGTTCCACGTATAAACTTTGATGCCAAGGATTATATTGATATGATTGAATGGAATGATGTTAAAGTAACAGAACCTCCTATGACGAGGGGTGTTTCTGTTGACAAACTAAAACTGTTTATAAAGGAAGCAAAACAATCTGATCTCGAGAAACAAATTATTGACTTCAACAACATTCCATGTCACACACAAGTAGTAGAAAGGATTGTTAAATTAGTTACCTGGTCATCCTTGTCCATTCGTGGTACTTCTCCAAGAGATGCATTGATAAAAACAAAAATACATTCTCAAAAAATAATGCCAAAATTTGAAACAAAAAAACAATTCAATGTCTCAGTGAAATAAGTAATGGAAACCATGTGTTATTAATATGGACTTTTGAAAAGTGAATATTTTTTTTCAAAATAATGTTTTCCTGAATAGACATTACATTAATATTTTTCTAAATAAGTGCGATTTGTTTATTTTAACTAAGGTCCGTCAATTAAAAATTGTTTTTCTTTCATTCCAATGTGTATTATAAAAATATGCTAATGTAAAATCAATATCATGAAAATCGCGAAATTCCACAAAATCAGTTGTTCTGTTATGGCATCTAAAAATTAGAAATACTTCGACTATGCAAGTTTTCTGTCAAAATATCATATTTTGAATATTTTATTTACAGCAAATATACATTATTTTAATATACTATAAAAGAAATTAACAAAATATACAAATATAATCACTTTTCATAAAAATATCCATTTTGAAACCCTTTGCGGCACTTGAAAATATTTTAGTAGAGCAAAAACATTTTATATTCTTAATTTTAATTTTAAAAAACAACTTTTAAAAACTTGAGCATATTGAAATTCCGAAAAAAACATTTTTCGTTCCACCGTGATGTCCGAGTGTCTTTTAAGTGCCTCGTCCTTAAGTGCCTTTATGTATACTATTTTTATGAAGTAAAACGTATTATATAATCTGTTTAGCAGATCTCCTGACTAAAAGGAATGTTTAAATTACATATTTTGCTACTTTTTTGTACTACAAGTGTATTCAATTTCAAAATAATTGCGAAATTTGTCAAAAATTTAATAAAAACCAAAAGTTTGCCCTTCTTGCGCTAACTGAAAACATGCACCAATTACGCTAATATTTAATTTCCGTCTTTATTTTGTTAAAAGGCAACTTTTGAAAACTAGAGCATATTGAAATTCAAAAAAAAGTTTTTTTCGTTCCACCCTAGTGTATATATATATCGACCCTGCGACTAGGCAAGGTCGACTCAGCCTTTCATGCCTTGAGTGGGTAGATAAAATGAGGACCAAGCATGCTTGAGAACTAAACTCTAGGGGACCCACGTCAGGTTGACCACTTGACTGAGACATGCTGTATGGCAGTGCTTCCCAACCTTTTTATCGCCGCGGACCGGTCAACGTTTGATAATTTTACCGCGGACCGATGAGGGGGGGGCATTGTTTGTTCATATTTTAGATTTTTCTGATTTAATAATTTTAATTTAATTGTACTTATACATGCCTTCAAAATAAAATAAAGTTACACCAAAAAAAGTGATTTAACATTTTAACTCACTAGAACGCTAAATCAACGAGAACCCTTAACTTGTGGCCATAAGCTGGCGGCCCGGTACCATTTGATCCACGGACCGGTATTGGGGACTGTGATGGATGTCGAGTTGAAAGTCCTTTTTTTCAAACTATCTAGAACCAGCTCTTTTTAAAACATATAGTTTATTATAAAACAGAGCACAGCACGGACAAGTACAGCAGACGATATAGTATATAACAGTAGGAGAAGATTACTATTTACAGGAACAAATTATTATCATAACCTCAACGCTCTGAAGCAAATACCAGATACGTTCGGAGTCTGCAATAACCACCGAACTCTTATATATTTTCTCTCTAAAAATATATAAGACACGACCGGAGTCTGCAATCACCTCCGTCGTTCTGCGTGACAGCTTATCAGATACGTCTGGAATCTGCAATCACCCCTAGCGTTCTGCATAGTACCCCTTACCCTACGATAGGGGGCGTTATTTCTTGTTATAGTGATTCGCCTGTCTCTACACCATCCCCTCAAGATTGGGATTATACCTCAAATAATCTGAATCTGAAACTTAAGTGACAGGCGAACCACATCTCAACTACTATTATCAGGTAACATACATAATACGACAAATCACTTTTACCTGCTCGATTATATAACGTTGACTAAAAAAAATATACTTAGCTAGATATTCATCTAATCTTACTACATGCAGAATTAAAAAAACTCAAAACATATACAAAAGAAATAATTATAGCTAGATAAATAAGTTAAAAGAATTTACTTAGTATACCAAAATATTGACTTTCATATCTAAAATGCTTAGCAAGAAAATAAAAACAATTAATTAAAAACAATATTCAATGAAAAGTCAGTACTCAGGAACAATTTATAATGGCACAGTTTATAATCAGGAACAGTCTCTGGTGCAATATTTTAGCCCAGCGTCAGTCTGAACGAAGTGTCAGCGTCGACAACTTTGACCCTTGAGTAACCTAAAACACAGAGTTTAAACAATGTCAAGTCTATCAGTTACACAGTTCTTTTTTCTTTTATGGTAGTTCTTCTCAAATACTACGCATTCATTGCGATCATTTTGCGCTCGTGACCCATTCTGTAAGATTGAATCACTTTCCTTAGACACACAATTCACAACAGCATTTGATTTTGCCACTTCTTCCTTCAGCAACAAAATCGTAGCATTTTTCTCCTCTATTTTTGCACGTAATTCACCACACAGAGTAGTTAAATTTTGTGATTCGTCACTGGTTTCCGCAGCGGTTTTCACACACTCACGGAGTGAAGTTGCACATTTATTGTACGTAACGTTGGGAACATTGGACTTATCTAGCACGTTGCTAAAAGCAGATGAGTTGGCCTTTGACGGTTTTGACTTCTCGGTCTCACAAACATGCAGTTCTGAAGCACCCATTACATTTTTCACATCATGCATGTCACTCCTAGCTTCACCACCATTGAAAAAGCGCGAATCACTTTTTGATTTCTCCACTTCGATAACATGGCGTTCCAAAACACCACTTTCACTTCTTATTTCATGCACATCTTTCTCATTTTCGAACGTATTGAAGCCGTACGAATTACTTATTTGTTTATGGTTTCGCTGCTCGGAATATTCGTACGAATTATTCCGCATTTGAGGTGCAACATCCGACTTTAAATTAGAAATCCGACTTTAAATTAGTTCTTTTTCCACAATCTCTACCACAATTTCATTTTTCTCTATTTTCCGTTTAACTTGATCGAGAACCGCTTTTAACGATCCACAACTCCGCTGTTCTCCTTTTCGCTTATCAGTAATTAATATCAGGTTACACCTTTTCGTTTATCAGTACTTAATATCAGGTTACACCTTTTCGTCTCTCCCCGCGACCGTGAATTTACAGAAGTACTGTGGTTTACACATGTTTCACTCCCCTCAGACCCTTTCGTGGGGATTCTACTGTCCGGCTCGAGCTCTGCTGCAGTGGGGTATGACTCTCCTGATAGCGCGTACAGACTGGCACAGCGCTCTCTGCCTCTGCCAGTGATTTATGTGTCTCTGTACTCTGTTCCCTGCGTCGGATCGCCTCCTCTGGCGGTCCTTCAAAGAAAGAGAGTGAGATCAGCGGGTCAAATGGTGTCGAGCGGGGTCGGGGGACACACCACATCAAGAGAAATCTTGCGGCGGAATGGGGGTGGTTCTAAATACCGTGTCTAATGTTACCGTGACTAATGTGATGTGACAGGAGTTGGGGAGAGAACTCTGTCCAATGTGAATGCACCATGAAAGCAATAAATTGCGCTCCTTTGGGGTCAACAACCCGGGGCCGCGCAGTTCAGGCTACGAATATCTCGGCAGGTCTGAAAACGGGCGATTTTTCGGGGTTGCTAAGAGAAATTGGAATTTTCGCCACTCTGTTTTTAATTGTTTCTCCAAAAGCTGAAATCAGGCTAATATTGCCACTTTGCAATGGTTGCTTTACTATTTTGTCGGATTCTAAACGTGTAAATCCGATCTTCGCTATCATGTTGTCGCCACCATTTTTCTCTGTCGTCTCATTCTTTGAGAGATCGAAGTGTTTTTCCTGTGTACCCATTTGCGAACATAATCTGGCAAGGTGGGTATTTTCTCCAAATACGTAACAGTCTTTGGGCGGATATCTGTTTTTATTCGTATTCTGACTTCTAATTGTTTCCAACTCAATTTCCTTTTTCCTCTGCGCAAATTTAATTTTCTCAAATTCAATTTTGTAAGATTCAAGTGTTAAGTTCGTATTCCTAGCCTTTATCTCATTACTTCCTTTCTTCTTCTATCCTCAACTATTGAGATCAATAACTCTGCTACAAACTCTGGTTCATCTTTAAAAGATTGATTTTCCTCAATTTTATTTTTTAATTGCATCACTGTTAAACCAACAGTTGGTGCATCATCTATTTCACCGAGAAGTTCTATAAAATCTTCTTTTCTCGAATTGTTATAGATTTTGGCTTTATATATATTTATATATCTTCCTTATATATATCTATATCTCCGATGAAATTATACTTCAAGTAAAATCATATCAAATATCTCCTACCTGATTTCCATGACATCTGAATGACGTTTTCATTAGCTCTGTCAACAGTCCTTTGCTCTGGTTCTTGTAAGGGAGCGTGTTGTGATGGATGTCGAGTTGAAAGTCCTTTTTTCAAACTATCTAGAACCAGCTCTTTTTAAACCATATAGTTTATTATAAAACAGAGCACATCACGGACAAGTACAGCAGGCGATATAGTATATAACAGTAGGAGAGGAATACTATTTACAGGAATAAATTATTATCATAACCTCAACGCTCTGAAGCAAATACCAGATACGTTCGGAGTCTGCATTCACCTCCGAACTTTTCTCTCTAAAAATATATAAGATATATTTTTAGGAGTCCAGCCGGAGTCTGCAATCACCTCCGTCGGTCTGCGTAGTACCCCTTACCCTACGATAGGGGGCGTTATTTCTTGTTATAGTGACTCGCCTGTCTCTACAGGGACCACTGCTTTATGGCACCCCAAGCCCATGTTCAAGAAAGCGGAGATGGGGATCGCCGGCCCTGGTCCACATCGGACTGTTGCGCCGTGAGTTTAGTTTATATATATATATATATATATATATATATATATATATATATATATATATATATATATATATATATATATATATATATATATATATATATATATATATATATATATATATATATATATATATATATATATATATATATATATATATATATATATATATATATATATATATATATATGTCGGACTTAAGCGGGAACGAAATAATTATTCTAAATTTAAAGGGGGCTTAGTAATTAATTTATTGTCGTGGCGTAATTCGCCACTATTCTCATATCTTGGTTCGAAATACATCGAGAGAAATCGGGGAAATTCCCTTTGGATTGATTGACATCTGTAGCCACACCCATGGTTCATCGCCGGTGTATGCGTCACAGAGATCATGTGGGCATGCGCGGTGGCTTTGGATGGCAGAAAAACAATAGTGTTTAATCAGACGGCGGGATATAATTCATTGCTAGTGGACGCGTGTCAGCTGGGTCCATAATTTGAAAATGGCGAGAGCTCAAATATGCGCTACTTGGATCAGTGGTTGCTGGAAGGTGAAATAAATTGGCTTGATTGAGTTGGAACTATGTTTGTTTATTGGATTTAGACTACTTACCACTCGCCACCAGTATTAACATGATGACTTCGAATTAATCTGAGAACATGCAAACCACACGCCTGTCAAGAGCCGCGCAGGATTGAAAAGAACTACGCAGGGAAAAAGAAAAAAAAACTCGCCTCACTTTTGGATTAGCACTACAGTGCGAAAATTTATGAAACGACGATAAAATAAAAAAAATAATAATACACCATGGCATCGAAGACTGAAGTGAAAAATGAAGTCCACGGAATCATACTCGACGACAATTGGATTCAAGAACAAATGAACACCGGAAATGAAAATGTCGATCAAGCGAATGATGAAAAGAAACCTACCTTTAAAAACTTACCAAGCTGCACAGAAAAAATTCAAGAAGCAATATTGAAAGAAAAACCGTTCGAAAGAAAAAACAGGCCTGAAATAAAATTAGCAATACCACAATTCGATAACAGCAGTATCAAAAATATCTTTCAATGGTTCCAGTTGTTTGAAGAGAGTTGCAGCACGTTTGAATTAAATGAGAAATGGAAAAAAGAAAATTTAATGCGCTACGTAAGTCAAGATATTCAAGAAGTAATAATATCCAAGGAACTATATAAAGAAGATTACATTAATATTAAAAAACAACTGCTGTCCATTTTTTCAAAGAGCAGAGAAGAATTAATTACAAGGTTTAGGACACTAAAATTAAATGACAATGATGACCTCTTCCAGTATTTCAAGGAAAAACTAGAACTGGGAAAACAACTTAATAAAACAGACAGTGAAATAATAGAAACACTGTCATTAGACGCTCCAAGAAACATACGAACTTTGCTCTCGTTGCAAGAGATACGAACCCCTCTCGAATGGCTGGAAAAAGCGAGAAAAATACATTTGCCGGTACCTCGGTCCGCACCGCGTATCGCTCCGGAAGGAAGAAGGGATTTTACCCCCGGCGATCGTCGAAACTTCGGTGACAGTGAGATAGCGCGCAGAGACTCGGAGCCACACTACAGAAGGAGGTGGATTAATTATGATCAACCCAGAAGACAAAATGAAGGAAATTACAGCAATACGTCAAGATATGATGAACAGAGACACTATCAAAGTGCAGAAGATAACAACAGAAGACACCAAAATAACCATAGAGGATACTATGCAAATAACAGATGACTTACAATCCAAGCTCGGGTGAGTGAACAAACATTTCAATTCTTATTAGACACCGGTAGTACAATTTCAATAATTTCACAATCATTACTTAAAGAGGTAAAATGTTTTAAAACATTAAATTTAAAAAATATGGTAATAAATCAAACTGATGGTCAAGTACCTGTAACAAAAATAATTAAAACAAATGTAACAATTGGCAAATTAACTAGAGAAATTGAAATGTGGGTCATTGAGAGTGACCTACCTTATGTATTGCTAAGTTTAGAACATATGAGACTTTTTCGTCTCGAAATAAATTTAAGAAAATTAAAGGTGTTCCAGTGTAATAAAGAAATAATACTATGTAATAATAATAATAATTTTGTTAATCCATATGCATTGAATGTTCAAAGAGAAAATTGTAAAAATTATTGTGATAACATGTATAATGGTAAAAGGTATTATGAAAACAAAAATATGTGTAACTTTAGAAATGTAAATAAAAGTGTATATGAAGGTAGAAAATTTTTTAATTATCGGGCTGAAAATAATAACAGAAGGTATCATAAAGGTAGAAATTTTGTAAAAAGAAACTATTTAAGATGTGATCACTCCCCTGAGTACTATGAAAGGACTGTTTACAATAATGCTGTGAAAGATAATGTGTATAATGTTTCTTCCAATGACATTGAAACCCTAAATGTTGATAATAACCAAAGAATGAGAAATCCAGTTATAAATTATGAGAGTTCAAACAAAATAGCAAATACTAATTATAATGTTCAAAATTTAAAGGAGATATCAGGTATCCCCGATGATACACTGAAAACTCTATTTAAAGAGCCCGGTGATGCTTTGGACTTCCAAGCACCAGAGCAAATACCCGAGGACTGGCCCCATTTAGAAAACATTCTAGAAACTTTCGACCATATCTTTTCAAAAAATAAATATGACGTTGGAAAAATAAAATTAGAACCCCAAAAAATACACTTAACTTCAGAGCTCCCAATTGCACAACGACCATATCGCACATCTCAAACTGAAAATGCTGAAATAAAAAAACAAATAGACGAATTGTTAAAAGCAGGTTTTATAAAGCCCTCACATTCTCCATTTAGCGCCCCAGTAACATTAGCAATGAAAAAAGGCCAAGGAAAAACTAGGTTATGCATAGACTACAGAAAATTAAATGTAATTACTAAAACTGACTCTGAACCTATTCCACGAATTGATGACTTATTAGATCAACTAGCCCATGCCAAATTTTTTTCAACATTAGATCTAACTTCAGGGTATTGGCACATAGAAATACATGACCGTGACACTGAAAAATTGGCATTCACAACAAACTTTGGACTTTATGAATGGACAAGACTACCGCTTGGTTGGAAAAATGCACCAAGTGTCTTCCAGAGAGCAATTAGGCAAATTCTAAATAAATACCAAATCAATTATGCTTTGAACTATTTTGATGATATAATAATATTTTCACAAACCTTTAATGAACATATGAAACATTTAGAAGAAATTTTTAAAATTTGTGAAAAGGAAAATATCAAATTAAACCAATCAAAATGCCAATTTGCTAAGAAAGAAATAAAATTTTTAGGATATGAGATTTCTAAAGGACAATATTCACCTCATAATGTAAACATTGACACAATAAAAAAATTACTACCACCCAAAAATGTTAAAGAATTGCAGAGATTTTTAGGATCCATAAATGTCTATCAGAAGTTTATACAAGACTATACAAAATTGAGACTTCCATTAAACAAATTACTTAAAAAGGATGTAAAATGGGATTGGTCCCAAGAATGTCAAAATTCCTACCAAAGACTAAAAGATGAACTCATATCAAAACCGATTTTAACCCTTTTTAACCCAAATTACCCATGCCACCTTTTTGTCGACGCAAGTCAAGAAGCAGTTGCTGCTGTCCTAAAGCAAAAGCACCCTAATGGCCAACTACACCCAATCGCTTTTCACTCAAGACAACTGAAAAAACACGAAAGAAACTATGCTGTCACTGAGCTTGAATGCTTGGCGATTGTTGATTCTATTGACCGTTTCCATTGTTACTTACATGGAAAAAAATTCACAATACATTCGGATCATTCAGCCTTACAATGGCTCAAAAATATTAAAAATTTAACTGGACGACTGTTTAGATGGTCTTTAAAACTTTCCATGTATGATTATGAAATAGTGCACATTAAAGGTAAATATAATTATGAAGCTGATATGCTATCAAGGAACCCAATAAGCCACTTTGTATCACAATATTCTTATTTTCTAACCACAGATGAAATTATTCAGGCACAATTAAACGATAATGTTAATAATGTAAAGTACAAAAAATATAGTGGAGTTCTAACAGTAAAAAAGAAAAATCTAATCAAAATTGTAGTCCCGCCATCATTAAGACTAAAATTAATAACCGCTGCACATGAAAAATTTGGCCACCCAGGTGTGAGAAAGATGTTACAATTAATTTCCCCTATTTACTATTGGCAAGACATAATATTAGACATTTCAAATTTTGTTCGTTGTTGTGAAACATGTCAGAAAAACAAGAAATCGACTCAGAGAAAGTATGGACTGATGGAACAAGTGCCAATTGCTTATGAACCATTTGACCTAATCTCAGTTGATACAGTTGGAGGTTTTAACTATTATAATTCGACAAAAAAATATCTTCATCTGGTGATTGATCATGCAACAAGATATATTTGGACTTTTCCTTCAAAAAGTGTGACAAGTGAGACATACACAAACTGTTTAAAACAAATTTTCAAAATTAAAGTTCCCAAACAAATATTAAGTGACAGAAATGCTGCATTTACTTCCTCAAGGTTTAAGAAATTCCTAAAACACCACAATACGAGACAATTACTCACCTCAGCCCACAGACCCCAGTGTAATGGCAAAAATGAGAGATGTAATCAAACGATTGTATCCAAATTAAGGTGTAAAGTTAATACTTCTTCGAAAAAAATTCCATGGACAAAAATTTTAGAACAAGTAACTTCCGAATATAATAATCAACCCCATAGAGTAACTGGATTTTCCCCGAATTACCTCCTATTTGGAAATTTGCCATATAACTCACCATTACCCAAAATAACTTCATTACATTATCCGCCAGTTGAAGAAGCAAGAAAGATTGCAGTGCAAAGAACAATTCAGCACCATAAAATTAATAAGCAAAGATATGATAGAAATTTTATACAGTCAAACTTCAAAATTGGTGACTTAGTGATGTACGAAGAATTCAAGTACCCAAATTCAAGAAAATTAGATCCACCCTATTCAGGCCCTTATAAAATTTTAAGCCAGCTTTCTAATGTTAATTTCGAAATTGATAAACCAAACCAATACACTGGAAAAAAGAGTGAAATTGTGCACTCAACTAGATTAAGGCATTTTCATCCATATAGTGAGTTTAAATTACAATAATGTTGTTTCATGCACAATTTTGGGGAGGGGGGGGAAAATAAGATAAAATGTTGATACGAGTTACAAGTAAAAAATTGAAATTATAAAATTATGATTGTTAATGAGTAAATAAAATAATAACATTGGAACTGATGAAGTAATATTGTGAAAGTAAACTAGAAGATGATTTGTATTGAATTTATTGGAAGTTAATAATTATGTATTTTTGAATTGAAATTTAATAACTTATGAAAGAACTTTGGCTAAACCTAAATTATTTTGAAAATTTTGTTACCATCTTTGCAATGTTTTGTTACATTAATGTGTTGAGCTGTATCTACATTTTCCCGAATATGACCAAATTGCCTATCCCAGAGATCCATCTCTTAATTGATTTTATATGTTGGGTGCCTAACACCCTCTTGACTCCACTTATGTGGTTAAACGTTGTGTGCTGTCTTAAATTAAAGATATATTTAAAAAAAAAAAAAAAAAAAAAAAAAAAAAGAGGAAAAACTATCGTTCTACTGGACTGTTAAACTTTCTACTAGAAAACTTTTGTATGTGATTTTCTGGATCTCCTGGGCTAATAATCTACTGTGACACTCCTACTTCTTTCATCTGTCAGTAAATTTTCTCTTTCTCGAATGCTCTGTCCTCTCCCCACACCTAACCACGCGTTGGAAGTCGTCCCAACCTCTTTGTAGCTTTATAAATAGATTTTACTTCACATGCTCAGTCATAATGTACTGAAAAATATTACTTAAATAAGAATGACTAAAGAAAAGCTTGGGATGACCGCTCCTTTGTCCTCCCTTTTCCTTCAGGTTTCTGTTGACTCGTGTTTTCCCCATTGGAATTCATGAGTGAACGGATTACCCTTTTCCTCTTGGTTGGCTGGGTGTTAAATCCTTTCCTTTTTCTGGAGTCAGTAAGTGAATACTGATCTCTTTTGAGCCTTTCCCAACCTAGAGTTTCAGTGTCGTGCACTATACGCACCAATTTTTCACTCTGAATTTTGTTTAGAGTTGTCGGTTGTGGTTAAGACGGTGGGAAATTGTTGAACCTGCTCTCCTCTGACCCAACCATGCACTTGTTCACTCAACTACACAAACACACACAAACAAAAACATACACCTTGAATTAAACAGAATGTACACAGATGAAGGAATGGTACACCAGTACCAAAAGTGAATTGTTTTACATAATGAATCTATCATTGTGAAATATTAAGGTGAATGAAGTGTAAATTATAAAATGTTTGATAACTTTGAATTGTGATAAATTTGAATCAGATTTTTGTGTTATGGAAAAATTTTGAAGTGTAAATAATATGAAGAGAATTTTGAATTTCATGTGTAATTTCATATGTTTGATTTTCATAAGTAAGTCGAAGGTATAAAAGAGCTCTAAAAAGATAAACTGTATTGTAATTGATGTCAAAATACATTTGTGTCGTTCGGCAAATACAAGATACGAGAAAAATAATCCCATGGGAAATTGATCAATATTTATATTTTTTCAATTATTAATATGTTGTGTCTCTGAGTATTTTACAGGGTCAACCATGTCAAGGAGGCCTCCAAACAAGCCGGTCGACCGCATTTAGTTTTGTCTTTCATATATTTAAATATTTTTTCATGTACTTCCATTTTCACATTACCATAATCTGTGTAAATAAAGTCATACTTGTAGAATTTTAAACTGGAACTGTTATAAAATTATAAGATGAGTGGACAGCCTACAGGACTGTTGATTACATTACCACTCAACGAGGCTGATGAAAGTATTAAAGCCAGGACTTTAGATTGTAAAATGCTACTAACATTCCACGTTAATGGGTAATAGTTATTTTGTGATTTTCAATTAATTTGTTCCTAGGTGAGTTTTTGAAGTGACATTGTTTTTCAGGTGATGTCCTATTGAGATTATATATTGGTATAATTAAGGTGATATTTTGAATTTATAGTGATATATTTAGAGATAATGCTGTAATATTTTCCTATTTTGCTTCAAGTCATCAGTGATATAATATTGTACAACTGAAGAATTTTTGTGTAACTTGAAAAATTGTAAACTGTGTATTTTTAAACCACTGCTCCAAGTCTTACAGAACAGAAAGAATTAATCCTGGGGTTGTTAAGGGAACGGTTGATTTTTAATTAAGGGGGTTTTCACTGGAACCTGTTGTGTAGAGAGACGTCCCTACTCAGCATGTTTTCCAGTCTACTGATGTAATGCTTTTTTTATCGTAGGGGTTGTTGCCACAGGGAATTAGCTACTCCTTGTGTGCACGCCTTCAAGGGGGGGGGAAAGTTGTCGGACTTAAGCGGGAACGAAATAATTATTCTAAATTTAAAAGGGGCTTAGTAATTAATTTATTGTCGTGGCGTAATTCGCCACTATTCTCATACCTTGGTTCGATAATACATCGAGAGAAATCGGGGAAATTCCCTTTGGATTGATTGACATCTGTAGCCACACCCATGGTTCATCGCCGGTGTATGCGTCACAGAGATCATGTGGGCATGCGCGGTGGCTTTGGATGGCAGAAAAACAATAGTGTTTAATCAGACGGCGGGATTTAATTCATTGCTAGTGGACGCGTGTCAGCTGGGTCCATAATTTGAAAATGGCGAGAGCTCAAATATGCGCTACTTGGATCAGTGGTTGCTGGAAGGTGAAATAAATTGGCTTGATTGAGTTGGAACTATGTTTGTTTATTGGATTTAGACTACTTACCACTCGCCACCAGTATTAACATGATGACTTCGAATTAATCTGAGAACATGCAAACCACACGCCTGTCATATATATATATATATATATATATATATATATATATATGTGTGTGTGTGTGTGTGTGTGTGTCTGTCTGTCTGTCTGTGTGTGTCTGTGTATGTGTGGTGTAAAGGCTATCAAGTCCAAAATCGTAGTTTTCAGAAAAACTGGATTGAAAACTAACATGTTTGTGTTTTGTTTTACATATTCCAAATCTTCACTGGTGAATAAAAATATTTAGGAATTAAATTGGACTTAGCTTTCTGTACCCTGCAGTAGCCCTTGATTTTTCAAACATACTTGGTTCGATAACTCATTTTAGCCCACACGGATATACTTTGATGGACAAAAGGTAATGATGGACGTTTCGGTAAACGATGGCAGGTGCAAAATTGAATAGCTCGTGGAAATTTGTATAAAGGCTATGCCAATCAAGGTGGTGATGCAGTTTTTTTATTTCCGCGTGTGTGTGTGTGTCACGTGACGGCATACAGAACGGTTTACAGGCATTCACCGCGTGTAGCCAGTGAGTGTTGGACATTCCATTTGAACAGGTTAGAAAAACGCCGCGTTTTGGAAAATGAGGTCATGTCTAGCAGACATCATTTATGAATGTATGCATATGATTTTTATGCGGACGAATCATTGGGAGGCTGGAAGAAGGGCGAAAAATTAAAGATGTTGCTAGGGAATCCGAAATCACCCACAGTTTTTTTTTTTTTTTTTTTTTTTTTTTTTTTTTTTTTTATCCAATGCGGAGGCACTTGTATTTCAAACATTGGCCCTTACTACGCCGCAGTTTTACTGTCCATTTTATTGTGGGGGCACCATATAGGCGGACAGCATTACCCCCTATGAAGGGACGACACGAACGGAGGCATTTTTCGTGGCGCAACGCTGGGACTCGATCTGAGCACCCTCAGCACCGAAAACCAGCGCGCTGTACCACTGGGCCGCCACAAGCCCTCACCCACAGTATTGTTTACAATGTTTTGGCAGCATTTAAAACAATGGACAGTGCAGAAGCGCACTCTAGGAGGTCGTTCTCTCAGTAAGACGGCCAAAGACAATCAGTACATCGTTCTAACGTCAAAAAGGAACCAGCACAGTACAGCTGGTGCAGCTGGCACTGTACAGCCACAGGAACTCAGATATCCCAGAAAATTGTTGCAATTCGTTTGCGACAGACTCTACTATACGCCTAAAGACCTGTTGTGTGAGTCCCACTTTCGAGAGCTCACCGTAGCACCCGTTTGCAATGCTGCCGTCTGCATCGCCATTGGACCGAGAACGACTGGGCCAATTTCCACAGATGACATCTGGTTCAGCCTTTCTTATGATAGTAGATGGCAACTGGTATGGCGTGAATTTGGCAGTGCTTATCGTCCACAAAATATCCATGAAAGGGGCCGATATGGTGCTTATAGCATCATGGTACGGATAAACATCGTGGTCAATGACAGCACACCTATACATGTTCTTGAAAAAGGGACTGTTTCATGTTCACGCCAACTGATGGCGTTACGGTCGCGTGAACTTGTGTTTCATTTTATTAGTTTTATTATCTGTCAGAGTGGGAGTGTGTTCTTGTGCCAGAAGTGGCATCCGATGCTTGTTTTGGAGGGATGTTGTCAGCGTGCACGTGAAACGAGCACGTCAACAAAAAACCTAATAATTAAATTGCAGAGTAAAATCGCAGAAGAAACGTTGTTTGTTACAATAGGTATACGTTAAAACTATTGATGAAAGCATAGACGACAAGACTTTTTCAACAATAACAATTCAAATTTATTTGTTTAAAATATTAAAAGTTAGTTTAAAAATCTTCAACAATAAAATATCCATATCAATCAATAGCGTTCTCTAAATTCATTAAAAAAAACAAGTCTCATATATATACAAACAACAGTGTCTATACACTGTGATGGAATTACCTCAAGTTAGGCATAGGCAAAGACTGTTAGCCCCTTATTCTATTTTCTTTACTGCGTCTTAAACTTAAACTATAAATCAACATTACCTTTCTTCAGATTGTCCTCAGCTTCATTATCTATCTATTCAACTATAGTCGAGAAAAGCTCCTCCTTCTCCTCTTTCTGTTACTGAATCGTATGTGAGCCTTATATACGCCTCATCTAATGATATTCAACGATACGGTTTGTTTAAAACGCACCAACTACTGGAAACTGAATAATAAATTATTTACGGTAGCTTCTTCACAGCTGTGGAAATTCGATTAAAAGATTTGATCCGGTTATCAGGTTTTATGATCAAACCGGTCTAAAACAAATGACGCAATACCCGGAAAGGCAAGTACATGATTCGTTTCACAAGTAGTCTTTAGTGTAACTCGCTAACAAATGCCCCCCCACTTGTCTTTTCGACATAAACTAGTAATATGAGAATTCAAAACCATCACAGTTTACATTTCGATTTTTTTTTTTTTGTCAGAACTAGAATACATATAAAACAATTAATTCAAACCAACATTAGTCTTGTTACCAAAATGCGATAGCAACATATAACAACAATAATACAGTCTTAACTTAGGAATACACAGGTACAAAACAAATTGCTGAGAAGGTTCAAATCTGCAAGTTCTAAACAAAAGTTATTTCTGCTTCTGTACACTATTGTTGGCTGAAAACCAATATAACAACTAACAAACCACAATAAAGAGTTAAAACATACAATGACTAGGACACGACTACATTCAATCATATTCAAATATCAATACATATGTACGTGGGCGCCCACTCATACAAATTCATTCAAACACATAAAACAATTGGTTTTCCATTGAGAAGTTATCGTAAAATATTTAAATATCTAAAAACACAGAATACATCCCATAATATCGCACTGCATAAATATCAGAAAAACAACTCACATACAAACACTGAGCTTTAAACAAATTTTTCATTAGACAAACTTTCCTTGATTAGGTGGGGAAAAAAACATCCACCCAAAGGAAGTAAACAAAAACATTGCAAAAATTCACAATTTCAAACACTAAGTGCACACACCACTTCAAAATAAATTCTTGCAAAAATTCAAGAAAAGTTCATGCAAAAATCTCATCACATAGGTGCCTCAGTTCGAATTTGGTCAGGGGTTTGGTAAAAGGATCTGCTAGATTTTCTTTACTTTTTATATAATTTATGTCAAATATGTTCTGATAAACTAGGTCACGAATAAAAAATAATTTGACATCAATATGCTTACTTCTATGGTTCTCTACTGGGGATTTAACAAAATCTATACACGCCATATTATCAACATATAGAATTGACCTAAGCTTTCCTCCAAGAACTAACTTTCTGGCATAACATTCTTCTAGAATTCTATCAAACCACATAAGTTCCTTTGTGGCCTCTGTCATAGCGTAGAATTCACTTTCCATAGTTGACAACGACACGCACTTCTCCTTGAAAGTCCTCCACATGACTGGAGCTTTTCCAAGAAACACTATCTGTCCCCCCATAGAAGTCCTGTCATCCTTATTGGCTGCGAAATCTGCATCGGTGTAAACCGTTATACTAGGTTCATTGCACGCAAGTTTAAGTTTAAAATTGTGTGTGTGTATAACATAGCCCAAAAGTTTTATCAAACCATTCCAGTGAATTCTACCAGGATTACTTTGGTATTGGCTAAAAATGTTAACGGCATAACTTATGTCGGGCCTGGTTCTACTAGCGAGGAACGATAGACAGCCTAGTAAATTTCTATAGGGATATTGTTTCATTTCTTCTATTTCAACATCTGATTGTGGACACTGTTTCTTTGAGAATACTGTACCCTTGCTGATTGGAAGTGAGGAAACCGGTACGAAGAATTTTGTAAACCTTTTACGAATATCGTCAATATAAATTGACTGACTCAACAAAACTTCTCCCCCCTTTTCTTCAAACTCAACTCCCAACAGCTTTCTAGTTTTTCCCAAAATTTTTAAATCAAAATGTGTCTTCAACAATCCTATGGCTTTGTCAATTATCTCCTCGTCCTTACCGAACAAAACCATGTCATCAACATATAAAAGTAAAATCAACACACAATTAAAATCATATGCACAGTTACACCAATTTAGTTTGCTAAAACCTAGTTCTATCAATACTTTATGAATCTCGAAGAACCATTCTCTACCACTTTGATGCAATCCATAGATAGCTTTATCCAATTTGCATACAAAATCTTCCTTACCTTCTACAACAAAACCGGGAGGCTGAGACATGTAAATATCGTCTTTTAATGGTGCATACAGATAAGCTCCTTTGACATCACACTGTCTGTGGGTCCAACCCTGTAAAACTACTAAAAGTGAGAAGAAAAAACGAATTAGACTGAAATTAATGACTGGGCTAAAAGTCTCTTCGTAAGAAACTCCTTTAATTTGTTTAAAACCCTGTGCCACCAGTCTGGCCTTATACCTGGCCACCTCGCCCTTTTCGTCTCTTTTCAACGCAAAAACCCACCGGCATCCTATGATATCTGTATCTGATGGTAACTCAACTAGGTGCCATACCTGTCTTTCTGTCATGACTTTCATCTCTTCTTCCATGGCCTCTACCCACTGTTTATGCTGTGGTGATTTCAATGCTTGCTTGTAAGTATTAGGCATCTGTATATCGTCTAGTCAAGAACTGGCATAACTTGTGGATGCGGTAGCTGGTTTATCTGATATTTTCCCTTTATATCCATTTTTATCTGAGGAATCGGAATGGATTCTTTCCAATCGACCAAATGGATTTCTTTTCCAATCGCTACTTCTAAGATCTTGGGCTGGCAAGGGACTCGTATCAATTTGGGTTTCTTCAGGACTATCTTTTTCCACCAAATCTTCGTCACTCTCACGGGGTAGATTCTGACCTAAATTGATAATAGAAACGTCTTCATCTCCCTCATGTTTGGAGTATGATTCGGTGTTAGGATTATCACTGGGACCCATCATTGCTCCACTGTCGCCTTCCATCCCTTGTGAATCCTCACAGAATCTGACATTTATGGTCTCCACCACATTATTGGTGTCTGGGAACCATATCCGATAACCCTTGGTGTTAAAGGCATATCCAATCATCACCCCTTTCTTCGCCTTGGCGTCTAACTTCGCTCTGTGTTGTCGTGGTACACCAACATACGCGATGGACCCAAACGGCTTCAAGTGGTTTACCGATGGCTTATACCCTCCAAAAAGCTCAAATGGTGTCTTACTTAGACCTTTATGTACAACCCTGTTCCAGACATAGGTGAAACTTAAAACTGCATCAGGCCAAAATTTTGTCTCTAACCCACTGTCTGCTAACAAGCACTTCGCCCCATTTGATACTGTCTGGTTGAACCTTTCTGCAGTACCGTTCTGCTCTGGTGTATATGTGTTTGTGAGTTCATGTTTTACCCCATGATCATTGCAAAATTGTGTAAAATTATTGTTTACAAACTCAGTCCCGTTATCGGTACGGATACTTTTTATTTTCCGCCCTAGGAACCTCTCTGCACGAGCGACATGATTTCTAAAAATCCGGAAAACCTCAGATTTTTCACACATAGGGTAAACAGAGCACTTACGTGAATGGTCGTCTATAATCGATAAAAAATATTTTTCACCGTTGCGACCAATAGTACTGCAAGGACCCCAAGTATCCATATAGATCAAATCATTGGGATATTTAGAGCGTCTAAAATTTACAGATTTAAAACTAACCCGTCTGAACTTGTTAAGTGTACAGGTTTCACAGTCAAAATTATGATCTTCAAATTTTTCCAACCCCTTTATGGCATGTTTCCTAATTGTATCCCGGACTACATATGGACTTATATGTGCTAACCTTCGATGTACCAGTTCATCGTCAACTTTCCTGGCCACACAAGCACTGCAATCCTCTCTTATTCTGGCAACTCGGGGATTTTTAGGACAAACCTGATATAAACCATTCTTTAATTTGGCAAAAAAAACAGTTTTATCATACCGGTTTTTAATTCTTACCATACCTTGACCGCCTTCGAACCTGAGACCTTGTCTGTCTAAAACAGAACCTGAAATTAAATTCAACTTAAGATTAGGTGAATACATGACATTGTACAAATGGAATGTTCTGGAGCCAAACTGTAGCTGAATTGTCCCTCTACCTGTAATCGGGAATGTCACTCCTTCGATAGCTACGGATAATTTATCGTCCTTTATTTCCTCAAAATCCTGGAACCACTCCTTCACTTTACAAAAGTGATGACTAGCAGCAGTGTCGAAAGTCCATAAATTCGAAGATTCTTCAAAATTACTCACATAAGTTTGCACAAGATTAATCGAAGGAAATCTCACCTTCTTATTTGCTGAATTTGGTTTTGATTTATAACGCACAGGACTTATTCCACGTGCAGGGGAATGACTTCTAACTGCCGTACTTTTCCGATAAGGTGATGTATCTCTTGGTGGAACACGCTGTCTCTGTTGGTACTCGTTAACGGGATTTCCATTGAAACAATTTCTTTTAATATGTCCCACCTGATTACACCTAAAACATGTCATATTTTTCTTGCGTGTGACTGCAGAATAAGCTTTGACTTCATGCATTTTGTTACGGTCTTGTTCTCGTACCGTCAGTCTATCTTCCTCAGCTACCAGTTCTACGAGTATGTCCTTAAATTTAAATTTTTCTTCTGGCCATCGTAATATGGATTGTGAAATGCTATCATAAATTTCTGGTAAGTAGCGTAATAACTGAAAACTAACGTAAATTTCATTAATTGGTTGGTTTATACCTCGTAATTTTTCAACAATTCTCGTTAAACGTGCTGCAAACAGGCTAATTTTTTCATGTGGTTGAATTCTGCTAGAAAATAGTTCATTAATCAGTTGCATATGCCTCGACCTATTGTCGGGTTCAAAAAATAATTTTAATTTGAGCCATGCTTCTCGGGCATTCTCTATTCCCTCCACTATTTTCCGAAATTCAGGGGAAATATTTAAATAAATCAATGAAATTGCGGTTCCTGCACGGAGATTATAATCCCTAACGTCACGATATGTAACTTCAGGACCCGGATACTCTACCTGAGTAGTTACACTCTTTGTAGTATCGGTATCTTTACTCGCTGTGATTTCAACTTCCGTTCTTTCATTCTTAGTTTTAAGTTTTGGTACCAGCTCTGTGCCTGCTACTATGCCCCAACATCCACGCTCCATAAGAATGTACCTCATATCTTCAGCCCAATTCCCGTAATTTGTTGCGTTCAGCTTCTCTATTTGGGTCTGCATTTTAATTGTATCCCCGAAATTCACACTTTTCAAAACTTCAAATTCTTTCAAAATACAAAATAAACTTCACTTGTCGTCTATGTTAATATGCATCAACATTAAACTTACTTCAATTCCATTCAACGCCCCCCCATCTTCAGGGCCACTGATATAGTATCAAAACGTAAAAACATATTATTTTCATGGGCGAAATATTGTAATAACATTGTTGCTAATAATCCTTTCAGTTGTTATGAGCGTATACCGTCAATAACATCTGGTCATTGCCTATTTAGCTTTTATGGTCATATACCTTTAGTAACATCTCGCCCATAACCTCTTTTATTGTCAGCGTGCACGTGAAACGAGCACGTCAACAAAAAACCTAATAATTAAATTGCAGAGTAAAATCGCAGAAGAAACGTTGTTTGTTACAATAGGTATACGTTAAAACTATTGATGAAAGCATAGACGACAAGACTTTTTCAACAATAACAATTCAAATTTATTTGTTTAAAATATTAAAAGTTAGTTTAAAAATCTTCAACAATAAAATATCCATATCAATCAATAGCGTTCTCTAAATTCATTAAAAAAAACAAGTCTCATATATATACAAACAACAGTGTCTATACACTGTGATGGAATTACCTCAAGTTAGGCATAGGCAAAGACTGTTAGCCCCTTATTCTATTTTCTTTACTGCGTCTTAAACTTAAACTATAAATCAACATTACCTTTCTTCAGATTGTCCTCAGCTTCATTATCTATCTATTCAACTATAGTCGAGAAAAGCTCCTCCTTCTCCTCTTTCTGTTACTGAATCGTATGTGAGCCTTATATACGCCTCATCTAATGATATTCAACGATACGGTTTGTTTAAAACGCACCAACTACTGGAAACTGAATAATAAATTATTTACGGTAGCTTCTTCACAGCTGTGGAAATTCGATTAAAAGATTTGATCCGGTTATCAGGTTTTATGATCAAACCGGTCTAAAACAAATGACGCAATACCCGGAAAGGCAAGTACATGATTCGTTTCACAAGTAGTCTTTAGTGTAACTCGCTAACAGATGTCCTAATCTGTTTCAGTCAAATGTATAGATCAACTAATTAAGCAAACGAATAAACTGGTGTTTAGAAGAGAAGTATTTTAATTAGTCTTTGAACACGACATAAGTGGTCCGTCGACTAAGAGGTAGTAACTCAGTGAAATGTGAATTTTTGTGAAAAAGGTGCCTAGTGTTTCGTTTTACCGAGTGTGTTTATGTATTCCGAATGGAATTTCATTTCATCATTATTGAATTAATGTCCGTATCGGTTTCAAGGTAACTGTGAGTACACTTTTGTTTATTTTATTATGTTTTCCAAATTTGTGTATTAGTTTCGTTTTTATGAGTTGCATATAGTCAGATTTCTCTTTTCAATCAAAATGCTTTCAAAACTTAAAAAGAGTGAATTAATTGAAGTTGCCGAAGAACTAGAAATTAGTATTCCTTCGGGTGCCAAAGTAGTTACTATTAAACAGTTAATTGAAAAGAGCGATATTTATAAAGATAATTATGAAGTCGTAAAAACTGTGGTTGAGTCAATAATTGAAAAGAAAATAGAGTACGAGAAAAATGAAGCTCAGAAACTAGAATTCGAAAAACTTAAACTCGCGCAATTAGAAAAGCAACTTGAGCTTGCAAATTTACAAAAAGATGTAACACAAAGGGTTAATGTGATGAATAGTGATTGCGATTCGAATTTTAGTTTAGAAAGTTTGATAAAGAGTGTCAAAACTTTAACAATACCAGTTCCTACACGAGCAGAATCGTTTAATTTATTTTTCCAATCGCTTGAAAGAGCTTTCAAAACAAAAAATGTCCCAGAACAATTTAAGTCAGAAATTCTATTAAATATCTTAGGCGAAAAAGCTACCAATTTAATGATATATTTAAGTGAGGATGAAGTGGGTATGTATGAAAAATTAAAGGAATTAGTATTAAAGGAATTTCAATCCACCCCACAAGAAGTTTTAAATAATTTCCGTAAAGCGAAAAAACGTTCAAACGAAAGTTATATCCAATTTGCTTCGCGACTTAGTGCAGCATTTGATCATTATTGTCAATTAAGGAAAGTGAATGATTTCAAAGGAGTTTGTGAACTTATGGTTTCCGAAAAAATATTTGATTCATTAGATCGTGAACTACAAATTCATATTGACGTAAAACAAGGGGAATCTTATGTGCCACAAGAATTAGCCAGGCATTGCGATATTTATGTATCGTCAAAATTCAAAAACGATAGTAATGTGTTTTCACGGCCGCAAGTTGTTAACCATTCGCAAAAATATCGTAAAGAATACAGTACACAAAAAGTATTTGTATCGGAAGTTAAAACTCCGAAATGTGTAGTCTGTAAATCTAATGAAAAGTTGTAAGGTATACACAAGATTCGATTCACAAGAATCGAACTTTTGAGTGAATTAAAGAAGCTGCTTCAGATATGCTAATTTCGGCATACGCTCTTAGTATAAATACCACGCAGCGTCATTAAGAAAAAAAAAAGAAGGTTGTTAAGGTTGAAAAGGTGTTATCCTGCGCTAGTGCTTAACGGGCCAGAAGTTTACATGGCAGTACTGCTGGTTTGACTTACTGTTCGTGAGTATAAAAATATATTGTTCTTGAAAGCTGTGTTTAGACGTTCCGTACAAGTAGTACGCATGCTTATTGCTGTAAAAGCCAATTATATGTGCAACGAATTCAATAAACATTGTTTCATGTATAAACTGTGTTTGCTTCAAATTCAAATAGAGTGCCACTTCAAATTATATACACCCAAGTCTGGGAAGAAGTGAGCAAAAATTCTCTATACTGGCGCCCGAAAATATATATACCCTGGTAGTTACCGTTACATTTGTAACGAACAACATAATTGAAATTAAAAACTGTGTACTGTGAACTTATATTGATAAAATTGTTGCAAGTACTTATATACTATTTAAAAAATGAGTGTTGTAGAACAAAATCCTGCTGGAAATTTTCCTCGGGTAATTATGGTTCAGCATTTTGCGCCATTCGAAGCCACCTTCAATGGCGGCCCCTCAAGCCAATTCCTAAAGAAAATTGAGCATTACTTTCAGCAACAATGCACCCCAGAGGGGGATAAACTTAAAATTGCTCTAGCCGCTTTAAGAGGTAGTGCATATCAGTGGTACACGTGTATGCAAAGCAGTAATCTGATTTTTGACTATTCGTCATTCAAGCAACAGTTTCTTAGTGTTTTTCCAAAGACCTTTAATCAAAGTGAAATTGAAGCGGAAATTTATTCGCTAAGGCAACGTGAAGGTCAGTCTGCGTTAGATTTTGCTACAGAAAAGATTTCCAAGTGTGAGGAATATTTAGAAGGGGTAACGGAAGCGATAATCTTAAAAATAGTTATCCAACGTTTGAAGCCAAGTGTTCAAGATTTTTTAGATAATCAAACAATTATAAGCAAGGTTACCCTCCTTCAAGCTTTGGCTAAATATGACAATAGACATTTCTACGCTACCCCTCACCGTCATTCAGGTACGAGAAGTTTTATACAGCCGCGCCAAAATTTTTCGCGAGTTTCAAACCAGCAGCGTAAGCAGTACCGCAGGCAAAATAATAGAAGCGCACGGCGTTATAATGAAATTAGTGCTCTTAAAGTAAATAATATGGAAGCACCTTACTTGCACTGGCAAGTTGATTCACATGATATGGTTCAACCTGTTGAAACTGTGTGGTCAAATGTATTATTTTGTCCGAGCAGTAATCATTATTTTGAGAATAGTGAAAGTCAGGGTATTTTTGTGGCTTATAAAGAAAGTGAGTCTAGCTGGAATGATGAGGTAATTCCAGTACAAATTTCTGAAAATAGTGCCGATACTAATGCTAGTGGTTTAGAAAATAAATCATCGGACACTACTATTAATGTTATACCTGATATTATGGATGCTATACCTGATATTTTAGATGATATTCACACATCTGTTAATAAAGGAAATTTAGTAGATGACGAAGTATGCGTTACGGAAGTTAGTGAATACTTATTAGTTGACGACAATAAAAATTCTTTAAGCGATAGTAGGAACTCGCTAGGTAATGATGTTATTGTTTCAAGTTTCCATCCGAATGGGGAGTGTGTAGGCCAGGTTGATAGTATGGTTTTAAATAAAGTACATGAAAACCCTACTGAGAGTCAGGATGAAAAGTTGACACAGAGTTATACTGTAAGTAGTTTATCTGATGCTTCGGAAGTTATAGACGCAGTTTGCATTAAAACGCACCAGTACGAAAAGCTTAATCTTCCTAAAACTGAAGCAGTGTTAAAGAATTTAAATGATAACGATTCTGATATCGCAAGTTTCAAAGAGACTTTTTCGTCAAAAGAGGATAAAACTAAAGTTAAGGGGGATAAAAAACGTGAAAAAGTGCCTTCAGGTTCCAGCATTAAAACTGCAAATACTGTAGTAATTAAGGCGGTAAACAAGAAATCGTATAAGCACAAATACGAAAAGCAGAGTCAGGTTGTTGAAAAAATAGAATCTGCATTAAAATTTAATACCGATACAAGCAAAAGTACGAAGAAAGGTAAAGTGTGGACTACAAAAACTCCATCAAAGGAGGAATGCGTCGCTGATAAGGTACACAAGGTTATCAAAAGGAAGAATGACAATTTTAAAGTTCCTTTGCATAAGTACAGGAAACGGAAGATTTCTGCCGCCCAGCAAGGTTGGACTCCTCCCAAAAGACCTCCTGTCCATCGTCAAGCCGGACCAGCGCCTCAGGACCTACGACCTGCTGCACGAAGGATGCCCACACGGTGAACGAACCCCTTTACTAGGACTGCGACCATCAAGAGAGGTTCCACGGATTGGACAGACTATTGCAAGGAAGTTGCTGCATTCATGAGGAGCAAGTCTTGTATCAATTCTCTTATTCTAACTCCCACCCTTTAATAAAACCGAACCAAATTGGTTTGCAGTTCCCCATTGTATATACTGTGTAAACATTTTGAGGGGAAGGGGTGAGCCACTGGAAAAAAACGGCATACTGTTATTTCATAAATTTTTGAAGGGGACATGTAGTGACTAGAAAAAAAAATTCATACTGCATAATATACCAATTAACCACTAATGTACTAACTTCACAAAACATGACACATGTGCATTATAAATTGGGGGAGAGCAGATACAGTCAAGAAATGTCATGCTGTGCAATTGTGTTGTCACTTTTAATTAAAATAGATATTTTAGGGCGCAGTTGGCCAGCCCAGTATCCGCAACTCTGCAAATCCACTGTTTGATGGTGTCACCTGGACCCTTCGGGGTTAGTTTTGTAAAATGGTAGTGGCGTTTTTCCTCCACACAACGTGTGGAAGGTTTTTTTGACTTTGCCACCCATTATGTAAAAAGTCAGACCAGCACGCGTTTTCAATTAGTTAACTGAAGCCGTTCAGACCTCAGTTACCTAATTTTTTTTCGAGGGAGGCCAGTGTAAGGTATACACAAGATTCGATTCACAAGAATCGAACTTTTGAGTGAATTAAAGAAGCTGCTTCAGATATGCTAATTTCGGCATACGCTCTTAGTATAAATACCACGCAGCGTCATTAAGAAAAAAAAAGAAGGTTGTTAAGGTTTAAAAGGTGTTATCCTGCGCTAGTGCTTAGCGGGCCAGAAGTTTACATGGCAGTACTGCTGGTTTGACTTACTGTTCGTGAGTATAAAAATATATTGTTCTTGAAAGCTGTGTTTAGACATTCCGTACAAGTAGTACGCATGCTTATTGCTGTAAAAGCCAATGATATGTGCAACGAATTCAATAAACATTGTTTCATGTATAAACTGTGTTTGCTTCAAATTCAAATAGAGTGCCACTTCAAATTATATACACCCAAGTCTGGGAAGAAGTGAGCAAAGATTCTCTATAAAGTATTCTTTGAATGTATGTCCTGTGTTTAAAGATATGCTTGTTAACACTAGAACCGCGGAGCGGGTCAATTTGACCCAAAACGATGTTTAATTTATCACCACGCGAAAAGTATCGATTGAAAAAACAATTCCTTTTATGACTTTTAATATTTTAAGGTGAACAACAATTTACCAAATTAAAAAATTCGTAACATAAATATTTTTCCGATTATTAACGCTTATACCTAGAACCGCGGAGCGGGTCAATTTGACCCGTAAGAAATGTTAATGCGCAAATAACGAAAAACAGATGCAATTTTTCGAACTGTAACTGTAAAATACTTCTACCCCACCCTAGAATTCCTTAAATGGACTGTACCAGAAGGGGGAATAGTAAAGGTTTTTCAGTCAAGGTCATTATATTATGTTTGAAACACGAACTACTTTCGAATGCAGTGAAAAATTACTTCGAATATTTAGAAGACTTTTTGAAGTTGTTTTTATTGTGTAATTAGTATATGTATAAAAACTATGTCACGACGCCGTCATCTTGCTGTTCAGGAAGCTTTAGAATATTTAAAACAATTATCTTAAAAGGATTCAGAAGGTTCGGTAAAAGGTTTCTCAAGATTCGATTTTGAGTAGTGAGGATGAATACCTGCCTGCTAATGAATAAAATTTGGATTCGGATGAAGAAAACTAAAGTGAAGATGACTCTGGCAATGTTCTAACAATCCCTGGTCCTTCTCATCGCAATACTGATGATAATTTATCTGATAAAAAATAAAAATCAAACATTCCAAGAAAAGATACACACACGCAAAGAAATTTGAAAAAGAAATCAACAATAACATTCAAAGTTGGAAATAAGGACGATGGCAAAGATGGGACAATTTGGAAAGTCGCTCAATTAGGAACAAACGATAGAGGAAGAAAATCAAAGTGTAATATTTTGAAAGAAGTTGGGGGCCCAACACCACATGCTAAACGCAATGTTATCGACAACTGTGTTTCAAGTGCTTGGAGACTTTTTATAGATGAATGGATATTGAAACACATAAAGAAATGTACTGAAGATGAAGCTCATCGGCAGATTCAGGAAGGAGAATGGAATATAACATTAGAAGAAATAGATGCTTTTATATAAATTTTATATGTACGTAGTATATATTGTGCAAAAGGACTTGAACTGGATAGCTTGTGGTCAAAGAACTGAGGAACACCATTTTTCCAAAATACAATGTCAAGAGACCAATTTCATGAAATAATGGGATTTTTACGCTTCTACATAAAATAAACAAGATCAAAGCGTCTAGAGACAGACAAATTTGCCCTTATTTCGGATATCTGGAATCGTTTCAGGGAAAATTGAAAGACTAACTATACACCAGGTCCTAATGTAACTCTAGATGAACAGGTATTTCCTACAAAAGCTAGATGTAGGTTTATCCAATACATGCCAAACAAACCAGGTAAGTGTGGAATCAAGTTCTGGTTGGCTGCAGATTTGACTCAAAATATCTGATAAATGGATTCCCGTATGTTGCAAAAGATAACCGAAGTCCATCCAACGTTTCTCTTTCTGAACATGTAGTGCTGCGACTAATAAGTCCATATGAGAACAGAGGTAGAAATGTCACTACGAACAACTATTTCACGACACTGAAGCTTGCAGATGCATTGAAATCCAAAAACACTAGCCTTGTAGGAGCTGTAAAACGCTCATGAAGAGAAATATTAGTCTCTGTAAAAATGTTAAAATCCACATTGTATTCTACTACGGTACTAACCCATAAAGACATGAATCTAACTGTTTATCGAGGTAAAAAATATAAAAACGTTTTGTTGCTAAGTAGTCTCCATTCAAACGTAGAAATTGCAGATAACCCCTCAAAAAACTACCTGATACAATCGCTTTCTACAACGCAACTAAATACGGTGTGGACGTGATTGAACAAATGGCAAGGAAATTTACAGTCAAGTCTGCTTCACGTAGGTAGCCAGTGCAGGTTTTTTTTAATATTTTGGACCTTGCTGCAATCAATGCCTGGGTTTTATATAAAGCTGTAACTGGAAAATCTATTAGTAGACGACAATTCATTCAAGACTTGGTTGAAGTATTGCGAGAAAAGTTTGTTCTCTTCCGACATAAAAAGGTGGCAAAAAGAGCATATGAAGCAACCAATGAAAACGACGGACATCCAAAAATTAAGCGTAAACGAGTCCGATGCCACATTTCGAAATGTGAAAATAAAACTCTAGATATCTGTTCAAAATGTAAAGCACCCATCTGTGGAAAATGTATAAAACTTATTAATCAGTTTTGTACAAAATGCATACAATAAATTGGATTTTATAATCTGTAAAACTAAGTACTGAAAAAATTTTTAATTTTTAATTTTTTGAAATTATGTCTAAACATATTAAAAAGAGATAGTCTGTTTTTCCATTGAAATTAGGAAATTTATGTCATATTTTTTTAAAGAGACATGTTATTATACTCAAGGACATAAAATTTTAAATAATACAATTTTGTAAAAATTAAGTTAATTTCTCTTGATTTATATAAATTATTTAATGTAAATTCTGAGAAATATTGATTATTATTTAAAAAATAAAATGTTTTAGTTAAATAAATTAAGCGCTTGTGCATATTTTATAAGTTTACAATCTAGGGTCAAAATGACCCGCTCCGCGGTTCTAGGTATATCGAAAGTCCCGCGGTTCTAGTGTTAATGAGAGAATTGAGGTAGTTAAAAATAAGCAATTATGTTTCAATTGTTTAAATCACCACAAAGTTGCTAACTGCTATTCAAAATCCGGCTGTTTTGTTTGCAAAAAACGACATAACACTCTTTTGCACTTAGGAGAAACCGAAACTGATCCTCGTCCGCGGAATGCAAGTGTAGAGTTAAATCCAAGGTCAAATGTGTTTATTCCGCGAATTGAAAATCCCAGTAGTAATTCTTCTCAACTGTCAAATGAGGCGCCTGCGACCAGCACGCATTCATTCCCTGCTACAAGCGTAAATGTACACAAAATGGTTTTGTTAAGTACTGCGAATGTGATGATTCAGGATAATATTGAAATGTTTACGAGTGCACGCGCTTTACTTGATGTGGGGAGTATGAGTCATTTCCTTTCAAAAAGGTTAGCAGATAGATTGAATTTGAAAAAAGAAAAAAGAAATATCGTGGTTTCTGGACTAAATCAGTCGTCTTCTGTTGTTAATAGGACCATAAAAACAAAAATTTCGAACGTTAGCGGAAGCTTTGAAAGGGAAATACAGTTATTATTAGTACCCCAAATAACAGATTATATACCAACCAGACAATTTGACATTAATACCCTAGAAATAGATAGTTTCAAGCTAGCGGATGCGAGTTTCAATAAACCTGGAGAGGTGGATATTTTATTAGGTGATCAAATATTTTATGAACTTTTAAGAGCGGGTCAAATTAGGATTCCGGGTACAGACATTGTTTTTCAAAATACCGTG
Organism: Dolomedes plantarius; assembly: GCA_907164885.2. NCBI lineage: Eukaryota > Metazoa > Arthropoda > Arachnida > Araneae > Dolomedidae > Dolomedes > Dolomedes plantarius. Next base: position 18,228,608 of record OU015494.1, on the reverse strand, counting down.
TTTGGGTTTGTTGCTACTGGAAGTGTTCCAATCGAAAACGAAACTACTGTTCATTGTGTGTTAATAATAGAGGATTTGGATGCAAATTTAAGGAAATTTGGGGAAATTGAAGATGTCGAGGGGGACAAATTACAAAATGAGGAGGAGTTAATATGTGAGGAACATTTTATGAAAACGCATTTCAGAAGGGACGATGGAAGTTATGTTGTTAAAATGCCGTTTAAGATAGAACCCCCATGTTTAGGCGAGTCAAAACACATAGCGACTAAAAGATTTAATTCCCTTTGGAAACGTTTGAAAGGAGAACCAGAGTATATGCAACTATACCGGTAATTTTTAACTGAGTATGAGAATTTGGGGCATATGCAGGCAACTTGCGAAACTCCAAGGTATATTATGCCTCATCATGGCGTTTTTAGGCCAGATTAGTACTACAAAATTAAGCGTTGTTTTTAACGCATCGGAAGCAACGTCATCTGGGCAATCGCTTAATGATAATTTGTATTCAGGATCTGTTGTCCAAGATGATTTATTCGCTATTTTGTTGTGATTTCGAAAACATTCTATAGTTTTCACCGCCGATATAAAAAAGATGTTTCGGCAAATTTGGATACATCCAGATCAGTGTGCCTTACAATGCATTTTATGGAAGGGTTTAGAGGAAGAGAAATTACGTGTATTTAAGTTGTTCACTGTTACCTACGGAACCAAATGCGCCCCTTACTTAGCAACCAGAGTATTAAAGCAAATATGTTGTGATGAGCAAGAAAATTATCCTTTAGCTGCCGCTGCTGGTAGGGATTTTTACGTCGACGATATCTTAAGTGGTACCTATGAGTTATCTTCTGCTCTTGAACTACAAGACCAGTTGATACAGTTATTAAAATCAGCCGGCATGGAGCTTCATAAGTGGAGCTCAAATAATCCTGGTCTGTTAAAAAAGGTTCCAACGTCGGACCGAGAATACAACTTCGACAATCCTAACTCAGCAACACTGAAAACTTTGGGATTACAATTTAATCCTGAAAAGGATACATTTAGCTTCAGTATTCAAAAAAATTTGAGTCCTGCAACTAAGCGGACAATGCCATCGGACATTGCCATCGGACATCTCCAGATTATTTGATCCGTTAGGTCTCTTAGGACCTTTGATAACTACTGCCAAAATTTTCTTGCAGAACGTATGGATTTAAAAAATTGATTGGGACGATGAAGTTTCCTTTCACTTACGTAAAGACTGGGAAAAATTCAGTTCTGAACTGTGTCAATTAAATAACTTAACTGTAGAACGACATGTTTTAAATTCTAAGGCGCTGAAAGTGCAACTTATAGGCTGCGCAGATGCTTCGAAAGAAGCATACGGTTGTGCCGTCTACATTAGGTCTGTGTCAAGGTATGGTGACATTAAGGTGTCACTTTTGTGCAGCAAATCTCGTGTGGCTCCCATCAAAGAATTAAGTATCCCACGCTTGGAGCTGTGTGCAGCAGATTTACTTTCGAAACTTATCGTTAAGGTTCTGTCATCCTTGCAACTAGACATTCATGATGTACATTTGTTCTCGGACTCCACCGTGGTGCTGGCTTGGATCAAGACTCCACCTAGCGCTTTGAAGGTCTTTGTTGCAAATCGAGTCACCAGAATTCAAGAGAATACTAAAAACTTTCATTGGCATTATGTCCATACTGCGGAGAATCCTGCGGACTTAATTTCACGAGGGATTTTTCCTTCAAAGATCCAACAATTAGACATTTGGTGGAATGGACCTTCTTTCCTGTCATCTAGTTGCTGGCCACACTTAAAGGACAATCCTGATGTCTCAGATGATGATTAGGTGAAAGGACCTGCAAAGAACTCGGAGCTAAATAAGGATCATTTGATTCACCTTTCCCTTTGTACTAATCCTAGTTTTTTAGAGTGTCTTTTAGAAATTAGTAACAATTACATTAACATTGTTCGTGTTTTAAGTTTTGTTTTTAGGTTTGTCAGGAACCTAAGAGGAGCAGTGAGGACAACAGGTCTACTGAATGCGGAAGAGTTGAACGATGCAGAGACATTTTTAATTAAAGGTGTCCAAACCTGGACATTTGCTAAGGACATCAGTAGTCTTCAAAACCTTGTTTATATATCAAGAAAAATAGTTCTTTAGTTGTATAATAAAAATCACATTTTCAATAAAAATTACATTTCTAATATATAAATTGTATATAAAAATTACAGAACATTTATTATACTATAAGAAAAAACTCAATCATTTCAACATCAAATCCTTATTCATTATGTCTAGTTTCATATCTTTATATGTCTTATTATTCTCATTTCAGTATTCCCTATATTCATTTTTATTCCAACAATATTTATTTATTCCAAAATTCTATTCAATATTCTTTAGTTATACTTGTTCATATTTATTCTAACTTTATTTACCTATTCTCAATACTTTTCACTTTATTTTCAAATTATTTATTTACTATTCATTTGTGTACATTTATTTTAATTCTACGTGGATATCCAATTTTTTGTGTTGAAGGTACCTTGTTGTATGTGTGTCGCCCAAACTTTTAGTTTCAAATCTTTAATTCTACCTCTAAGCAGTGAGGGTTTTGCGTTTATGTTTGCGTATAAATGTTTCTTTCTCCCCATTGTTCTCTGACTAATTAGGAGGAAGAGTCGTTTTAGCCATACAGTGGACTAACCGTGATTCTCCGACCGGATATGACCGCCTAGAAAAACATCATGGAGAAAAAGGAAAAATGTGCATATGTCATACCTGTGGCAGTATAATATAGAAATGGGAGGACAAAGGAGTGGCCATCCCAGCCCTGTTTTAGTCATTACTCAAGCATCTGGCTTTCAGCACTTTAAGTGACTGAGTTGATGAATTAAAAACAAATAGCAAAAAATTAAAAAAGATCTTAAACAGTTGGGACGACATCCAACGCGCTTGTAGAGGTGGGTGATAAGAAAGTGTATTCAAGAAAGAGAAAATTTACTGAAAAGTTAAAGAAGTAGAGTTGTCATAGTAGGAGTTTAATTTCAGATAAAAAAAAAATTCACATATTCTTAAGTATTCTTAAGAAGAAAGTTTAAGTAAGACAGTTTTTTTAAACAGTTTTATCTTTAGTAGGACAACACATAATTAATTATATCAATTAAAAAAGTATAATGATGTTAAGCATCACATAGAAAAGAAAAAAGAAATGGATCTATTGTTTGTCATTATTCGTGGTGTAGATTTAAGTTCTCTGGTGCATTATAGTATCTTAATTTGCAAGCATGGACAATTTCAGAATTTTGTTTTGTGTGAAAGTTTGGTTTATCAATTTCATAATTAACTTTTGACATTTGTTTTAGAATAGTGTAAGGTCCAGAATAAGGGGTGTTTAACTTTCTCGTGTTAGGGTATTGGAATTCTTCTAATAATACTAAATCTCCAACATTAAATTTAGATTCTACGAAGCGTGCATCATATTTAACTTTATTCTTATTATGGTAATTAATTGTCCATTCTTTAGCTGATTTTCTCGCCTCATAAACCTGAGGAAAAAAGTCTTGTTTTTTAACATGAGGTTCATAAGGTAATATTCCAAAAAGTGGGTAAGCTGGGGTCATTTGGGTAACTGAATGAGGCGTATGATTGTATTCATTAATTACTTCATTTAATAGGGTTATCCAAGGAGTTTTACTTGTTGAGTTATGTACTTTGCACCTTAATCTAGTAATTATTGTTTGATTTACTCTCTCTACCTTCCCGTTCGTTTGTGGATGATGACTCGTCGTAAGTAATTGTTTCACATTATTATGCTCTAAAAATTTTCTAAACTTTGAACATGTAAAAGCTGCGTTTCTGTCAGGTAGCAATTTTTTTGGTGTTCGAATTTGGAATATTTGTTTTAAGCAATTTGTATAAGTTTCAGTAGTTACGCTTTTTGATGGTAAAGCCCAAATATAACGCGTTGCATGGTCAATTATCAAATGTAAATATTTCTTTGTGGAATTATAGTAATTAAATCCGCCTACTGTGTCCAAACTTAAGCACTCGAAGGGTTGGTCTGTCGGAGGTACTTCTTGCAGCAATCCAAACCTTTTCTGTCTGTTCTTTTTGTTTAATTGACAAGTATGGCAATGTTTAACATAAATACTAATGTCCTCAGTGATTTTGGACCAATAATATTGGGGTATAAGTAATTGCATTGTTTTATTTATTCCAGGATGTCCAAAGTCCTCGTGGGCTCTTTTTAAAATTTCTAATCTTAATGAAAATGGTACTACAATTTTTAAAAACCCTTTCTTTCTCACGTAAATTACACCATTTAGTTTTTTATATTTAAGGCCCTGCACATTGTCTTTATTTTGAAAATCCACAATCTTTTGTAACTCGATTAAATGATTTATTTGTTGATTAGGTTCTGGAATAGGATTTCTGGATAGCATGTCGGCCTCAATGTTCGCAGTTCCTCTCTGGTATTTTATTTCATAGTCAAACATACTTAATTTTAGTGACCAACGAAAAAGTCTTCCTCTAAGATTTTTAATGTTCCTCAACCAGACTAAGGGTGCATGGTCAGTGTGAATCGTAAATTTCCTACCATGGAGATAATTATAAAACCTATCCAGGCTATCAACTATGGCGAGACACTCCAGTTCTGTGATTAAGTAATTTACTTCATAGGGTTTCAAGACACGTGAATGATATGTTATGGGATGTAACACCCCATCTTCACCTGGTTGCTTTAGAACAGCTCCAATTTGGTGTTTACTCGCGTCCACAAATAACTGACAATCTTTTGTTACACCATATAAGTGCAATATTGGTTTACAAATCAATAAATTCTTAAGATCCTCAAAAGCTTCTTGGCACTTGTCTGACCATCCCCATTTTACTCCCTTTTTCAATAATGTATTTCATGGATGTATTACTTTTGCATATTTTGGAATAAACTTATTATACACATTTATTGTGCCCAAGAATCCTTGGAGTTCTTTTACATTAGTTGGTTTCAAACACTTTATCTTTTCAATGTTAATGTTGTCTGGGGCAATTTTCCCATTTGTTACATTATATCCAAGAAAATTAATTTGTTGCTGCAGAAAAGTACATTTAGCTAATTTTAACTTGATATTCTCTTTTTTGAAAATGTTAAACAGTTGATCTAAATGTTCAAGGTGTTGTTCTTTGGAGTCTGAAAAAATCATAATATCATCGAAATAGTGGCATGCAAAGTTAACTTTATATTTATCTAAAATTCTCCTGATAGTCCTATTGAATATTGCAGGGTCATTCTTTAAGCCAAATGGAAGTCTTAGCCACTCGTATAAGCCAAAATTAGTGGCAAATGCCAATTTCTCAGTATCTTTTGGGTGGACGGGTACATGCCAATACCCTAAGGTAAGGTCCAAAGTTGAAAAGTACTTAGCTTTGCTTAATTTATCCAGAATATCATCAATTCTGGGTAAGGGTTCTGCATCTGTCTTAGTAATTAAATTTAGTTTTCTGAAATCAATACTAAGTTTAGTTTTTCCTTCATTTCGCTTTTTTGCCAAAGTTACAGGACTTGAGTATGAACTATGTGATTCTTTTATGATTCCTGCTTCTAACAAATTTTTAATTTGGGTCCTGATCTCTTTTTCCTAAATTGGCGAAGTCCTGTATGCTCTTAAACTCACTGGTAAATCAGAATTTAGGATTATTCTTTGGGGTTCCATTCTTATTTTGCCTATGTCATATTTGTTAGTTGAAAACAGTCTATTATTTTTGTGCAGTAAATTTTTTAATTCCCTATCAACATCTAAATTTTTTATTTGACCATTAATGTCAACATTTTCATAATTTGGGGTATTTTCTGCTTTTATTTCACCAGAATGTTCATTAAAACTTTGTAAGGTATACACAAGATTCGATTCACAAGAATCGAACTTTTGAGTGAATTAAAGAAGCTGCTTTAGATATGCTAATTTCGGCATACGCGCTTAGTATAAATACCACGCAGCGTCATTAATGAAAAAGAGAAGGTTGTTAAGGTTGAAAAGGTGTTATCCTGCGCTAGTGCTTAGCGGGCCAGAAGTTTACGTGGCAGTACTGCTGGTTTGACTTACTGTTCGTGAGTTTAGAAAATATATTGTTCTTGAAAGCTGTATTTATATTCCGTACAAGTGTACGTATGCTTATTGCTGTAAAAGCCAATTATATGTGCAACGAATTCAATAAACATTGTTTCATGTATAAACTGTGTGTGGTTCAAATTCAAATAGAGAGCCACTTCAAATTATATACACCCAGGTCTGGGTAGAAGTGAGCATAGATTCTCTATAACTTTCTCTTACATCAGAATCAATACAGAAAATATCATTTTCTTTCTGTGAGTTCTCTTCATAAGGGTTAAACATATCAAAAACCTCAATTCCATGACCATTACTATTATTATACACTTGCTTATTATCACATTTATTTTGTAGATGTAATGAAATTTTACTTATATCACAAATATTAACCAACTTCAAAGAAATTATATTTTGATACACACAAAATTGGTTACAGTCAATTACTACTTTAAACTTTTTACACTCAGGAAGTCCGAGAATAAGATAAGACAAGTCATTGTCCAAAACATACGAAGAAATATTTCTAGATATTTTCCCTATTTCCAAAGTTAATACACATTTAGTTGTAATTAAGATTTCACTCTCAGCTTGCCTGACCTTAATTGGAGAGCTTGAATAACATTTCAGTTTACATTGCTTGACTAGTTTTTGTGACATCAGACTAATAGTCGAAGCAGTGTCAATCACACAATTTAAAAAATTCTGGTTCTCATTTTTATATAGTCCTTTTGTTTTATCAACCCCATGATTTCTGATAATTTTTTTCCTCAATGACAGTAATTGTCATTCTGGCGCTTGATCTCTTTCAAATTGAAGTTCCTCATAATGATGTTTGTTGTCTGACACCGACATCTTATCAAATCTCTCATTAATAGAGAAAGTTTGTTCCCAATGGTAAGCATTACTTATGCCAAAATTAGAACATTTTCGACAGGGTCTAGCTGGTAAATCTGCATATTGTTGGTGGTGATTAATTTGGTTATTGGGTCTGGGTGAAAAATTCCTATTCAAATTGTGATCTCTGGGTTGCCATTGTCTGAATTGTTGCTGCTGACTATAATTAGGTCTAAACTGAGTTTGTTGATTATTATTAGGTCTAAATTGAGGCTGGGAAGAGTAATTTTGTCTAAATTGATGAGGTGGACTATAATTCATCCTAACTTGAGGTTGGTTGTAGTAATTCTGTCTAAATTGGCGTCTATTTTCAAATCTAGTGTTAAAAAAGTTATCCCGATCCCCTTGATTAGCTTTGTTTCCTTCATTATTTATTTTGATTAGCTTATTAGCCAACACTATCCATTCTGTCGTTGTTTGAGGAGGATTTGCAGCTATGGTCATTCTCATTTGAGCATTTAGGCCTTGTGTTAGGCCCTCTAGTATTAACTTCTGTGCTAACCCCAATATTTTTCCTACATGAATTTTTTTATGAAAATATTTGGTTAAGTCATCATCACATTCAAATTTCAAATTGGAAAATTCAGAGAATTCCACGCTATCTGTCTCAAAGAATAATTCTTGCAAAGTATATTTTAATTCTGTCCATTCTTGAATGTGTAAGCAGGAATTTATAAAGGCCGTAAGAGCTTCCCCTTTTAGGAATTTTGAAATACATCTTATTTTATGTTCATCTGAAACATTTGCTTGGGAAAATTTCTGTTCAATATAGACAAGCCATTTTTGTAGTTTCATACCCCCCTCTGGGTCAAAAGGAATAAAATCCCTGAATTCTTTCTCTAAATTATCAAGTTGAAATTGTTCCTTGCATTCTGTCCCTTCATTTTTATTTTCTGTTTGTTTCCCCTGATTTTCTGTTTTTATATTTTTTCCCTCCATTTTATAAGTTTAACAAAATATCAAAGTTATATACTTCAATTAAAAACAAGAATATAATACCCTCTACAACATATATGATCACATTTTCGGAAAAAAAAATTCCTTGTTCAGGTTAGTGTTCAAAAAGTTTATAAAATAAATCATACGACCTGTTCTTGACCTGTTGACGACTCCGAAGTCCCTTTACGTAAAGTGTAGCGTCCAAGAAAAACTTTTAAAAGCTCATCTGAACAGCGCTAGGCTTGCATTCAGGGAGTCGAATTAATTTCAAAAACACACAGTATGGACGAAAAAGAACTGTAGTTTAAAAAAAAACCCAGCACACACATCGATGATTTTTGAACTGGTGGTGATTACACTCTTTGATGACACTCGTGATGAATTTAACTCCGCAGCCCGTGGTCGTCACACGGCAAAAAGAACAAAAACACAGTCTTGAAGTCCGGATAGAAGAACGATGAATTTAAATCCACAATCACTTTCATCACACGGGTAGATGGGCAGGGAGAAAAAAAATTTTCTGTACAGCGCTGAATTGGAAAGAAGATGACGTAACACGTTGGCGGTGACCTACTTTCATTTTCTGCGTTGCTGACTTGTGGCGGCGAAATTAACTAAAAGGTTGAATCGGAGAAGAGGAAAAAATGCATCCGTCGACGGTCCTTATGGCAATGGAAATCCTTTGTCTTCTCGCAGCAGGTGAAGTAATCGTGCCGGCTCTTTGTGATATGGGGAGAACGGTCGCCGGTCATTGCAAAGAATGCCGCAACCCCACATCACAGTCAACTCTGTAGACACTGGATTACTGGAATGGTTGTCTGGTCGAAAAGAAATGTTGTCGACACAAGATTTCTCGAATTACATTTTTATTTAAATCGCCGACCGCTCCGTCGGTATGAATGCAGTAAGTGGAAGTACAGGAATCCGTCCTAGTTGTGGACGTCAAGATTTTTATAAACTTCAACCCATCACGTGATTAAAGGGTGTGTCTTAATAGTTGATTGGTTTGAAGTTGTTGTTGATGTGCAGAACTGATTTAAATTTGTACTGACGCCGCGCCGCGTCTCTTTACTTAAAAAAGACATCCATATTGAATGATTTTGCCGAAGGCTGTAATAATGGAATTTAACGCGAATGCCCAAAGGGAATTAAATAACTTAAGGGATTAAAAAAGGGGTATATAATTTTGAATAGTAAAGTGAGGAATTAATAGTTTTTAACTGTTAAGAGTGTTGAATTAAGAAATTACTAGTTTTTTAATATTATATATATATATATATATATATATATATATATATATATACAGGGCTAGATTTGAAGCGGAACGCGCAGGAACGGCGTTCCGGCACCTCTTGTTAGGTACATCTCTTTATCAATAATTTGGAATACCCCCCCACACCCCCCGGAAGGTTTCCGTTCCGGCACCTCTATTTCTTGAAATCTAGCACTGTATATATATATATATATATATATATATGTGTGTGTGTGTGTGTGTGTGTGAGAAGGAGGAGAACATCTCTACCCCTCTCTTAAATTCCTGTTGCGCCTGCGTGCGCAACACACACACATAAGAGACGAGTCTTTTCGTTAATTGCCGGGAAAAAGTGGTGACGTTTAGACGTATTTTGATGTATATGTAGTTAATCGAGTCAATGTTTAATGTTTCTATGTTAATGTTTCATGTAAAGTGTCCCGTCTATAATATGACGTCTGTCAGTCAGTTAACTGCTGATGTCTGTTTAATGTTCCTGAAGTAGTTTCCCCTTCACAAATATGGTGTCAGACAAAACGCGACAACCTGCGTGAATAAGCCGTCGTATGACGCCCGTGTTGTTTTCTTTCGCCGATTGGATAAACTACTGCATACTGTCTGCAGTAAAGCGCTTTAAATAAAAAAATGCTGGCTTTATTACATGTTGGTGATAAATGTCGGAATCGAATTTAACGCCGACAGATAATTATAGAATAGAGAGGCGTTATTTAGGACGTAGCCCGCTGTAAGACTATTTTATGAGGTTTGAATATGGGAAGGTCTGAGATTGAGACACAGATAAGATGACTGGAACCGAAAGGTGACGTTATGTTACAAAAGCCCTTTATGTTAGATATATGGCAGTATGGTTTGTAAAATAACCACGTGGAAACCTTTGGTGGTCACAAGGGCAGGCAGTGAGGGTGAAATGTTTTTGGGTTCAGAAGTCAATAAGAAAGTGAGAGGGGAAGAAAAACGAATTAAAATATTCCTGTTTTCGGAATGGCTGGAGAAGTTTATGAGAATGTGGAGTCATTGGTGAGAAAGGGGATGAAAATAAAATATATAGAGGAGATCTTTGAAAAGATAAAAAAGAAGAGAGTCTTGATCGGGGAAGCTGTAGGTACCCCATCTCCAGCACTACTTTAAAGTCATTTTAAGTGGACCTGAGGGTTCCACATAAACCCGTTCCGGCGACTGTGTGGGGGGAGAGAAGAGCTCCCCAGATTCATAAAATAACTTCTAGAAAACGACTGCGTTGGTTAAGAGACATAGAGAGGCCCGCATTCGAATTGCCGTAAAAACGAAGAGACACAGTCGAAGGCCAAAGTGCATGATCAGAATTTAAGGTTAAGGAGAGACCAACATCCAGTGCCACGATGAGAAGCGATCCCCATCTCGAAAGAAATAGTAAGGTTCAACGACAAGGAGAGACCGACGTCCAGTGCCACGACGAGAAGTGATCCTCATCTCGAAAGAAATAGTGAGGTTACACGACGAGGAGAGACCGACATCCAGTGCAACTACGAGAATTGATCCCCATCTTGAAAGAAATAGTGACCGCCCCCATGCCCAGTGAAGCAGTCTGACCCCGAACCCTCGGCGAGGCGAGCAGGCCAAAATAGCAAATAACTAAATGAAGTGAATTTGGGGTGAGTGTTGAATCTAATTTTGATCTGTTCAGTTCCAGTTTGAGCTAGGTAAATTTGATTTTATTGTAAGGGCTGAGAGTTAAGTGAGATAGTGTTTAGTGTGAAACTAATGTATAAGTTTATTTGATTTTTGCTCGGGACGCTCCCTAACCTTTGCAAAGTAGTAGTGAATATAATCTGTGAGAGATAAATATACTGTGCATTAATTTTGAAAATTAAAGATTTTTTATACTTGTAAATATTAAGCATATGTAAATAAACTAAGTTTTTTTAAAATTTTAAATCTATTAGTTTATCTAATTGAAAGTTTTTGGTGTTAAATTATCTGATTTCAAAATAAGAATAGTTTAATTGCTTGGTTCTGGCAAAACAGTACTGACCCTAAATAATTTACGATACGCGCCCAACCAACTAAAGCTGGATGTAGCAACACGACACTGACTTTGCCTAGATAACTTTTTGCCGAGATTACGCTGTGACAGAACTGGTGCTTATTTTCTGGAACATCTGATTCACTTATCTACAATATTATTCAGCTCTGGTAAGTCTGTTCCTACATATATTTTTAGTATGGCGAAAATATCGTTAAATGACATTCCACCGATTGCTAAATTTGTCAAATGTGGGAACACACGCAGCATCAAACTGCTTAATGAAATAGACCATCCATGCGCCGCTCTACACATAAAAGACTCGGACAATTTAATTCCTTCCCAGATGATTTCGATGTTGTAAAACGGAAACAAACAGTTTCAGAATCATTTTCCGTAGCTGATTTACTTTTCCGTGTGTAACTCGCTGTATATTGACGGTTAAAAATCTGAAGAGATATTGTGTGACATAATTTTTAAATCCCATTTTGATTTTAGCTCTTTTCAAAGTACTATTGAAAGTTTTTCTTCTGATGACGATGATAATACAATTGTTTCGACTCTAAAACTTTCTATTTCTACTGAATATGACTTAACTTCCGGCGCTAAACCGAAATCAAAATTACTCGCCCCCCCCCACCCCCCTCTCCAACATCCTCTTGACCCGGCTGGCGTCAACGAAGCAGCAGATCGCATGACTCAGCATTTCGAATCTCCAGACAAAACCAAAACAATTTCTCTCCCTGTACACTACTTTTCAAAACTCTCCAACGGCCAACAAATTCGATACTCATTTCTTTTGGCCTCTTTTCACAGAGATATGTGAGACTATGCGCTTTTTTCCGGAAAAGATACCTATTTTGTACATAATTTTATTTCTAATTGGGAGAATTGTTTTGTACTTTCGGTTTCATAGATGATGTACACAAAATTTTGATTACGAAGAAGTTATTGAGTGATCCGGTGCGTATTTTTGTAGTATCTTTGAAAAATATTTCTGTTTTGATTATTGTGGCTGGTAAATCGCATAGTGGGTTTTTGATAAGGATAATATAATAACAATAATTAATAATTGTTGTGACCTGAAACACTTAGGCGACTCAACTAAGTTTAAAATGACAGACAAATGTATTGAACACAACACACACAATAACACAATTCCATTGATCACAACTGATAACACTAAACATATTCATACACTTCATTATGATTATATGAAAAAAACACAGATAACACTTTTTACTTCTTTCATTACTTATATTCACTTCTACCAATCGTTACAGCCTGACTTCAAGTATATTTATTAATTAAACTTAGGCTCGTTTCTACTCCCTTAATTTGATCATATTATATCGTATTAATTATTCACTTCTATGCCGTTATCGATATTAATTAATCATTCTAGCTTGATGGAGCAATAATGTATATGGATATATATAATGTGACAGAACGACACAGTACCTCTTTTACTGATACAGGATTTCTGATCAGGGATTCACGTTTAAGCTGGGGTTATCTTGAACACCTGGAATTGGCCATGAAACACTCTCTGACTCGAGGGTGGGCACGTATCGCTCGTCTGTTGTGGAAGAGTGGTCTCGGCTATTGAGGCATCTTTTCGGCGTCGCTCATCATCAGAGGGGCTTATCAGTAGTCTGTCGTATTCATCGTTTCGTCTTTCCTTTCTTGGCGCTCTCGGCATCATACTTTCGGGCATTTTGGTTGTGGGGAAAACAATGCTGCAGGACTTCTCTGCTTCAAGGCGCAATTTATTACTCGGCTTTAAACGTTATCTACTTTCATCTCCTAGCTTCCGCTGACTTGCAGCTCTCAGAATCCGTGTTCGCTTGCTTATGAGTTTTTGCAAGCAACCTCTTAGCCTCTCAATCTCTGAATTAGTGTCTCTCTAAAAAGATCTAAATTATATCTTTTCCTATCTTTTTCCTTCTTATTTTTGGCACCTCCTTCTCATTGCATCATTGGGTAAATCCTTTCTTTCTCCTGTCTCTTCCTTGGCCTGGAGTTTCCTTATATCTTTCTTTCATCCACAACTTAACCTGGGAGTGACCTTTTTATAATCAACTTCTTTGCTGAGTCTTTTCCCACGCTCCCTCTTCAGTCATTTTAATTTGTTATCCCCGCTATTCTCGGTAACATAAATTCTGTCCATGTCTCGAGTTTCCTATCTCTTTATCCATTTCTGCTGCATCCGCTCCCAGCTCTATTCCCTTTATATATTAGTATCTGCAATTTTGTTATCTTGCCCCTTCTTAAGTTCCAGTTCCGTCTTCCTCTTTCTTCTTCTACTCTCACCTTCTGCTATCTTATTTCCTGTCTCCTGTATTTACTTTCATTTCTCCTGTCCGTTCTTCGACTTACTGTTACGATGCCGTTTCTATACCCTGCTATTATTTTTTCAATTAACGTACTTTTTGCATCTATTTTTCCATTCCCTTCTTCGACCTTTCCAATGTCTCAAAAACCTCGCAACAATTATCTTAAAGTGCACCCTGTAACTGAATTTGGAACAAAAATTTCATCAATCGATGTCCATAAACGTCTCAGTTCCCGAAAGCTGAAGCAAAACGAAACTGTCACAGAATATTTTATTGCTATGCGTGCGTTAGCGAGTCAGGGTAATATTGATGATGAATCGTAAATTCAATATTGTATTGCTGGTTTGCCCGAGTCTCAAGCTAAACTAATTTTGTATGGGTGTAGTGAAATTTTCGAATTTAAACAGAAGTTACGCTCTTATGAGAAACTTTATTTAACGGATGTCTCATCCGAAAATAATTTTCATCATCCATTCAAACCTAATAACCATTCGAAACGTTATTTTTTTAGAGATAATCGTAAAAATTTTACTGAAGGAAAAAAACTTACTGACCCGAAATTTCATACTTCCGTTGGTAACAATGCATTTCGCTCACCCAAAGTAACTGAAAAATTGTTCTACAACTGCGGTGAACGAAGCCACATCAGCAGTGAATGTCCAAATAAAAACAGAGGAAAGAAATGTTTTGAGTGCAAACAATTTGGTTCATATAAAGCAGCTAATTGTCCATCAAAGAAAGTACAATCTCATATTACAATTGGAGATCCTAAAAATTTGAGTAATTTGTTCACCAAGACTGTAATAGTCAACAATAACCCGATTTCCGCTGTTATCGACTCTGCGTCTAACAAAACACTTTTAAAAGAAGAGTCTTTTCGTGAAGTTTCTCCTAACTGTTTTTAGATGAGTTAAATGTTCAATTACAGGGTTTAGCAGATACTACCATAACACCATTAGGCTCCTTTTTAGCTTCTATTTTTATCGATGGTTTTGAATTTCATACTGATATTTGCGTTGTACCGAATATTACTTTGCAATTTCCGAAGTTTGTTGGTGCTGGCGTACTATCACAAGGTGATTTGAATATTTCCCAGGGTGTGGTATCGCTGACGAAGACTAATACTTTTATCGTTACCACTTCATCAACCCATAACGTTAATCAAGCATGCATTACTTCTCGCACAGATGCCCAACAACATTCGCCAATGAGTAAAAATACAAATTTTGGAAGCTGCGTATACATTTTTTCCCTAGAATCTACACGAGTCAACGAAAAAGAAATTCTTAACAATAACATTGAGGATTCATACTCTGTGAAATACCAGACAGAACTAGAAATTGTAGAAAATAAACTGGCTTTCGAAAAGGAAACTGCAGCTCTTAGTGACAGCTTGAAAGTAAAGCATCATGAACTCTTTTCTTCACAAGATGCACTGAATATGCTTCAATCTTGCAAAAAATCCAGCTTTATGTTCCCTGAAAATGTTGATAAGAGGTCCCAATTAATTCAAAGTGAATCTGCCTTTGCTAGTGAGCAAGTTAAAATAGTGAGTTGGAAGATGCTATTGTTGACCTAAAGAATAATAATACTACTCTTAACGAAAGTTTAGAGGATGTAAAGATCTTACTTTCTAAAGAAAAGAAAAAATTAGAATCAGTTAAGTCTGAAAACTAGGAATTACATAGACAAATAAATAGTTTGAAAGAAGAATTATTAACCAAGAAACGAAAAAAAAGAAATATCTATTAGAAATTAAGAGCGCTTAGAGAATTTGATGAGTATGAAGAAAAATAATACAGAACCAAATGCTACCTTAAGACACCTGGAGGAGAAAAAGGAAGCATTCAGTGTAGCTTTGGATCAGTTGACAGCTCACTTAGATTAAAATAAGCTAGATATTGTAAATATGAATTTAAAATATTTAGAGTGTGGAAATAGAGCACTCACTTTTCGGCAGGGTCAGAAGATCTTCCCGGAGTGCCACTGGTGCTCTGCCGACTTGGCCTCCCCTGCCCATCTTTTGGCTTGATTGGATTTTACAAAGGACGAGGTCCTTCGGGACCCTCTACTGTTTTTAGACTTTTTGGTTTCATGGAGATTGTCTAGCCTTGCTAGACAATCTGGGATTAGACAATCTGGGATTAGTAAAAATAAAAAGAGTCTGGAAAAGAACTGAAGAAGCAAAAATGGATAAAAGAGGAATATGAAAATAAATTAAGAAATCTTGAGTCTTCTTCATGTCGTGAGAAAGAAACTCTTTTGAAGAATATTGACCATTTAAATTCAGAGAAATTTTATTACCAGAAAGAACTAAAATGTATGGAAAATGAAAAGCTAACTTTAAATCTAAGTGGAATGAACTCTCTTCTTTACAATAAAATATTCACATACTGCAGCAAAGCAAAAGAAGCTTTAATTGTAATTGTAGAGATCTACAAAGTGAAATGGAGAACACAAAAAATATTTTCAAAGCCTTCAAGAAAGATGTAGTATATATGAAGAGGAAGTACTGGAAAAGTTTGAGGCAAATGTCGAAGAATACTGCTGACAGTTGAAACAACTTGAAACACAGTCACTGAGGTTAAAGGAAAAATTTCCTATGCAAATTTTTGAGTTTACCCGTGAAAGAGAAGCTATATTAAAAAAATTCAATGCACAAAATAAACATTATGAAAATTTAATGAGAGAAAAGGATAAATTGAATCAAAAATTTTCAGAAGGCTATGAGCAAATCTCTTCTCTTAAACTGTTGAATGAAGAGTTAAAAAATAGGCAGCAAAGTCTGCTCCAAAGAAATGAATTTTTTAAAAGGATTTACTTTCTTTAAATTCAGAATGCCCTTAAACACGTGCAAGAAACCTTACAAAATTCACAATCAAAATGTGTAATGTATGAGGAAGAATTAGGCCGTACTGCAGGCATGAAGGACAGTGTAGTACAGAGGCTGTTCACACATTTTTTAGACGATGTATATTGTATTCACAAAACTAAATTACATAAAATTCTTGTGTTTTAAATGTTCTATTTGACATCCCTTATTCTGAACTATCTTTTGACACCGCAATTTCCAGGATAATAATGCCTTTTGAAGTGTCAGAAGAGGTATTCTATCCCATTCCTCCTGAACAGCTTTCCAGCGTCCTGTAAGGGTTTTGGTACGACATTTGGATAATGCGGATTTTAAAAGTCCGAAAGCACAAAAATCCATAGGTGATACATCGGGAGATTTAGTAGGGATATCAGTGAAGGGTAAGGCCTTGATACCAGTTTTTTGTTCCATTTCTTTTAGGAAATTTACAGTGGATTTTGATGTGTGACTGCTAGCTTTGTCCTGATGGAGTCTCACAGATTGATGGCACTGTGGGTAAAGCGATGGTATTTCATTCAGACAAATTGGCGATAAAATATGTTCCTGATAGTATTTGAAGTTAATCTTGACATTTTTTTCCACTCTCTTTATTTTTAACTTGCCATTATAAGAAAAACCAGCAACAATCATGAATCCCTTAATAAAACTTTCTTTCGATTCTTTGAACCATGTACTTAAATTTTTTTCTCCCCTTTTATGATAATAAATGGCTCTTTTTTGGTTGCAATCATTTAAATACACCCATGATTCATCTATTGTGACAATTGTTTTCCATTTTTCTTTGGATAAGTGTTTCTGCAGCGTGGCCTGCGTTCAGCGATAGGATTTGGAAGAAGACGATGCACATTGCGTTTTTTCGCTTTCTTAAGATTTAAATCAACGTTTATCATTTTGTTTACAGTGGACACCGAGCATTTTAATGATTTTGCAACTGTCCTTCGACTAGGGGGATTTTCTTTTAACATTAAACAACGTACCTTTGCAATAGTCGAAGATGTCCGTGTTTTCCTTGGATAGTTGTTTGGAATTTTTGTCCCACTTGAGGCTCCAATTTGACGTTTTTTTCTTTTTTTGTTGACGATATTACCTATCGAAGCTATAGATATCACAAAACCATGACTCTCACATCGTTTTTGGATAACGGAGTATGGATATTTCTCTACGGAAAGAGCATAAATGTAGCCTTCGAACCACTGCTTTGTTAAAAACGCCATTTTGAATAAAAACAAATCTTTCAAGCCGCAGACGATAATTTTGACTTTTAAAAACATAGTACAATTGCAATTATTTCTTTTGCAGCAAACGATTTTTTATTACCGCTTACCAAAATCGTTTAAAAAAATGTGCGTACAGCCTCTGTAGAATGTCTACTGAATATCAATAGTGAATTTTCAACCAACCGGCAAAAGTTAAATGAAATGTGTAAAGTATATGGCAGTGAAAATAAAGTGGACTACGGTGAAATTGCTGTTCCTCAATTTATAATTATGATAGATGAAGACAATGTGAAAAAGTGTTCTGAAACCCAAAACAAACGTCGAAAGAAACCAAAAAAATTCAAGATGGGCGATGTCGTAGTCATTCCAAAAACACAATTTTCTACAGGCTCCAAATTGAACCTCAAATTTTACGGTCCCTACGAAGTTACTACAGTTAAGGCAAACGACCGATATGATGTGAAGAAGCTAGGTCAACATGCCGGACCCAATACTTATTCGACCGCAGCTGACCACATAAAGACTTGACCTCACATCTTCCCACTCCTCCCCACCTGATTTCTAAAATGATCTGCGACTGACTTTGGATCACTGATCTAATGTTAAGACTTGGACTGAAAGTGGACTTTGCTTTTAATGACGACTTTCACCCTGATTGAATTTCGAGATAACTTGTTGTTTGACGTTGCCACTATTAACGGACAATTTTTCTCTTAGCATTTATTATTCCTTTTTGTTTTCTCTCTGTTGTTTTTTATTTGCAGATTTTGCCATTTGTATTGTTTATGCCAAGGAGTCTTGCCACGGAGTGTTTAATGTGTTAGTTTGTACTTTTATTTTCTTTTGTCTGACGGTACCTTCTTTTGCAATGTTTTGCGATGGACTTAAATTGCCGACTATTCTAACTCAGTGGTCGGCTTAACTTTTGCGAACTTGTATTGTCTATACCCAGTCTTGAGGATCCACGACCGTCAAAATGGACGAGTGTGAAGAAGAAGAACGTATCTACCCCTCAGTTACATTCCCGTTGCGCCTGCCCTCTCAGCATACACATATGAGACGAGACTTTTCTTCGATAGTTTCCGGGAGAAAGCGGTGACGTTTAGATGTATTTTGATGTATATGTTGTTAATCTAATCAATGTTTAATGTCTCTATGTAAATGTTTCATGTAAAGTGTCCCGTCCATAATAATACGTCTGTCGGTTAGTTAGCTTCTGATGTCCGTGTTTAGTGTTCCTGAAATGGAGGGATTTTCCCCTTTATATATATATGTATATATATATATATATATACCACAAGTACCATGTTGAAAAAGTAGGTCAGCATAAAGGTCCTGGTTGTACTTCCAGGCAGCCGACCAAATGAAGGTCGTTTCTAGCTTAAAACTGTGCAGATTCTGAACACTCAATTTTCTTTTTTTTTCTTGGTATTGTTGTTTTTCAGAGGCTGTAAACATCCATAATTTGATGGTGAAAGTCGTTTTAGAGGCCGAATTTGGGAGTTCGGATGCCGAACGTAGGAGCGAGTTATTTCCAGACACTAGAGGGCCCTCTCAGCACTTCATATTTGAAGACGAAAATTAACAGTTGGACGTAGGCTCTCGCGGGGAGAGATTGCTTTGCTCCAGTAGGAACCAAGAAACCCCATTTTGTTATATCTTGTCTTGTGTGAAAATAAATCCTGTGAGTCTGCCGGAAGGCGTCGTTCTTTAGTTTAAACACACCCTACGCACACGCACACACACACACACACACACACACACAGACATATATATATATATATATATATATATATATATATATATATATATATATATATATATATATATATATATATATATATCTTATTAATAAAAGCAAGTGTTTGCGTGCTTGCGTGCGTGTGTGTATACGGCCCCCAGGCGAATCTGTGAAACTTACAGACGTGAAATTTGGCACACGGGTAGTGCAGACTATGGGAAGGTGCACCTCGAAGCCCGAAATTTAAATTTTATTCTAGAAAATTTTTTATTTTATGTTTTGTGCGATATTTTATGTTTTTTAAATTTCAGATTACGATGTCTCGGCAAAAAATGATCGTAGAATTTTGATCTTTTTGCAATCTAAGACTACAGACATTTCTCTTTCAAACAAGACCTCATTTGTTTAAAAATAATTTAAAACAGACTAATATTTTCATCAAAATAATAAATCCACTTTTACGAGAAATTTATGCCCTTTTTAGCATCTACGGTCGATGCTCTTCGTGTTTATATCTTACAAAGAAAATATTTGCATAATCTGGAAGATGAAAGCTTTCTCATTCACATGAACCTTATTTCAAGTCTCTATCTTAAAATTTCGATTTTTAATTGAATTTTAAAGAACGATACTCGAACACAACTTTCCTGCTTGGTCCTTCAAGCGCGGAATTGAATGACTATATTTTCTCCCCTTGGATTGTAAACAACAATGAGTCATTCAATCACTTGATTCATTCATCGCCCTTAATGTAAGAAAAATTTAATTGGAGATCTTGAATTGATTAAATCTTCTTCAGAGTTAAACAGTTTTTCATTATATTATTCTTTAAATTTCGTTTGTTTAAGTTACAGATCTTTTGATTAAATGTTACATATTTAGAAAAAAGCTTCAAAAACTTTTAATTCAAAATTTTTAATCATAATTAAATCATTTCAAGATGTACTAATTTTTTGGGATATTTTGCCCGTTGAAAGTGAAAATTCGAATAGGAATCGATTCGCTTTGGATTGACTGCGTACCATTTTCAAATTTGCAAAACGGCTGCTTGATGTTTATGCGTAAGTTGAAATTTTTATAAACTATTATTTTTTAATATAATTGTTTTCATTTTTTAATATAATTGTTTTCAAGTGTTTGTTTGTGTGTGTGTTTACTTACGTGTGTTAATATAAGAAATAACTGGTTGAATTAAAAAAAAATCAGACAACTATTAGAGTGTGAAAAAAAACTAAGGTTACAGTCTTGTATTAAATTAGAATTTCTGTTAAGTTCTAGAGTGGTTCCACTTACACATTTTGATGGTGAAAGCCTTGATATTGGGTCTTATTTTAAAGAGAAGGATGATTACAAGGCATTACCCCAGATAGACATTAATGAAGCTAAAATGGCTAAAGAGGCGATAAAACTTCCTCTTCAAATGATGGAGGTGTGACTTGATTTGGTTTGGAGTGCTACGGTCAACTGTTTGCTACACGAGGGCTAATTTGACCGGGACCTACATTTAAAAGCCGATTCCGAACGGCTACAAACATCCATGCCAACAGTGGGACTCGAACCCACAGGATCTGAACTGAATCAAATACAAATAATCAACCAAACGACATTTCACAACAGTTCATAAAAAATATGATACTGAATATCCTCCTAACAGCAATTTAAGAAAATGTAAATTGAAAGAAATGAAAGCCGCATTAATTAAGTTAGTAAGATAAATATTTTAGAGCAGACTTAATATAATATACACACTCACAAAATTAAAAGATTGCCTGAAGAGAAATTTACTGAAATAACAGTGAAATTGTAGATCAGCAATATTTTCCTATTCGAGTTCATAGAAAAAGTTTATGGTATAGAATTAACATCAATTGTTCATTTTAATAGACAAGTTTTTGAATGTTATGAAATATATTCTAGTAAATATATTGTGTATGTTTTATGAATTCATATTTATATTCTAACAAAGGGGACTGCCTACGTTAGAATGCCGATTTTTGGTCAAAATGTCGAAATTTTTATTATTATTTTATGTTATAGGGCATTCTTTTGGGAATCCAAAACCGTCTTAATTTTGTTTTTATGATAATTAGAACAGAAGTTATAGCCAATTTAGTAAACCGGAAGTGATATTTTCAAAACCGGAAGTAGCATTTAAAGGGCCAGCAGATATGTAAACAACACCGTTTTTTAGCGTTTTTGTACTCTATTTATATTCAATTATCAATAAATCTTATAATTTTAAAATCTGGATTCATTTATTTGCACCTGGCAACAGTTTTTTCTCACTTTGTTTTTCATAAAATGGCAACAACGGCGATTTAGCAATGCTTGTTTACATTCTTTCATGCTTGTTCGACGCTTTATTCTACGCTTCATCTTTGATTATATATTACATTGATCTTCACTGCTTTTGTATTTAAATTCTTTTTAAACTTGTTTATTTCGATTACTTTATTTCAAAATGCCTAAAGTAAGATCTAAAAAATCTAAAAAAAGATCTTTTCATGGTAATCGTTATACGAATTCGAAGCGAGTTGATGGTGATGAAGTGATAACTGCCAGCTCATCTAAATTAAAAATTCCTTCAGGTATGGAACAGTTGACTGTTTATGAAGATAATGGTCTGAAAGGAAACAGACTATTCCATATCGCTACGCTAGTTTCTGTGTTTTCCATGCTCTGTTGCCCACTGTGTTTTGAAACTGGCTTGCAGCTGATAGAAGAAACAAAATTTGGACTTTGCTCAAACTTTTGCTTGGTTTGCAAGTGTGGATATAGAAACGGTTTTTCTTCGTCTCCCAAGAACAACAAAAAAAACACTATAAATTCTTTCTTAGTGCTTGGTTTAAGACTTATTGGAAAGGGTTATACAGCTGGAAAAAAACTGTTGTTCACTCTAAACTTTCCCTTTATTTCTAAAGCAGCATTTAGAAGACATGAAGTTCAACTGCTGGAAGCTGTATGTGCTGCATCTGAAAATAACATGAATGAAGCTTCGAGAGAAGTTCTGGATCTGAAGAAAAGCATTTCTTGTGGTGTGTCCTTAGACGGTACCTGGCAGCGGCGTGGCCACACATCCCTAAATGGTTCTGTGTCAGCCATATCTATTATAACAGGAAAAGTTTTAGACTTGGAGGTCATGTCTCAGTATTGTCGAGTTTGTGACCAAAATAATGAAGTGATTGAAACAAATAAAAATCACATATGCTCTAATCACAAAGGATCAGCAGCAAGTATGGAGGTAGTGGGTGCATATCGCATATTTGAAAGATCTGTGAAAAATCGAGGACTGCAGTACACCGAATACTATGGCGACGGGGATTCTAAAGCTTATATGAGCGTGAAAGACATTTATGGTAAGAATACCGTTACAAAATTGGAGTGCATTGGTCACGTTCAAAAAAGAGTTGGCAGTCGTTTACGAAAATTAAAGAACAAGAAAGGGCTGGGAGGTAAAGGAAAATTAACTGATAAGTTTATAGATAAACTCCAGAATTATTATGGTATAGCGATTCGTAGCAATACAGGAGATCTACAAAATATGCAGTCTGCTGTCATAGCAGCATTTTTCCACTGTTGCTCGAACAATAAAAATAAAATGCATGGACAGTGCCCAGTAGGGCCAAATAGTTGGTGCAAGTATCAGAGAGCAATGCATGCTGGTCAACAGATTTCTGATAAATCTCCTGGCCTTCCAGACTCCATCATAAACACTATAAAAGCAACTTACATGAGTCTATGTGATCAAGCACTCCTCTCAAAATGCTTACATGGTATGACTCAAAATAACAATGAGAGTTTCAACAACATGATATGGACAATTTTGCCAAAAGAAACTTTTGTTGGACTGCAGACTATGTTGTTAGGAGCTCATATTGCAGTTTTGTTGTTCAATTCTGGCTATTTAGGACTACTACCTGTTTTTGAAAATTTAGGATTATCCATAGAAAAGGAGATGGTCCATAATTACTTGGGTATCGACAATGAGCGAATCATAAACTCAAAACGTCGCTCATTACCTAGTGCAAAAATAGCCAGAAAAAAAAGAAGAGCTGCTAAAAAAGCAAAATTGTCAAATCATGAAATGAAGGAGGGCTTGACTTATAAATGTGGAGAATTTTAACTTTGACAAATAAATATAACATAGTTTTTTTTTTTTTTAAGTAAAAAGTTTAAATGCGTTTTGTGAAAAATTGATTTTTCAGTGTTTTGCTTCTACGATAAAGTTCATATCTCAAACTGTGTTAAAAATATTTTAATGCAATTTTTCTGCAATGTTTTTCACATTTAGTACTATGCTTAAAAATATGTTCTAGGCTCTATGTGTAGATTTGATCATTTTACAGGTATTTGTACTCAAAAAACAAGATTTTTTTGGAATATTCTGCATTGTTATACAAATTTTGGCATATTTCAGTGAATTTCAGTGATATCACAAAACTTTTTTTTCCTTTCACAGGTAAGTGTAATAGTAGCATACAGTATCAAGGAAATTGAAATATATTCATTTGAACTAAGTGCAGAGCTTCTAGCATAAGTGTTAAATTTAGCTTGATTTTTATACAAATTTGCCTCAAAATGTCGCTTATTACCAAGTGTAAAAATAGCCAGAAAAAAAAGAAAAGCTGCTAAAAAAGCAAAATTGTCAAATCATGAAATAAAGGAGGGCTCGACTTATAAATGTGGAGAATTTTAACTTTGACAAATCAATATAACATAGTTTTTTTTTTAAAGTATAAACTTTAAATGCATTTTGTGAAAAACTGATTTTTCAGTGTTTTGCTTCTACGATAAATTTTATAACTCAAAAAGTGTTAAAGATATTTTAATGAAATTTTTCTGCAATGTTTTTTACATTTAGTACTATGCTTAGAACTGCATTCGAAGCTCTATGTATAGATTTGATCATTTTACAGGTATTTGTACTAAAAAAACAAGATTTTTTTTCAATAATTCTGAATTGTTATACGAAATTTGGCATATTTCAGTGAATCTCAGTAATATCACAAAACTTTTAGTTTCTTTCACAGGTAAGTGTAATAGTAGCATACAGTATCAAGAAAATTGAAATATATTCATTTGAACTGAGTGTAGAGCTTCTAGCATAAGTGATAAATTTAGCTTAATTTTTATACAAATTTGCCTATTTCTTGAAACTGTATGCAAATTTAGGAAAAATTATATATATTTCCATCATTTCATATTACATTTTAAATAAAAATGCATGTATTTAATCAATAAGGTATTTTTTTAAAAAAAAGTGCTCCGAACGTAGGCAGTCCCCTTAATTTTTTTTTTTTAGTATGAAGTAATTACTCAGACTAGTGGCACAAAAGAAAAAGCTTTCTGCAACTTAAAAATTTCTCATCTGATATTTTGTAAGCAATTATTCAAATTTTTTCTTTATTGTTTCATTAATATGTCTATTTAGAATTTAAATTGTTTTCAACCTTTGAGTTTACTGTTTTTATTTATACCTAAAATTATGTTTCATTTTTAGATTAATATATATATATATATATGTGTGTGTGTGTGTGTATGTAATATTTTAGTTATAGTAAATGTGTGCATATTACGAGTATGCATTAAGTTAAAACCCATCTCACAAAATGTGAATGATATTAAGGTAAACCTAGTGGTATTTTCTAACGAATTAAAAATTTATTTATTGTACTTCTAGGTGCAGCTAGGAGAAATCCATTGTACAAGCAGGTGACTGACTCAAAAATTGAAACCGTCGTCAAAGACTGGTTAAGGCATGCAAATGCTAGGGGTTCAAAACAAAAAGAAAATTGTGTGGGGGAAATTTTATGATGTTGTATTCAATAAAGCCTTTTATTAAAACATTTTTTCTTTCTTTCTTTCTTGAAGTACTAAAAATATATTTATGTTAAAGAATGTGAACACAAACAATTCTGGATTAATTATTGAAGAAGTTATTTTTAATGAAAATTCAATTGAAGCTGAAAAGTTTTTATAAAAATAAATTATGATTTTCATAGATATACTTTTTGAAACTTAATTTATTATGTTCTACTAAGTTACTTTTATCAGTTGTAAAGAGTCGGAATAAGAAAACAACAGAAACCTAAATTGTTAATGGGCCACCCAGCTTGCGTGGACAAGCAAATTTACAGTCCCGACATTTTTATAACGCCAGATTTACGGTACCATAAAAAACGGAGAAATTAAGTTGTCAACGGCCGTATATCTGAGGTCGGAGGTCGAGCAGGTGGGGCCGTCTGATGGGAAGTTTTACCAGACATAATCGGCGCCAGAACTTAGGCAATTGCGAAAGGCAAGAGACAAGAATAACCTATGGGAGCTAATCGCATCCGCCCCCTCTATAAACAAGGGAGGGGCGAGCGAATAGGGACCGAGGAAGCGAGAACCAATGAGACGAGGATGGAGAAGAATATATACAAGATGATGAGACATTTGTAGGAGAGCGCCATTAAAAAAAAAGAGATGATAAGACAGTAAGCTGCCAACGGGCCGACGAGAGCCCTAACTTACGAAACTCAACAAAAAAAATAAGCTGCTACAGGGCTGAGAAGAGACCCACTGTATAATATTAG
Organism: Dolomedes plantarius; assembly: GCA_907164885.2. Taxonomy (NCBI): domain Eukaryota; kingdom Metazoa; phylum Arthropoda; class Arachnida; order Araneae; family Dolomedidae; genus Dolomedes; species Dolomedes plantarius. Next base: position 18,202,656 of record OU015494.1, on the reverse strand, counting down.
AAGAAAGACGCCGGTCCTACGCAACTACATAATACGTACGGATTGACCAGCGTTAGCTCCGGACGCAAAATAGAATAATCAGCGACGAGAAGTTGCAGAAATAGCGATTGCCCATAGATGTCAACATAGTGCCGAGGGCGAAGAGACGACACTACCATTAAGTTTAAGCCGATACCAGAGAGATACGCACCGTCGCTTAGTGAGTGGGACACCCAGATGACCACCCATCAGTGCTGATCGACCCGCATATCGGAAGAGAAGGTACCTATGCTGAGCAACATTGACCGCCCACCAATGCTGACCGACCCGCAGAGGGTAAGAAAAGCTACCCGTGCTGAGTAACGTACGAGGAGTCTTCAATAAGTGACCTTCGACATAAAAGGACCCCGAACTCTTTAGTCCCAAGAGAACTGGATAAATAGGACGAGGATACACCGCGACGCTACAGTGAACAAACTGTACCCATGAACTCTGTGAACACTGTGTGAACTTTATGTACTACTATGGACCAGCGTTATCGGTGAATTCGATGTAGACGGCTGCGACAAATGGGTGAGCATTTTGTATTATATAAACTAGCATACCGACTCTTTACATAATCGCCTCTAACCCGCCAGGGCCGGCGACATCGTAAGATTTAAAAGATAGTGATTGGATAAGATTATATATATATATATATACGTAAATTCCTAGCATTACTAATGTTTCGGCGTTTGCTAAGTGTTACAAGTTCGAATGTATGTAAATATGTATAAATAAAGTGTATATATGTATATTCAGTATCATTCTTGAGAGTTGGGCCCATCTATTTAATTAATTAATTACCGCCCTATTGGCGAACTTACAACCAGTGTACGAGATACGATTTCAGCCGTAGTTAATAGCAGCAGGTCATGATCCTGTATTATTACATTGTGGTGCCGTCCAATTTTCACTATTTTTGTGAGGACATGGTTATTGCTGTATAATCTATTGTGTTATTATTATTATATTAGGTTATTATTATTATATTATATGTGTTATTATTATTATATTATGTGTGTTATGTATGTTGTTAAAAATCGTAGTGTGAAAATTTTAAGAGGAATATTTATGTGTGCATAGGTTAAAAGTTCGGGACAACTCTCTAATTAAAATTTAAATGATTAGAAACAATATTTAGAAGTGAAATTGATATTTTTAAGATATATGTGTATTTCTAAGTGATTTATAAGTGAAAAGTATTGAGTGAAGTGTTATATATTACTGATAGATAGGTAAGGTGAACTGTGTAGGGTGTAAGGGGCGCTAGATTTTTAAATTGAGAATTAACCTGAACAGTTAATTATGCCGCGAGGAAGTAAGGCAAGTCGCCGGCAGGGAGACCCGGAGGTAGATATGGGCGAAAACTCCAATAGGGACAGTAGCTCAATAGCGAATGATACCCATCTATTAGATTCAGGTATAATAGCCATGTTACCCACCTTTAATGGCACCGAAAACGAGTCACTAGAATTTTTTCAGCAGCAATTCATAGAGATTGCAAGTCAAACCAGATGGACAGAGAAACAAAAAGCGATTATAACCAAAACGAGGTTGCATGACAGGGCAAAAGAATTTTTAAAGAGTAATGCGACGCTCCAAAACGCGACCGATTTTGGCACAATAATAGAGACCCTAAAAGACAAATTCCAACCGGACCCAACGAGCATGCAAAAGCAATGCAGATTCCAGAACTTAGTGTTTAAACCATCCCAGACTTATGACGAAATCGCTCAAGAAATAGAGAAAGTGGGCAATGAATATTTAGGAATTTCGGCATTCTCGGTAGAAGAAACTAAACAAATGGCAAATAATGTTAAATTAGCAAAATTTATGGAAATTATACCATCAGAAATTAAAACAGAATTACGAAAAGAAAACGTAGCGGACTTTAATGAGGCGATCAAACGAGCGAAAGAATTAAGCGTAATTTACGACGAAGAAAGTAACGCGGTTAACGCAGTACGCATGCGACCGCAAGCAAACAAAATACATGAGGAGCAAGAGAGCGTAAAAGAGTTAAGAAACCAGGTAGCCGAACTAACAGAAACCGTTAAGCACTTAACGTTACAACTAGCCCAATGTAATTGGTGTTTAAAAATGGGACATCGCATCGAAGAATGTCGGACTAGGCTCAGAACAATTAACGCCAACAGAGACGTAGGGTATAATACGACTAATGGGAGTTACACAAACGCTTACCAAACGCCCCGGCAAAATTTTGCAATGAACCAAACAGCGGCAGGTAGAAACGGGAACGGTTATAGCAGAGACCAAAATGGATACAGAGAAAACCCCACGCAGAGGCATAGCTCCAATGGCAGAGAGTATAACAACTTTAGAGGGAGGAGTAATTTTCACAGAGGTAGAAGAATGAGCAGAGGTAGGCAAAACGGATATTCAAACACTTTAAACTAAAACAGGGGCCTCGCCAAGTCAGGAAGCAAAACCCATATATTAATACATACAAAAAGCGGTTTTGGGAGAGACCCCGCAATACTTCCTACCAACATGCAGAAAGATATACGCAGAGACACAGGTATGATAGATGGCGGAACGAAAGACAGGGGTACCATATAAAAAATAATCATAATCAACCAATTTGGCAGAACGAACGACCAAAATATAGTTACAAAAAGCGCGAACGACAAGGGGTAAACAATAAAAATTACAGACACATCAAAGGTAAAAAAAACACAACGCAATACAGACGTAACAGAGACAATGTAGGAGACAGGTGGGATACACGGCAATACACATATAGGGCGATAAACAACATATCTCTCACAGAAAATCAGCTGCCCATAATCGAAATTCAAATCGCGGAAACATTCGAATACGCATTATTGGACAGCGGGTCAGCAATTTCTTTAATATCCCATGAAATGTTCGAGAAAGTAAAAAACAAAATAAAAGTAACATATTTATCGCGTCAGGTGAAATTGCAGTCCTTCACGAAAGAACGGATTGCATTTTGCAAGTGTGTGGCAATTAACATCAAAATCGGGAATAAGTTGTGTAAAACCACCCTGTATGTCACAAACGCAGAGATGGATACCCCATACCAAATATTATTAGGAATAGACTTTATGCACAACCACAAAGCAATCGTCGATATGAACGCAAGAAAACTAAAATTACAATTTCATGAGATACCCATCCTAAATGAAAAAGACGCGAATACGAACAAACGGGACCATAGCAAACGCGTGGCAGATCAGAGACACAATTTTGCCCGACTAATAAACAAAATTACGCTCCAACCTAACGAAGTACAGGCGTTAACATTAAAACTAGACCAGGAATATGAAGACGGGACAAATATCTATTTATATGACATAACACACAGTATGACACCATTAGTCGAAGAATCGATATGTACAATTGGAAAAAGAAAAATACAAGTATGGGTACAAAACTCTACCGACAAAACAATTTTATTAAACAAGGACATGAGAGTCGGAAAGATCACTACAGAATTTCAGATAGAGAAAGACAGTGACTCAAAAGAAATAACGGGGCAGCAAATACGAAATATAAACAACATAAAATTGATGGATAGGACAGAAATACTTCAACGTAGAAAGCAGGAGCTTAAAGAAACAGACTTTGACGTTAAACATTTAAATCCACAATTACAACACGAAGTCATTCAACTTTTAATGAACAACTACGAAGTATTTTCTAAAAGCTATAAGACATTAGGATGTACAAACGCAGTGACCCCAGAACTAAAATTGAAACATAATTTTGGGATACAATGTAAGCCGTATACCACACCGCGTAATTTAGTACAAATATTAAAGGCGGAAATACAGGATTTGTTAGAGGCGCAACTCATCGAGCCATCGACGTCGGAATATTCATTTCCTGTCTTACTCATAAAAAAACCATCCAGTGACCCAGAGAAACCCCCAAAATATCGTCTCGCAATTGATTTCCGTTTGTTAAATCAAATAACAGAATTATATTCAGTATTTATACCACGTATCAAAGAAATAACACAAAAGGTAGCAGGATTCAAGTTATACTCAGTCGTAGATTTAAAATCGGCATTTTTCCAAATATTACTGCCAGAAGAATTAAGAAAATACTGCTCTTTTTGCACCGAATTCGGAAATTATCAGATATCCAGATTAGCGTTCGGTTTAAAGAATTCGGGAGCATATTTTTGCCAATTGATGAACACGGTTATGAAGGGACTCGACGAAGAAAATATCCATTTTTATTTAGATGATATTATTATAGCAGCAAATAGTGAGCCAGAGTTAAAACGCAAATTACAATTATTATTTCAGCGCCTAAAAGAATACAACTTAACCTTAGACCCTGCAAAATTACAATTATTCAAAACCGACATCACATTCTTAGGGTTTAAAATAAATAAACACGGAATACAACCCGCCGATAAAAGCATAGAGAAAATACAGAGATTTCCAAAACCAAAAACAGTAAAACAAACTAAATCATTTCTGGGGTTAGCAAACTATTTCAGACATCTAATTCACGACTACGCTAACATTACAGAACCCCTAGTAAAACTCACAAGTAAAAAAAACAAATTCACATGGAACGACGAGGCGGAAAGGGCATTTACTCGAATTCAATCGCAAATTTTAAGTCGCCCACAAATACACAAACCCAACGAAAACCAACAATACTACTTAAACACGGATGCTTCGGGAAAAGCAATTTGCGCGATTTTATCACAAAAAAATGAAAAGGGATTTTTAATACCAATAGAATTTTACTCTCGAAAATTAAAAGACGCCGAGGTTAGGTACCCTGCAGTCAAAACGGAACTACTAGCCATATACGAGGGAATAAGACATTTCAAGGAATACTTGTACGGGACACACTTCATATTATTATCAGACGCTAAGGCTCTACAATATCATCTTAAATTGGATAAACAGTCCGATATCACAGCAAGGTGGCTTTTGGAACTGAGTACATTTGACTTCGAATTCCAACACATCGAAGGTCAGCTCAACCCCGCGGACTATCTGTCACGACAGGTACTTAATATAAATATGCAAAATGATTTGACTAGAGATCTCTTCCAAGAAAGTACGGAATTAACGATCACAAATATTTTAAAGGGGCAAAACGAAGATGATAAAGTAAAGGGAATTAAAGAGTCGCTAAGTAAAGGAAAAAACTGTTTCGAAGGTAGATACAAGAAATATGTACTCGATCCGTCCACACAACTAGTAATGGTAAGAGAAAAAACAAAAAGGGGAAATCCATATTTAGCAGAATCGAAAGTAGTAGTGCCCACAAAGTTACAACGCATCGTCATTAAGTTAGCACATGTAGCGCACTTCGGGATAAGCAAAACGATCAACATCATCAGTAAGAAATATTTTTGGAAAGGAATGACGGAGGATGTAGCAAATTATATTAAATCATGCGAGGAATGCTTACAGTACAAAAAAAAATATATTACACCCGCACCATTAGAGACTTTCAATAACATTACATACCCACTACAACAAATAGCAATCGACGCAGTCGGACCGTTGGTACGTACAAGTACAGGGAATAAATACGTCATAACTATTGTAGACATGTACACGAGATTCTTAAGTGCGACACCAGTAAAAAACATTACAGCGGAAACGGTGATCGAAACATTAAAAAAGTTTTACGCGAGCTACGGGTTACCACAATCAATAATGAGTGACAACGGTACAAGTTTTAAAAATGAAGCATATAAAGATTTCCATACACATCTAGGCGTAGAGGTTAAATTTATTTCGCCTTATAAACCAAGTACGAACGGCAGACTAGAAGTCATTCACAAATTATTAAAGTCGGCAATCAGCTGTATAGCGAGGGAGAGTTTTAATTGGGATCAAGCACTCAATTGGTATAATCTGTACTATAACAACTGTCAACATCCAAGTACAAAGTACACACCCGCATTTTTATTCTTTATGCGTGACATTAAAACACCATTCGATGTGAGACTAACGGCAGATAAACTAGAAGTTACGGAACAACAAAATTTAAACACAAAAGGGGCATACAAGGAATATTTACAGAATCACCTAACATTTTTCGACAAAATACAAAAAGACGTGATAGCAAACCAAACACAGGCTGAACAGCAACAAAGAAAAAATTATAAAAGAACCGGAGATCGTGTGTTAGAAATAGGAGACAAGGTATACGTGAAAATTTTTCAAAAAACCCCTGCGTTAACACCGAAGTTCTCCGGACCGTTTCGTATTATAAAAGCTCTACGCCATAACAATTTTTTACTACGCGATATAAACGAACCACAAAATCGCTTAGTTAATATGCACAAAAACGCAATTATTAAAAGTGACAAACGAAAGCCGCACCTAAAATATAGCAACCAAAGTATAGCAGACGATGAACACGTTAAACAAAGCGCAACGAATAGTAGACCATATAATTTACGAAGCAGGACTCATTAAATAGTAAGGTGCGATAAACGAAAGGGACGAATTTTAATGTACGGAAAGTGGATACATTCGGGATTTAAATCCGGTGCGGGAGAAAAATAACGCGTATGTCCGAGAAATCAGGTTTCGAACGCGTCCCCCCCCCCCTCCCCGTTGTTCCCCAGGAAGACAACCACAAAAAGCGGAGCAGGGGATTACAGTTGAAGGTCAGACAAATCAGTGGGGTAGGTCAACGCAAGAGAGTTAAGGGCGAACAAAATGTTACGATTTGCGAGATTTACGACTGCAGGCGTAAAATCTTCAAATCGTGGCCGAAAGCTGAGATTGCATTATTGTTCAGTGATTTGGCCAGTCAATTGGGCAATAGCAATCATAAGTTTTTGGTAGCATATATCGGATTACAGCAAAGATAATATGTAGACAAATAAGTATATACAGGGGAATAAAATAGTGTAAAGCATAAATACATGTAGATAGTATTACAAGAAGATATAATATCAGCAGGTGAAACATGTGTAATTAAAAACAAAAAATGAATAGAAACAAAGTGCATATGAATATAAGTGTGTAGACAGTGAGCATAATATTGTGTATAGAGTAAGCAAAAATATAGAACCTAGTTATCCGGGCAGCAGCGTGGAAGGAAACAAATAAAGAGTGGATCCGCTTTTTCAAAAGGCAAGCAGTGAATCATGAGATAAATACGAAAGGAGCGAATGAAATAGCTAAATAATTGAACGACAAATATTAATCAAATGATAATGAGAAACAAAAAAAAAATGCAAACACAAAAGTGAAGAGAAGGCTACAATAATGACGGTCATAAGTCTAGCGTAATACACAAAAAATAACAAAAAAAAATCGCAAAAAAACACACAAAAAACAAATTTAAAAAAAAAAAATTGTAAAAAGGCGCGGACATAGACCAGTCAATACTAGAAGTTAGTACACACAAGAACAAACATGGGAACATCAAAAGCAAGGAATATAAATACACACGAACGAATATATAGATAAATTATAAATAATTAGCCAATTATAAACAAAAAAAGCAAATAAAAAACTGTTTACAAATGAATAAGTAAATTTTTAAAAAAAAATAAATAAATAAATAAGCGTGGGATAATAACGAAAGGAGCACGACAAAGAGTAATAAAATAATAAAAACATAATAAGGACCAGAAACAGAAAATAAAAAGGAGTTTCAAGTTATAAACAAAAAAATAAGAGGAAAAAGTAGACATATTTACGAATACGGGAGCATCAATAAATAAGTAACATCGCCAGAACTAAATAATGATGGCGACAAAGCTCGCGACAAAAGCTGTACTAGGGCGGAAGTGACCAAGCGATAATTAAACCTTGAGTAGCCGTTTACCGTTGCCAGGTGTAAAAGAGGAAACCTCTACAATTCTATAATTACTTTACAATGACATACGGAGATAAGCGAGCGTAAGACTTAAACGAAACTGGTTCCGCGGAGTGAGTACGACCAGGGTTAACTATAAACCGGACTTGGTAAGGGAAAACTTGCCATGGTAACGACAGCTGAGGTAAACAAACGAATTGTGAGGATAAAAGTTCGAGAATAACGTGTCGAGTTTAACGTGTTGGGAAAGTCAGTAGATCAGTCGTAATTTAATATAGTAGTGTATAGGTGATCGTAATATGTAATATAGCAATGTAATATAAATAATAGTGTAGGCAATGTCAAATGAATTATATGTCAGTGTATCATATTAGCATAAAAGTGTAAAGAAAAAGTCAGGTAGAGTCTCAATATATAATGTATGTTCTCAGTATGTAATATATAATGCTGCAGAGTTAGTGTAACAGTGCACTGTCAATTTTTATGATTATATGTAATAATTATATGCAAGTGGTATAACTAGTAATGTGTAGTGTAATTATATGTGTATTTGTTATGGTGTAATGTGCAGTGCCTAGGGACAATTGTAAATAGGAGGTCAGTGAAAAGAAGTAGAAAACAGTAGCGCAGCGAGAATTTTATGAAATATATCAGTAATATAAACAGGTAGTGAAGTCAATGTCAAATGACACCACGTGCTAAAACCAGTATTTATTTACGTAGAGAAATGTACAAAATAAATAATGTGTCCATTATGTACCACGTATATGTCTAATGTATTACTGTACACAGCTAGCGTAAAAGAGTGCTCATTTATGTATTATAAATTTAAGATGAATGATTTTAGGCATGAATAATGATTGATTTTATGTATGTATGTAGTGTCAATAGTGTGATAAGGATGATATGTAAAAAAAAAATCGCCTTACGATTTTTTAATTCGCCAAGGGGGAGAATGTAAAGAGTCGGAATGCGAAAACAACAGAAACCTAAATTGTTAATGGGCCACCCAGCTTGCGTGGACAAGCAAATTTACAGTCCCGACATTTTTATAACGCCAGATTTACGGTACCATAAAAAACGGAGAAATTAAGTTGTCAACGGCCGTATATCTGAGGTCGGAGGTCGAGCAGGTGGGGCCGTCTGATGGGAAGTTTTACCAGACATAATCGGCGCCAGAACTTAGGCAATTGCGAAAGGCAAGAGACAAGAATAACCTATGGGAGCTAATCGCATCCGCCCCCTCTATAAACAAGGGAGGGGCGAGCGAATAGGGACCGAGGAAGCGAGAACCAATGAGACGAGGATGGAGAAGAATATATACAAGATGATGAGACATTTGTAGGAGAGCGCCATTAAAAAAAAAGAGATGATAAGACAGTAAGCTGCCAACGGGCCGACGAGAGCCCTAACTTACGAAACTCAACAAAAAAAATAAGCTGCTACAGGGCTGAGAAGAGACCCACTGTATAATATTAGAAGAAAGACGCCGGTCCTACGCAACTACATAATACGTACGGATTGACCAGCGTTAGCTCCGGACGCAAAATAGAATAATCAGCGACGAGAAGTTGCAGAAATAGCGATTGCCCATAGATGTCAACATAGTGCCGAGGGCGAAGAGACGACACTACCATTAAGTTTAAGCCGATACCAGAGAGATACGCACCGTCGCTTAGTGAGTGGGACACCCAGATGACCACCCATCAGTGCTGATCGACCCGCATATCGGAAGAGAAGGTACCTATGCTGAGCAACATTGACCGCCCACCAATGCTGACCGACCCGCAGAGGGTAAGAAAAGCTACCCGTGCTGAGTAACGTACGAGGAGTCTTCAATAAGTGACCTTCGACATAAAAGGACCCCGAACTCTTTAGTCCCAAGAGAACTGGATAAATAGGACGAGGATACACCGCGACGCTACAGTGAACAAACTGTACCCATGAACTCTGTGAACACTGTGTGAACTTTATGTACTACTATGGACCAGCGTTATCGGTGAATTCGATGTAGACGGCTGCGACAAATGGGTGAGCATTTTGTATTATATAAACTAGCATACCGACTCTTTACATAATCGCCTCTAACCCGCCAGGGCCGGCGACATCGTAAGATTTAAAAGATAGTGATTGGATAAGATTATATATATATATATATATACGTAAATTCCTAGCATTACTAATGTTTCGGCGTTTGCTAAGTGTTACAAGTTCGAATGTATGTAAATATGTATAAATAAAGTGTATATATGTATATTCAGTATCATTCTTGAGAGTTGGGCCCATCTATTTAATTAATTAATTACCGCCCTATTGGCGAACTTACAACCAGTTTACGAGATACGATTTCAGCCGTAGTTAATAGCAGCAGGTCATGATCCTGTATTATTACATCAGTAATGATGGCTGAAAAAAGAAAGAGATATGAGATATCTATATATTCAACCAGTATACTGTTGTAGGGTTAGGTTTTTGACATTTCAAGCATCAAAAACTGGTTTAAACTGTCAAAAACCTATGACGAATAAATAAGTCTTAATCACAATAGCTATTAGAAAGGAAAAAACTTGTCTTCAAGGAAATGTACACGGTAATTCAGTATTCAAATTATGTTTTAATTGTGAAATGTATATTTATTAATTAGAACAATTACATTAAAGAAATTATATATGCACTTATAATAGTTAAGTTTTTCAATTGAAAAATTAGCATTTTGGTTAATTTTCTTTTTTTCTTAAATTTCAGAATGCATTAATACAAAGTTTTAATGTAAAAACATTAGTTTTATTATTATAATATTTAATATAATTATTTTAAAATATTTTTACGTTAAACATTAGTAATAATATTATTTAAGTAATAATATATATCGCTATTTTTGGCAGTTATAATGTATGATAATTGTCATCGTAATAACATCAAAAGTAGTGGAAAATATTAATATTTACATTGTATTTTGGACCTAAGTTTCTTAATAAATTTAGAAAAATTAATTGAGCTTAATATATTTCGAACAATTTGCATTCTAATAGGACATTTTCATACAAAAATAATTGCTACAGAGTTTCTAAAACTAAAAGTAAATTTATGAAAGTATAACAAAAGAGTATAAAAATAAGTGGTGGTAAATGTATTAATACTTATTAAGTAATAATTACTTATACGTAATAATACATTAAGCTTAATTTATTTTGAACAATTTGCATTCTAATAGGACATTCTTATGCAAAAATAATTGCTTCACAGATTCTAAAACTAAAAGTAAATTTATGGAAGTATAACAAAGAGTATAAAAATAATAGACACTATTTTTTTTTACACTCTTTGTTATACTTCCATAAATTTACTTTTAGTTTTAGAATCTCTGTAGCAATTATTTTTGCATAAAAATGTATTAGAATGCAAATTGTTCGAAATAAATTAAGCATGATTTATTATTAAGAAATTAAGATCCAAAATACAATATTTTGGAGGGGAATAATACGTCCTTTAGAGGTCTAAAATATCTAAATCGCGTACCCTCCACATCGAAATTTTCGCTCTTATAGACGTCCTATAGAGCACCGCTTAGATATCGTAGACGTCTTATGGATCTCAAAGAGAGCACACCTCGGAGCTCCTATAGAGCTCCATTCCACGTGATGTAGATATTTTTCGACGTCTTAAAGAGGTACGCATTTTTAAGAGGTGAGGTATTATAGACGTCTAATAGAGATCGGTGTGTTGTGTGGGATGTTTTCGTATCGTTTCACATAAATATTTTTCGTTAGGTTAATAGAATTTCAGTTAAAATCGGAAATTTGTAGACAACTTTTAAGAAAGTTGGATTTTTACGCTTTTTAAAACTGTGAAACTGAAGATTCCGATTATGCCTTTAGTCTTCACATAATTTTTAACAATAATATGATCCATAACAAAAAGTCGATGCTATTATTTTTTTTCTCATTTTATTTATATTAGATTTATTTTTCTCAGTGTATAACTTTTGAATACTATTGAAATATCAATTCTACTGTTATTCAATTTTTTAAAAAAAACCTTGTATTTCATATTTTAATTACCGTCCGGCAGTCAATGTGCTGAGGAGGGCCCTAACTGAATTCATTTTGTGCATTGATTTAATGAGTTTATTTTTTCAATATATATTTTGCAGAAATTAGAAAAAATAGTTATGTGACATATGCATTATTTTGTACGTCAAATATAGTTGCAGATTAATTTTATAGAAATTTGTGTTATGACTTTCTTAAGTAGCATGATTTATTATTTCTCGATGATATCTTTTTCTTAATTGTCATATTTTGAGATCATAACTTTTTTAAAATCTGGTCGCTTTTAGTTTTACATTTTCTTTTGCAAAACCACTCATCTGAAAGTAACCTATGTAAGGAATTTTATCATTACTTGTAATCATAAATATATGGTGTTAAGGCGTAGGGGGAGCTAAGCCAAAAAATTATAATCTTTGCTAAATTCACTAAATGCTGATTCTAAAAAATCATGATTAAAAGATGTGAATTTCCATTACTTCAGAACAGAATGAAAGATAAGATTGAGAAACCCAACACCAATGATTTTAAAAATTACATCCCTCTCTGTCTGTAGAAATGTTTTTTCATTAAACAATCTATGTAGTTTTAAGCTGTAGAATACGTGTTATAATTTTTTAAACAAAATGTTATTATTATATTGCTTGAGAAATAAAAGAAATTTAGAGTTTGAATGTGGTATTTATATTATTTGTTTCATTTGTACAGTTTTAAATGACGTTATTTAAATTCTTATGTTTCCAGTAATTTATGTTTTCGTATCGTTTCACATAACTATTTTTCCTTACGCTAATAGAAGTTCAGTTAAAATCAGAAATTTGTAGACAGCTTTTAAGAAGTTTGGATTTCTACGCTTTTTAAAACTGTGAAACTGAAGATTCCGATTTTGCCTTTAGTCTTCATATAGTTTTTAACAATAGTATGATCCATAACAAAAAGTCGATGCTATTATTTTTTTTCTCATTTTATTTATATTATATTTATTTTTTTCAATGTATAACTTTTGAATACTACTGAAATATCAATTCTACTGTTATTCATTTGAAAAAAAAATAATAATATTTTATATTTTAAGGACCGTCCGACAGTCAGTGTGCTGAGGAGGGCCTTAACTGAATTCAATTTGTGCATTGTTTTAATTTGTTTATTTTTTCAATATTTTTTTTACATAAATAAGAAAAAATAGTTATGTGACATATGCATTTTTTTGTACGTCAAATATAGTTGCAGATTAATTTTATAGACATATGTGGTATGACTTTTTTAAGTAGCATGATTTATTTTTCCTCGATGATATCTTTTTCTTAATTGTCATATTTTGAGAACATAACTTTTTTAAAAACTAGCCGCTGCGTGACCAGCATGGTCTCTTTTAGTTTTATATTTTCTGTTGCAAAACAACTCAACTGAAAGTAACCTATGTAAGGAATGTTATCATTACCTGTAATCATAAATATATGTTGTTAAGGCGTGGTGGGAGTTCAGCCAAAAAAATTATAATCATTGCTAAATTCACTATAATGCTGATTCTAAAAAATCATGATTAAAAGATGTGATTTTCCATTACTTTAGAACAGAATTAAAGATAAGATTGAGAAACCCAACACCAATGATTTTAAAAATTACATCCCTCTCTGTATGTAGAAATGTTTTTTTCATGAAACAATCTATGTAGTTTTAAGCTGTAGAATAAGTGTTATAATTTTTTAAACAAAATGTTATTATTATATTGCTTGAGAAATGAAAGAAATTTAGAGTTAGAATGTGTTATTTATATTATTTGTTTCATTTGTGCAGTTTTAAATGACGTTAATTAATTTCTTATGTTAACAGTAATTTATGTTTTCGTATCGTTTCACATAACTATTTTTCCTTACGTTAATAGAAGTTCAGTTAAAATCGGAAATTTGTAGACAACTTTAAAGAAATTTGGATTTTTATACTTTTTCAAACTGTGAAACTGAAGATTACGATTATGCCTTTAGTCTTCACATAGTTTTTAACATTGATACGATCCATAAAAAAAAGTCGATGCCATTATTTTTTTTCTCATTTTATTTATATTATATTTATTTTTCTCATTGTATAACTTTTGAATACTACTGAAATATCTATTCTACTGTTATTCAATTTAAAAAAAATCATAATACTTCCTATTTTAATGATCGTCCGGCATTCAATGTGCTGAGGAGGGCCCTAACTGAATTAAATTTGTGCATTGTTTTAATTTGTTTATTTTTTCAATAATTTTTTTTTTGCTAACTCACTTTTTTTTTCTTTGCAGATTCAACTTCCATTGCCGTTTGCCGAATTTAATCTTCCACTGCCGAATTTAATCTTAGTTTCATTTCAGGATCTTTCATTTTATTTGCTTTCATTTTGTGCTTAATGTTTTACTAATGTTTTGTCCGTAGCATTTTTCTTTGAATATGCCACAGCCTCCTAACAAAAAAATGTCTTCGGACACAAAAGCGACAGAATAGAAAACGAAATGGAAGTAGGAGAGAAGATGAATCTACTCCATAAAGAGAAGCAAGACAGGAAGCAAACAGACAATGAGAGCAAAGAAGAAGTTAAATAGAATGTACTCCTGAAAGACAAGCAAGACAGGAAGCAAACAGACAACGAGATCAAAGAAGAAGAGAAATGGAATGTACTCCGGAAAGACAAGCAAGACTACAGCAGGTTAGAACTACAATAAGTGATGCTCGAAGGCGTATGTACACTAATTTTGAAAATGCAGCTTTTCACTATGACCCATCGGCAGATTACATATCTGATCCTTCGTGTAACATTGGATCCATGTCTGAAACTTGCCAACATTGTGCAGCAAAGAAGTGGAAAGGTGAAACCACAGGTATGTGCTGCAGCAAAGGAAAGGTTCAACTGCCACAGTTGATGGATCCACCTGAACCCCTATGTTCTTTACTCAGCGGCACTTCTCAAGAAGCTAAACATTTTCTTTCTAATATAAGAAGCTACAATTCCTGTTTCCAGATGACCTCTTTTGGCACAATGAAAGAAATTAGAGAGCCCGGGTACATGCCTGCATTTAAGGTACAGGGTCAAGTTTATCACCGCATCGGCAGTCTGCAGCCTCTACCGAGGGAAGAGCCTAAATTTTTGCAAATTTAGTTTGTCGTAGATACTACACAACAAGCATAGCATCGCTGTAAAAACAAGCCACAAACCAGACGAGACATAGTATTACAGTTGCAAGGTATGCTGCATGATCACAACTGTAACATCCAGAGCTTTAAGTCGGCTATGGATAAGATTCAAATTGGTGATCGTAGCGGACAGAACCCCACACGGTGAACATGAGAGGCGGTTCAACGCCCCCGCGACAGAAGAAGTCGCTTTGATCATGGTGGGGGAACAACATGGGACAAGAGACAGTTTTAGAAGAAAGAATTGGCACCCTCAAAAAATTCCCGGGACTCACAGGTCCTACGACGCGCTACAGTATCCACTCATCTTTTTGCAGGGGGACTATGGATATCATTTTGAACTGCGACTGAAACATCCAACTACAGGAATACTCCAAACTAAGAAGATTTCAGCTATGCAATTCTATGCTTACAGGATGATGATACGTTCTTCAAATTTAAACACATTACTGATAAGCAAAGACCTATTCCACCAATTTATCGTTGATATGTATGGAGGATTGAATCGGAAAGACTATTGTACATACAAATAAATCAGAGGATTCTCAGAGATGAACAGTATGCTCATTTGAGGGATGCGGTCATGAATGATGGAAATATCTCCGACATAGGCCAGTTGATCATCTTGCCTTCCAGATTTACAGGGGGTCCAAGGTACATGCACGAGCGTACTCAAGATGGCATGACCTACGAGAGAAACTACGGCAGACCAGACCTCTTCATCACTTTCACCTGCAATCCAAACTGGACAGAGATACAGGAAGAACTATTCGTTGGACAAAAACCACAGGATCGTCATGATTTGTTAGCAAGAGTATTTCATCAGAAACAAAAACGCTTATGAGTCTCATCACAAAGGCAAAGATTTTTGGAGAAGTTCAGTGTCATATGTACACCATAGAGTGGCAGAAGCGAGGACTTCCTCATGCTCGCATTCTGATTTGGCTCAAGGACTCTGTACACGTTCACCGCGTGGATGACTTTAGCAGTACAGAAATCCCAAATGAACAAGAAGATCCGGGACTTTTTTCAATTGTAACTAAGCAGATGGTGCACGGCCCCTGCGGATCCATAAATCCAACCTCTCCATGCATGAAAGATGGAATTTACACTAAACGATACCCGCGCCAATTTTATAAAGAGACGCAAACAGGACGAAACGGATATCCACTTTATCGGCGCAGATCACCACAAGACGGGGGATTTAAGGCTGACATCGTTTATAAAGGATCGCAAGTGTCTATAGACAATACTTGGATTGTCCCGTATGGCCCTCTACTAACAAAAATTTTCAATGCCCATATAAACGTAGAGTATTGCAATTCTGTTAAGTCTATAAAGTATGTCTGTAAGTATGTTAACAAAGGATCTGACATGACTGATTTTCAAGTGAACAGTGGAGAGAATGACTTAAATGAAATTGTCCAGTATCAAATGGGAAGATATATCAGCAGCAATGAAGCAGTATGGCGAATACTCAACTTTCCTATTTATGAGAGCCACCCCACAGAGATTTATCTGAGCGTCCACCTTGAGAATGTACAGAGAGTCTACTTCACACCAGAAAACGCTGCTGAACGGGCCCAAACACCTCAGGAAACGACACTCACGTCTTTTTTCAGACTTTGCACCCAAGATGAGTTTGCTTGCACCCTGTTGTACAACCAAGTTTCCAAATACTACACTTGGAACAATGGAAACAAGACATGGAACCGTCGAAAACAAGGACACGTTGTACCTGAGCAAACAGGAATAAGGTCAAGCGATGCACTGGGCCGGGTGTACACCGTCCATCCGAACAATTCAGAGTTCCTTCACCTGCGCCTCCTGCTGCATGAAGTACCAGGCCCAAAATCATTTGAAGATTTGAAAACATTTCAGGGACGGCTCTGTGAAACTTACAAAAAGCATGCCTGCTTAGAGGCCTTTTGGAGAACGATGACCACTCGAACAATGCACTCGAAGAAGTGGCTGCATCTCGATCACCAAAGGTTTTACGGAATCTGTTTGCTGTAATGCTACATACATGCTCCATGTCATCTCCCGAACAGTTATGGATGAATCATAAGGAGAACCTGTCCGAAGACATGCTGCACCAAGCACGCATGCAGCAGCAGAATATGGATCTGGACTACAGTGACATCTTCAACACAGTGCTAATAGACATTAAGGACAAGATTATATTGATGGGTGGATCGGACCCAAAAAGCTTTGGACTTCCAGAACCCAATCGAAACCTTGATTCAGTCCTGCCGAGTGAAGAACGTATGGAGCGAAATTATGATACGAATGTACTCGCAACATACATAGAGGAAAATGAGCCGAAAATGGTCCCAGATCAAACCTGAAGCATTTGACAAGATCACAACAGCAGTTTTCAATGGTCGCTGTGGCATATTCCTTTTGGATGCTCCGGGCGATACAGGGAAGACTTTTCTAATCAATCTTCTTTTGGCTAAAGTGCAACACAGAAACGAGATTGCCCTGGATGTTGCTGCTTCTGGCATTTCTGCAACAGTATTGACAGGAGGGAAGACTTCAAGCTCACTCAGCTTCAAGTTACCCTTACCTCTGGCAAACACAGAGACTCCTACGTGTAACATTTCAAAAAATTCAGGAATGGCAAGGGTTCTGAAGCATTGCAAGTTAATTGTCTGGGATGAATGCACCATGTCCCACAAAGCCGCATTCGAAGCATCCGATGTCACATTGAAGGACATCAGAGGTAACAATTGCAGAATGGGAGGCGTAACTATGGTGTTGGCTGGCGACTTTCGACAGACACTTCCGGTTATTCCACGTGGAACCAGGGCGGATGAAATGCAGGCCTGCTTAAAATCGTCTTACGTGTATAATGACATTGAAAGACTTGGTCTTTCAACAAACATGCGAATTCATGTCAATGGTTATCCCTAAGCCCAGCAATTTGCAGATAACCTTCTACAACTTGGAAATGGAGCCATTACTGCTGATAATACAGGATGTATAGCCATGGGAACGATTGGAATGATTGTGACAACTCAACAACAGCTGAAAGAGGCATTGTTTCCAAATGTGACCGAGCACTTCACTGATCACACATGGCTGTGCGAGAGCAAATCTTGCCCCAAGAAACGAAGATGTCAACGTCATCAATAAACAGCTTTTGCCAGGTAAAGCTCAAGTTTACAAATCGATTGACACCACCTGTGATACAGAAGAAGCGGTACACTACACCACAGACTTTTTAAATACTTTGGAGCCATCTGGAGTACCCTCTCACATATTAGAGCTGAAGATTGGTGCACCAATTATGCTGCTGAGAAATCTGCATCCACCTTCACTCTGCAATGGAACAAGACTTGCTGTAAAGAATCTGATGCCGAATGTGATTGAAGCCACCATTATGACAGGACACTCTTAAGGCGAAGTCGTATTTATTCCCAGAATACCAATCATCCCTTCCGATATACCATTTCAATTTAAAAGACTGCAGTTCCCTGTCCGTTTAAGTTTCGTAATGAGCATTAACAAGGCACAAGGGCAATCGCTAAAAGCAGTTGGACTCTATCTTCTCAAACCCTGTTTCTCTCATGGTCAACTTTGTGGGTTGTTCTAGAGTTGGAAAAGCCGAAAATCTCTACATCCTAGCTCCAAATGGAAGAACAAAAAATATAGTATATCCTGAGGCTCTCTAAACTGATATTTCAAGAAAGAAAAGTGAAAGAAGACTCAAGTGAATTTCATCAACGCTATACAGACTTTAATATAGCATTCAAGCCAACAACATGAATGGACAAGCCACTGATCAAGAAGCGTTAATTTAATTTATATCAGCCTTTTGAAAGACAAAAATAAGAGGAGCAATGTCATTTATTTATTTTATGATTTTATACTGTTATTAATTATATGTTATTTATACTGTGTTTAGTTTTTAAATTGATTTTTGTTAACAAACATTAGACAATTTGACATATTTACTTTTTAACATTTAGTAGTAGAAGAATGATGAAAGGCTGAATCTACTAAAATTCTGAGATGTGTATAACATTTCACATGGGTTTTTTTAAATGTTATTTATACTGTGTTTACTTTTTTAATTGTTTTTGGTTAAGAAGCATTCGACAATTTCAATTTTATTTATACTGTGTTGTGTTTTTAAATTGATTTTGGTTAACAAGCATTCGACAATTTCAATCTTATTTATACTCTGTTGAGTTTTTAAATTGATTTTGGTTAACAAGCATTCGACAATTTCAATCTTATTTATACTGTGTTGAGTTTTTAAATTGAATTTGGTTAACAACCATTCGACAATTTCAATCTTATTTATATTGTGTTGAGTTTTTAAACTGATTTTATTTAACAAACATTCGACAAAGTGACATTTTTACTTTTCAGATTTACTTTTCAAAATTATTTACTTTCCTAAAGACAATTTGACATTTTTTCTTTTCAACTTTTAGTGGTTTATTATAAATTCAAATTAATGGAGATAATGTTAATGTTTTTTTTTTGCAGGGAGTAATTTTTTGTTGACATGAAAAATGATTCAGATATTATAAAAGTTGATTGCTTTTTACATTATTTTCAGCTCATAAATGGTTTAAATGGAGATATATAAAAGGTTTAAACTTTTGTTAGTGTATTTAGGCCTGTAGTGTATAATAATGTTTAATTTCTATTTGTATAATTAAACTTTTTACCACTGTCTGAATATTTTTTTCTGTTCAAATTAATGGAGATAATGCTAAAGTTTTTTTACAGGGACTAATTTTTTGTTGACATGAAAAATGATTCAGATATTATAAAAATTGATTGCTTTTTACATTAATTTCAACTCATAAATGGTTTAAATGTAGATATATAAAAGCTTTCAAATTTTGTTAGTGTATTTACGCCTGTAGTGTATAATAATGTTTAATTTCTATTTGTATAATTACACTTTTTTCCCACTGTCTGAATATTTTTTCTGACCAAATTGATAGAGATAATGTTAATGTTTTTTTGCAGGGACTAATTTTTTTATTTATTTAAAAATGATTGATATTATAAAAATTGATTGCTTTTTACATTATTTACAACTCATAAATGATTAAGGATATATAAATAATCAAGGAAAAATATCCCTACTAGGGAATCCTCGCCTTGCAAATATTGCGAAAGGAGGATAAGGCGCCTTTGCTGTACGCCTAGCGTGGTGAGGAAAACAGTAGTACCGGCATAAAATGCCAGTTAGTGGCCACGTTTGTAGTTTTGTCATCTTTGGCTATACTGTGTTTCCTTTTCTTTAATTTTGCCCTTTTCATTTTAATATCAGTTTTAAGGCAAACTTTTTTAGTCATTTATTTTGTTTTTGTATTTCTATAATTTCAAAACATGCTTTTTCATTTCATTTTCTGTAATTTTGCACTCTTGATTTTAATCTTAGTTTTATTTCAGGGACTTTCATTTATAGTTATGATTTAAATTGTGTTTAGTTTTTATTTATACTGTATTTCCTGTTCTGTAATTTTGCCCTTTTGATTTTAATCTCAGTTTTCAGGTAAACTTCAGGTAAAAATATTAAAATATAGTTAAAGAAATGTTCCTCAAACTGTGCTATATTAACTGTACTATATTCTTTTGTATGTTCTATTAGATTTAATTTCAATATTTTCTTCTACATTATTTTGTCTATTAAAATATCTGTTACGATTTTTTATAAATATATTTTTTTGGCATTAATTGCATACATTGTCCGTTGTATGTATGCAATTTTAATGTACTCCGTAGCGAAGCACGGGTATTCGGCTAGTATATATATATATATATATATACAATAAAGGTTTATTTATAATTATTCATATATTTATTTACTGTATTAGTATTTAGCCTGAAGTTGCAGTCTAAATGAAAGCACTAATAAAAGAGAAATTTTGGCGTTTGAATAATAATGAAGGAAAGTTTTACTATTTCGAAATATCTTTCATATCACTCCACTGAAGAATTCTCTATGATATTATACTGACAAAAATT
The DNA here is from genome assembly GCA_907164885.2 of Dolomedes plantarius. Taxonomy (NCBI): domain Eukaryota; kingdom Metazoa; phylum Arthropoda; class Arachnida; order Araneae; family Dolomedidae; genus Dolomedes; species Dolomedes plantarius. The sequence goes on along the minus strand of OU015494.1, from coordinate 18,181,616 downwards.
TGGAAAAGAAGACTAAGGCGATGTTTTAAATGCATAAGAATTATCATGCATTCTGAAAAAAAAGATAAACAGAAAGTATAAACAAAGAATACCTTTTCTTTTCGCTGCTAAGCAAAGTATTTTCATAGTTTCAATGATTTGTCTTTTTTTACGCGTAATTCAATAACAAAAGGAGGAACAGATGTGCAATTTCCCGGTCTATATTTCTGAAAAAGAAATAACTTAAGGTTAAATAAATCTGTATCTCCCTTTATTTTTGTAGGAAGGAAAAAAAAGTGATAACAAAAATGCTTCTCAATATTTTAGGCTGAGGCTGCTGTAAAGATAACGATATATTATTTTATGAATATGATTTTGTGTTTAAACACATTTTTCTATATCATTTCGACAGTTTACTGATACCTTTTCTGAAAATAATCTATTATATTTAATGCCACCAAATATTTAGAGCTTTAATACAGAGATGCAGGGATTTATACAAAAATTCTGTCAAATTATTGATATAACAAGTATTAAAAGTAGCAGTGAATGCATATACACCCTAACACACCTATATCTAAATATAATTTTATTACTTAAAGGTACTTATGTAGATATTTTTGAATAAACTAAGAATCATAATTTCAATGGAAAATTTCTTGGTTTTTTTATAAATATTTTCCAGTGATTTTTTATAGCTAATACACCTTGTTGATATTGTTATATTATATATCATTTTGAAAATGGTTAAAATTATATAACTGAAAAAATATGCTCACTGGAACTTACTTTAACGATAATTTATCTCTACTTTCTCAATCCTACTCAATAACCAAGAAAATATGATACTTATTTTAGAAGATAAGTGCAATGTTTAATTTTTATATCATTTGTGTAACTTCACAAAATGACCCATATGCGGTTTTCAAACTAGAAGTACAATAGGAAAAATATAATTCCTGCAAACATTTACTTTTTTAATACCATTATGTATTTGTGAAGGATGCTAAAACAAAATCCCATAGCTTTTAATATCTATTTTTTTTCTTTGTAAAAATAGTACACATTTCGGTACCATTCGTAAAAGAATTTACGCTTTTTATTTTAACTGCGATAAGGCTTAAAACTACAGAGACAAATGATAAGAAGCTTGTACTGAATAAAAATATCCCTTTAACAATTGTATACGTAATATAATCAAATATAAGTTATTCCGAAAGTTTTGAATCTAAAATTAAGTTAAATTCCTTTATATAACGACATAATATACAGGCATAATTCGAAAGCTAGTATGAAAGCTAGCATAGTTTGAAAGCTGGCTGAGCTGAGAGCTCGTTTGCGAAGGAATAATTCATGGACCTGCACAAAGAGAATAGGATTGATTATGTGTTATAGAGTCTGTATAACTTTGTAATTTTTCATTGTTATATGTAAAGCATAATACATTATATATATATATATATATATATATATATATATATATATATATATATATATATATATACAGTGCATATAAAAACTTTAAGGACAGTAGAAAATTTAACTTTTTAGATAAATTTCAAATCAGACGAAAAAAAGTATACTATAATGTGTATTATAAAGTTAAAAAGCTAATAGAAAATCAACAAAATTTATCATAAGTATTTTATTACAAAAATAAAATAATTATAGAATAAAACACTATCTCCGTCTGTGTAAAAACTTTAGGACAGGAAAATAAAAACAATACAGGAATGAAGAAACAAATACGTAATATGTTGTGCACCCAAGAATGCTTTTAATGAATGCAAATATTCTATCTTTCATGGACATTATTAATTTTTGGTTCAGTTCGGGACTGGTTTTGTACCATTCATCTTCAATCGTAGATCTAAGTTCTGAAGCTGGGGAAAAATGCATTCCATTTTTGTAAACTCGTCTTTCTAGATCGCCCCTCAAGTTCTCGTTACGGTTTAGATCAGGACTTCTGGGTGGCCATGGAAAAACTTCAATAATTTTATTCCGGAACCAGAGTTTTGTCCTACGGCCTGTGTGGATAGTCGCATTATTTTGCTGATAAATCCATTTTTCCCCTGCCACAAGTGTTTCAACAAGTGAAAGATGGTCATAAAGAGTTTTTAGGTATGCCTTTGAATTAACTTTTCCCAAAAGGAATGCAAGTGACCCCACGCCGTTAAAAGAAAAGGAGTCCCATATCATAATGGATACGCCACCTAATTGACGGTTTGAGAAACTTTCTTTTTCTTTTCTCAAATCCTGCTAATAATACTTCGAACCATTAGTATCATCTAAATTCCTTTTTTTTTCATTGGAGAAAATCACCTGCATCCATTTGTCGTCCGAAGTCATCACTTGCTTTTCAAACTGTAAAAGCTAGATTTTATGTCAAGTCAGTAAAGAGGATTTACACATTTTTGGTGTGTATTGGAAATTCCCAGATCGATCAATCGTATTGCAGATTGTTTTCTTGCGCACATTGAATCCAGTTGTTCGTAAAATTTCTTTACTTCAGTATTTTCTAGTTGATGCAAACTTTAAAACTCTCCTTTCATCTCTAGTTAACAAGGCTTTTGGTCTGTGTGAAGATCCCGCCTGCGACTAAGCCTTCGTGAAAGGTCACGAGAGGGTGTAGGGAGACGGGCAGCTAAAAAGGGAGTCGTGAAGAAAGCCGATGCGTACGTCGACGTCGCTTTGAGAATGAGGGGAAATGGCGGATTCTTACCTCTTTGTGTTGTATGCGCGGAAAATGTGTAGATTATTTGTAAATAGTCGTTAATAAGTACATATTCGTCACTATGTCTATTAAAGTGGTGTGTCTTCAATAGCGCCCTTTACACGTACGTTCTTTCGCGAGTGCTTGGAGCGTACGGGATTGCGCGCACGCTCCAATCACTCTCGAAAGAGCGTACGTGTAAAGGGCACTAATAGCGCCCTTTACACGTACGCTCTTGGAGTGCTAGGAGCGTACGGGATTGCGCGCGGGAAAACTTGCAGTACGCTCAAAAGCACCTTTACCTTCCTCTCCGTCACCTTCACACGTGCACTCAAACGCGCGGGACTCTTTCACATGAGGAAGAGCGTACGTGTAAAGGGCGCTATTAATGGAATTAATTTTCCCAATCCAAATCAGGAGAGAACCAGCCGTGTCACGGAACGGACATGATAGTCTGCCTCCAGCGTTTTTTTTTTCGATACTCGTCTTTTAACCTTAAAAAAATATTGAGGACAGTTTTAGATCTTCCTACCTTTTTTGCAAGATACCGACAACTCATTCCTGACAATGCAAAACATTCAACAACACCTTTTTCATATTCAGTCAGTTTACTTGCTTTTGGCATTAGAATAACCACTATACAAAAGAGTTTTTAACGTGCAAATCAATAATAGTTTTACGTAACATGGTGTCCTTAGTAGTAAGACCTTAGTGGTAGACCCAGTGGTAAGTTTTTACGAAGGCGAAAATAGCGTTTGTTTGCATAATTGTTATATTTCGCAATAAAAAGCTCTCAGATACATTTTGTTCACTTTTATATTGCTATTTCAACTTTATTATCAACTATAAATTTCCATTTCAATTATCTGATTTTAAATTTATCAAAATTTTTACAATTGTTTGTTGCCCGCCCTTAAAGTTTTTACACACACTGTATATTATCTCTCTCTTTCTATGTATATATATATATATATATATATATATATATATATATATATATATATATATATATATATATATATATATATATATATATGACACGCACGTTACTACACCCTTCCCATTACGTCGTCATACATCCAAGCTTTACTCCTTCTTAATCTATGTTTACCTAATTATTAAAGTTATAGCAGTCAATGAGTCAAAAGGGCAAAGAACTACAATAAATACATCTAACATTTTATTTTCCCAATAATTTCCTACCTGATGCAATCTGTTGATTTTATCAAGAACTCATCAAGCTCCCCTGTGACACGTGACTGTCTTAATCAAGAATTTCCCGCCGTCTGATTAAAATGCTATTGTCTTTTACCATCTAAAGCCAACGCGCATGCGTGTGACGTTTGCACCGAAGATGAGGCCAAAGCGGTCCTAGTTTTGTTACTATTTATAGATTCCCTTCCTGGTTCTTCAATTTACGTGAAACAAGTTCACCCCGTAAAATACTTTCTCTGTGATGCCCCTATCCCGATATCTCGTAATTTCACCGTTTTAAATTGTTAATTTCTTCTTTCTTTATTCACAAAAGCCCCCCATATTTTAGCCTTACGTTTTGGCCTTACAACTTCCCCCCCCCGTCCCCCTGAAGTCGTGCACACTAAGAGTAGCTAATTCTCTGCAGCACGTCTCCAGAAAAGAAAAACATTAAATCAAATTTCAAAATTCCATATAACTATAAACCGAAAAGAATGCTGAGCAGGGCTGTACCTTCCCCAGTCAACACAAATTAAATTAAACCTAACCTAAATTTTCTCTATTCACGCCTAGCCAGATTGAATCAAGGTATCGATACATTTTACACAAGTCTCCATCTGAGACACAGTTGTCATTGACGAAATATTAATCATCACAATATAAATTTCCAAAATTGCAAAAATCACTAAAAAACACAATTATCATCAAATCTTATTAAAGAAAACACGATAATACCTCAATCACAAGTAAATATAGTAAACACTCAGGTCTTTTAACAAATGTAGAAGTCCAAATCTGTACAAGAAAATCCCACGGTGAAAACAAAACAAAATAAGATATTAATTTACTATATCGGACGCTAGATATCTTCCTTCATTTGTACACAAAACCCAAAAAACACATCCTAAAATTTTATCAACCTGATCAGTAAAATCAAGAACACACAATTTGAATTTTAAAAATATATGAGAAACAGTAAATTAGACTGTTTCTTATAATTCCATCCAATTAGAATTCAAATGAATGGAATCAACTTTCAAAATTATATACACTACTCTAAACAGTTTCCTATCTCAATGCTTATTAAGCACTTCTCATGATCACTCAATGACTTACTTAAAACTAATCCTAATGATATGAGGAGGCATGTGAAACAGGCTCATGCCCGGTCAAAACATTGATCACTTTACTATTTATTCACAAAACATGTTAAAAACTCACATGTTTCAATATACTATCAAAATCTTACCAATTCCAAGGCTAAAATATTTCGTAAACCTTCACATCTTACATTACTGCAAAATTCACACCTCATTTATTTTTTTTCTATATAGTAAAATACACTTAACAATCAGAGGCCCTATTGTTAAGTGTATTTTACTATATAGTTTGCTGCTCATTAAGTTTGCTGGTTGTTTGCTCATTAAGTTTGCTGGTTGACCAAAAATATACATTATAAAAACATTTAACACAATTTATCAAAAAATGTATAGCAATCAAAAGGATACCCAAATTATGTCAAGACTCAAGATATAAGCACACTTATAAAAATTGTAAGATCAATATAAATCAAAATAATATACCAGTTAAATTGTAAATGATTGAAACTGAAGAACACTTTATAAAATTCGAAATAATATTTATCAAAATGTAACTAAAAATAATACTTTATGACACCCAGATAAACATAATATATATACAAGGAATAAAATGACCATCGTCGCACCAGGAAACCAGAATCTGCAAAAATTTTCAAATTGCTCCTAATTTAGTACATTACTTTGCTCCCCCCCAATTTAATTTCATAATATATTTAAAGCTTTTCGAATTGTTAAAAAATATGAATTAATTTTTCTTGAGAATATGAAATAAGTCTACCAAACTCTAAAGTCTAATTACAATGCCAGCAAAACTTTCGCAAAAACAACAAATTTTTCAGCAGTCATTAAATCCGCTGAGAAAAATATGTAAAATTTGCATATCTTATCACCAACCCATGAAAATGTGTCAGTTAATATTCTCTATATAACCCAATCCTCAAGTGTTAACCGAAGTGACATACTCTTCAGTGAAACTGGGTGGGGAAGCTCTATGCATAAAAAAATTTATGGGTTTTAAAAATACAACAATACTCAACAACTTCAATAAATTCAAAAACTTCAGATATTTCAAGAAACTTCTAACATTTCAAATATTTCATTAAATTCAAAAACTAATCTCATCAAAAAATAATATTTCTTCAAAAACCCATACCGTATTTAAAATTCTGACACAATATTATAATCATTACACACATTATCGTTTTAATCAAACAGTTCGTTCATAAGCCAATCTTAACTCACTTCATTTATAAAAAAATAATAAGATTTCGCTTACCCTAATTGAGTTAATCCCGTCAAACAAAACAGCAATTTCATTTCACCAATTTAACTATCCAGCATATACAAATTTTATCTTCTTAACTTCCTTCAATCCTGGTGTATCTATCGAGCTGGTCTCAAGCACGATGCATCGAATTTCATATGTTTTTATAGTAAACACTGTAGAATTCCGAAATTCCGTAAAGTGCACCACCGATGAAAAACATAAAATCACGCTGCTTGTTGCGTCGTGGAAAAAAAAACACTCCACGATTCACGGTCTTCTGGCGAAAAACAGCGCAGAGAGAACGATATTCACTGCGTCACACTAAGAACAATTGGTGACCGCGATGATTCGACAACTGAAGAAAATCGGAAGGACAGAGTTATCCTCGCCGCGCAACGGTGTTGGCACAACCGGGCGTTTTTTCTCAGAGGACAAACTGCAGTAGACAAAATCACCCGCATCACTGGTGATAGATGTATGACGTTGATCAGCATCCACGTAAATCCATGCTAATCCGAAGTGTAAAATCGGCGTCGGCACTCGTTGTCGCTCGCATAGCACGAAGAAAATTTGTAGCTCCAAACTAAATATTACTTCTCCTCCAACGCAGTCAACGCAGTCACGAGGGAACATGATGAGAACTTGGATAAAATTTTAATTTTTAACTTAAATTTTAAAGGCTATGTGGTTAAATTTATTTTTCCTCGCGCGATCCCAAAAATCCTACCGACTCTTGACACGCTCGTTACACCCTTCCCATTACGTCGTCATACATCCAAGATTTACTCCTTCTTAATCTATCTTTACCTAATTATTAAAATTATAGCAGTCAATGAGTTAAAAGTCCGGTGGCAAAGGACTAAAATTAATACATCTAACATATTTTATTTTCCCAATAATTTCCTACCTGATTCAATTTGTTAATTTTATCAAGAACTCATCAAGCTCCCCTGCGACGCGTGACTGTCTTATTCAAGAATTTCCCGCCGTCTGATTAAAATGCTATTGTATTTTACCACCTAAAGCTATCGCGCATACGTGTGACGTTTGCACCGAAGATAAGGCCGAGGCGATCCTAGTTTTGTTACTATTTATAGATTCCCTTCCTGGTTCTTCAATTTACATGAATCAAGTTCACCCCGTAAAATACTTTCTCTGCAATGCCCCTATCCCGATATCTCGTAATTTCACAGTTTTAAATTGTTAATTCCTTCTTTCTTTCTACACAAAAGCCCCCCCAATATTTTAGCCTTACGTTTTGGCCTTACATATATATATATATATATATATATATATATATATATATATATATATATATACCGGGTGGCCATAATTAAACTGACAGTGCTCACAGTGTTCTGTAGCGCGATCTATTTGCGAGAATGACGCCACATTTTGTAGGAAGATTATACAAGACGGGGGACGAAAGATTCCGCGAAAAAATAAATTAGTTCCAAAAGTCACCGCTAGGGGAATATTTGGCGCTGTGTAATAGAAAATAGAGTGTTAACAAATGCAAATTAATACGGAATAAAATTACCTTTTATTATGCACATTTTCTTATTTAGTTTAAGTGCAATATGGCAACACTTTTAAAAAAGCGTAAAATCTACATAAACACCGATAAAGTCTCGTGATCTGCAATATCACGTACGCTGAGCAGAAGAAGTTCTTCATTCAAATTTCACGTTACATCCATTGGCACAGTGCCAGCTGCTTGGGTTTTAAAAGGCAATGTGTTACGTTTCGAATCAATCGGATTGAAAGTTTATATGCAATGTCTCCTTCTTTAGTCGAGCGTGCGTTACTGGTCAAATTCTTTTACCTCAACCAGTGCAACGCGTCAGCCGCTCTTCGTGCTTTTAGAACGCTCAAAAAATGAGTAAAGGTAACGGTCCTGTGTCAGTTAATGGGCTAAAAGCAATGGTTGCGACGTTTGAGAAAACAGGTTCTCTGAAGGTTCAGTCAGGCAGAGGACGAAAACCTGTACCACAGGATACAATCGAAGCAGTTGCCACGGCGATTGTCGACAGAAGACCAGACAATATTGCTGCCACCTCTAGCGCTCGTGGATTAGCTCGGAATATGGATATGCCTTACAGTACGGTATGGAAAATCTTACGAAAGATTATCAACTTCTATCCTAAGATCAGCCGTGTACAGGAGTTACTGTACCCCGACCATGATAAGCGATTGACTTTTGCTCTCACCTTTCTTGCCAGAATGGAGGTGGATGATGCTTGGCCGTGGAAAATCTTATGGGGAGACGAGGCCCACTTTTTCCTTCATGGAACTGTGAATACCCAGAACTGCCGAATTTGGGATGACAAATCACCACATGCAGTCACAGAAATTCCCTTACATTCACCAAAGGTAACTGTTTGGTGTGGGTTCACAGCGGAATTTATCGTAGGTCCATTCTTCTATTACACAGCGCCAAATATACCCCTAGCGGTGACTTTTGGAACTAATTTATTTTTTTGCGGAATCCTTCGTCCCCCGTTTTGTTTAATCTTCCTACAAAATGTGGCGTCATTCTCGCAAATAGATCGCGCTACAGAACACTGTGAGCACTGTTAGTTTAATTATGGCCACCCGGTATATTATATATATATATATATATATATATATATATATATATAGATATATTATATATATATATATTTTATATATATATATATATATATATATATTTTATATATATATATATATATAAATATATATTTATTTTATATATATATATATATATATATATATATATATATATATATATATATATATATATATATATATATATTTATGAGTGTATGTATATGTGTGAGCTCATAGATCATGTACACATAGCCTTTCAAATTTTCTTCTTTTCTACAGAGGCTGTTCACACATTTTTTAGACGATGTATATTGTATTCACAAAACTAAATTACATAAAATTCTTGTGTTTTAATCGTTCTATTTGACATCCCTTATTCTGAATTATCTTTCGACACCGCAATTTCCAGGATAATAATGCCTTTTGAAGTGTCAGAAGAGGTATTCTATCCCATTCCTCCTGAACAGCTTTCCAGAGTCCTGTAAGGGTTTTGGGACGACGATTGGATAATGCAGATTTTAAAAGTCCGAAAGCACAAAAATCCATAGGTGATACATCGGGAGATTTAGTAAGGATATCAGTGAAGGGTATGGCCTTGATACTAGTTTTTCTGTTCCATTTCTTTTAGGAAATTTACAGTGGATTTTGATGTGTAACTGCTAGCTTTGTTCTGATGGAGTGTCACAGATTGATGGCACTGTGGGTAAAGCGATGGTATTTCCTTCAGAAAAATTGGAGATAAAATATGTTCCTGATAGTATTTGGAGTTAATCTTGACATTTTTTTCCACTCTCTTTATTTTTAACTTGCCATTATAAGAAAAACCAGCAACAATCATGAATCCCTTAGAAAAACTTTCTTTCGATTCTTTGAACCATGTACTTAAATTTTTTCTCCACTTTTATGATAATAAATGGCTCTTTTTTTGTTGCAATCTTTTAAATACACCCATGATTCATCTATTGTGACAATTATTTTCCATTTTTCTTTGGATAAGTGTTTCTCATATAGAATTCTGCAGCGTGTCCTGCGTTCAGCGATATGATTTGGAAGAAGACGATGCACATTGCGTTTTTTCGCTTTCTTAAGATTTATATCAACGTTTATCATTTTGTTTACAGTGGACACCGAGCATTTTTATGATTTTGCAACTGTCCTTTGACTAGGGGGATTTTCTTTTAACATTAAACAACGTACCTTTGCAATAGTCGAAGATGTCCGTTTTTTCCTTGATACTTGTTTGGAATTTTTGTCCCACATGAGGCTCCAATTTGACGTTTTTTTTTTTCCTTTCTTGTTGACGATATTGCCTATCGACACTTTAGATATCACAAAACCATGACTCTCACATCGATTTTGGATAACGGAGTATGCATATTTCTCTTCGGAAAGAACATAAATGTAGCCTTCGAACCACTGCTTTGTTAAAAACGCCATTTTGAATAAAAACAAATCTTTCCAGCCGTAGACGATAATTTTGACTTTTAAAAACATAGTAGAAATGCAATTATTTCTTTTGCAGCAAACGATTTTTTATTACCGCTTGCCAAAATCGTCTAAAAAATGTGTGAACAGCCTCTGTATATTTCCTCACTAGGAATTACAAGGTGAAACAGTGTGATTCAAATAAATAATGTCGATTTGATAACTCATGCAAGTATGAAAAACTATTGCTTGTCGAGACATGACGCAACAACATTACGATATCAACCCTTCAGGAGATCGTTATTTATATTTTTATCTTCTATTGAGTATGATAGAATATTTCGAAATAAATTCTGTAATTAAGAGCATTTTAATTTATTTTTTAATCTCAAATAGAAAAGATCAAATGTGAAAAGTTTGTCAAAGCATTCCCGAGGGCACATTTCATCAGGCATTCCTTTAAAAATAATTAAACTACATTAGTTTCTTAAGATAAATACACAATAAATTTCTCTCAAGAATTTTGTGGGATAATTGAACAACTTTCAGTATAATTTTCTACTTTTTCAGCGAATATCTTTACTTGGTTTTTTGAGATCTCTAGAGACATGTAATAAATTATTATCTAATGAATAAAAGAAGGAAAACTAATAAATAAAGACGAGGATAATGTCTCTAAAAAGATATATTTTATGAAACTGACAATAAAATTGAAATATTAAGAAAAAAAACAATAACGAAATGAAATCGCTGAAATGTAAAGCAATTTATTAATTGATATATCAAACAGTTTTAAATATTAACCTAAATTAAAAATTTCTTACCTCTAGGGGTTTATTTATTGTTTTGGCTGTAATCCAAACTCCATTTCTGTTCATTAAAGGATGTTCAATTTAAGATTATTTATAACTCTAAGACATAAAAAATAGTTTAATCTTTTATTGGAATCACTAGCGCTGAAAACGATCTACAACTTAAAAATTTCTGATTAATTGTATAACATTTTTCATTATTCCTGGACTAATCAGGCTATCAGTTAATTTCAAAGGATGGTGTTTTGGGCACATATAAAAAATATATCTTAACTAGACCGTTAAATTTACACTGCTGGCCACCCAAATTGCAACACCAGGAGAGACAAGAGATATCAGAAAAAAATTTATTTTTTAGATAACATGTTGACCAAGTATCAAATGATTAAATTTATAGACTTCTGTGAAGTGTGGTTCCTGCCAAAATCAGTAGCCAGAGTAGCCGCCATTGTTGGAGATCACCGCTGCCACACGCCTCGGCATTGATTCAAAGAGACTTTGGATGAGTTCTTGGGGTACAGCAGACCAAGCAGCTTCCACACGTTGCCAAAGTTGATCTGTTGTGGCAGCTGGGGATGGAATCTGGGTCAATCGTACAGCAACCATGGACCACATGTTTTCTATCGGCGAAAGATCCGGAGTGCGAGGCGGCGAGGGAAGCAATTCAATCTGACGATTGAAGAAGAACCGTTGGACAATGCGTGCCACGTGTGGTCGCGCATTATCCTGTTGAAATATGGCTGTGGGCAAGCCCTAAAGCTAAGGAAGGACAACTGGCTCCAACACCTCGGAGATGTAGCGCTGGCTGTTTAAAGTACCGGCAATGCGTACTAGAGGTGTGCGAGAGTGATATCCAATACCGCCCCATACCATAATATCCGGTGTAGGACCAGTGTGGTGGTGCATAACGCAGCTGTTCATCATCCTCTCTTCACGGTGTCTCCAGACTCGAATGCGACTATCGTGGTGTTGCAGACAGAAGCGTGACTCGTCAGTAAAGACAATTTCATTCCATTCTGCCGTCCACATCCTTCTGTCATCGCACCATTGGCGGCGGAGACGTCTGTGGTTCTGCGGCAAGGGTAGACAAAGCAATGAACGTCTTGCGGACAGACCACTCTGCTGTAAACGGCGTCGAATGGTACGCGCAGACACTGGATGATGCGTTACAGACTGCATGTGCTGTGCTATGGTTCGTGATGTGACTGAGAGTTCCGTCACTCCCATGCGCACATTTTGCCTGTCATCACGTGAAGTGGTGCGCTGAGGTGGATGCGATCGAACACGCCTGTCCGTGGTACCCTCCCGCATCCAACGATCACATATCCGCATTACAGTTGTTTGGTTTCGTCCAACACGACTACCGATTTCCCTGAAAGATAATCCACAATCTTGGTATGCCACAATCCTTCCTCTGTCGAACTCGGATACTTGATCAAAAGATTATCGCTGTTTTCTACGAGGCATAATTGATCGTTTTTTTGAAAAAACCACAAGAAAAACACAATTGCCGAAATTGAAATCGTCGAAATCTCCAAGCCTTAAATAGCGCTTTGAAGTGGCGCCACAGGCGCGCGTGATGTGCGTCTGCGCTGAAATTCTAATCATTTGCATATCCCACCTCCGCTAATGCATGTTGTAAATTTCATGTTATTTGCATGTTTCCTTCAGGGTGTTGCATTTACAGTGGCCAGCAGTGTATAAGACCCAAAAGTATTTTCCGACTGTATAAAAATATGGTCAAACAAAATCAAGTGTTTCCTAAATGATTTTAAAAGATATTATCAAAGATTTTATTAAAACATTAAAATAAAATTTTAAAATTTGAATCGCGTTATATGTGAGTTAATTTTAATACTTGCACTTTTAGATGAACCTATTATTTTATATGTGATATTTAGTGGAATTAGTTCAACTAATTTTAGAGGTTAAGTTTTAATATCTGTTCCAGAATATTCAGTATTTTAATGCAATTTTTCTAATTGATTTATTTCATCTTTTATTTAACTTTTAAGAACATGTAATTTCAAAGAGTACGATGCAAAGTGTAGTATAAGTTTAGAAATATCATTTCCCTCTTTCAAAAGAAATATTTCAATATGTTTGATAATTGTAACACTCTGAATTATTTCCGTTATAGACATGGGAACATCTTGCTATTAATGACATCAATAGGTATACTGGACTACTGGTTCGTGATATACAACAAGATCAATATTCACCGTTATTGACAGTTGTCGTCAAATTTACCTTTTCAAGTAACATTCAGAAGGGTATTAATTATACAACAATACTTTAGCACACCAAGTTGTTCTCAAGCTATTGTAGCAACCTTGAGGCCTTGCTCACTTCACTTGGATGAATTTATACCGTCTCGATTTTCATTTAAATCTATACTGCAAACAACGATTATCAATTTAAGATCGGTGTTCAGTAGCATGGTCTAGAGTTATAATAAACCAATAGTTTCTATTGTTAACCTAGTTTACTTAAGGATCACTGCTTTAGGGTTCCAAAATAGTTCTCAAGGACCCAAGCCAAGATACTGCAAATTTTAATACACAAATGTATGTAGCCTTCGTAAGATGTATAAAACATTTTCACATGCAACGGTTGATTCTGCTAGGAATTTATGAAAATTATCTTTGCTCTTTGATGCCATAGGTTTTTTTAGATAGTAGTTCTATTCTGATATACATAGTAACTTAGCCAGTCCCACGTACAGAGGGTTTCCTGTACATTCTATACATTTCCAGGATGCCATTCCTTTAAATCGGATGCTTCGTTGTATTAGCCGCTGAGCGACCAGCATGATCGCTTTTAGTTTTATATTTCCTTTTGCATAAAAACTCAACTGAAAGTAACATATGTAAGCAATGTGTAAGGTATATATTTTTGATGATCAGTCAGTGGTTTCAAAGAATAGCTGACAAAACTTTGATACAGAGTTTAAAGTGACAGTCATGCCATAGAAATGTAAGTAGCAGAGTGAGAAATTAAGACTGAGTTTCGGTTGAGAATAGAGATTTAATAACATAGAATAACATAACAAAGTATAACATAACAGAGATAACTTATCTGTTTGCAGATACACCAAACTGGCGTTGTTACAGGGAAACGAATAATGTCCATGTCAGGACTTTAACATGGTACAACTGGTTAACATCTGGCAACTGGGAGAAAAAAGCAGCGAAGGGTAGAAGGAACAAGCTTTAATACAATGCGGCTAGCTTTTATAGTAATTGCCATCCAATCAATTACTGCGCCACATATATTTGCATATGATTCATGACATATATCCGCATATGCGGGAATGATTCACTTATAAATCTCTGAATATTTTACAGAGTATTATAAAATTTAATAAAATAAATAAGATGACTTACTGTCATTACTTTATAGTTTAGCGAAGTGCTGGAGATTAAAATAATTAAGGATTTAATCTTTAAAACCCAACAATATGCCTGCCATCTCCAGTACTGTGATATATAAACATACACATATTCACAAAAACAATTTTCAATTTAGACATTTAAAAAACACAACAAATACGTATTATATATTGAATTACACAAAGACTTTATCTTTAAAACTTTTTAAATATGTCTTAGTTATAGGCTTTGTAAAGATATCAGCTAAATTAAATTTACTTTTTACATGCTCTACACTAAACAGTTTTTCATATATTAAGTTTCTAATAAAATGATATTTAATATTGATGTGTTTGGTTTTTTGAATTTTCAAGGGGTGAATTAGCATAGAATATTGCAGCGTTATTGTCTGCTTTTAAAGTTTTGCAGAAAGATTTACATACAGGTATGAGTTCTTGATTTTTACATTCGGTAAGAATTCTCACGATCCATGTGATTTCCTTGGCAGCATCGGTCATAGCAACAAATTCACTTTCCATTGTGGAAAGACTTACATATTTCTGCTTTGCTGTCCTCCAGGAGATTGGTGCATTCCCGATAAATAAAATAAATCCCATTGTAGATATCCTATCTTCTATGCAATCGGCGAAGCTTGCATCACTATAACAGGTAACGTCCAGGTTTGGCATGCTGGAAAGGTTGAGACTGTCCTCAGATGTTGCTTTCAAATAACCGAGTACTTTTAACAAGGCTGTCCAATGATGAAATGAAGGGTTGTTTTGGAGCTGGCTTAAACGGTTTATTATGAAAGATATATCTGGTCTCGTTCTTGACGCTATAAAAGATAAGCTTCCGATTAAATTTCTATATGGATATTTTAACATTTCATTTTGTTCATCTGCAGTAACTGGACTCTGAGATTTTGATATTATAACACCTTTGGCTATCGGTAATGATACAATAGGAATTTTGTATTTCTTATATTGATCATACAATTTATTTATATACTCAGACTGATTGATTTTTAAATGGTTTTCATCTTCTATGAATTTCACACCTAGCAATTTACTGGTTTTCCCTAATATTTTCACATCAAAGTTATTTTCTAAAATGTTAATAATTTCATTTATAAATTCTTCAGTTTTCCCTAAAATTATTATGTCGTCCACATATAGCAATAAAATAATTCTAGATTTATATGTATATACACAATTTACCCAATTTAAACTTTCAAAATGTAAAAATTTCAATTTAGAATGGATTTCAAAATACCATTGTCTACCGCTCTGGCGAAGGCCATAAAGAGCTTTTTTTAATTTGCAAACATACCCTGGTTTATCTTTATTCTTAAAACCTTGAGGTTGTTGCATATATATGTCCTCTTCTAATGATGCGTATAAATATGCAGCTTTTACATCTAATTGACAATGTTTCCATTTTAAATGACTAATATAAATTGAGAAAAAAAGTCTTATTATAGCAAAGTTAATGACTGGCGAAAAAACTTCATCATACGTTTCACCACGTCTTTGAAGAAAACCTTGAGCTACTAAACGAGCTTTAAATATAACATTATTTTGAACATCCCTTTTCAAAATATATACCCATCTGTTACCCAAAATTTTTGCATTTGGTTTTTCAACGAGTTCCCATACTTCTCGTTCTTCCATGGTTTTTATTTCTTGAAGCATAGCTTTATGCCAGCTATTAGCTTCGGGAGTATCCATGGCTTGATTAAAACTTGTGGGTAATTTTATGGGTTCCTCAGGGATTGTTAGTCATATACTCGGCTCATTTTGCTGTGTAAAACCCTTTTTACTAGTTACAGGTCCTGAATAAGAATTCTTGGTACAAAAATTGAAGATTTCAGGGTCAATCTTGATATTGTGCTTCCGACAATAATCTTTAACAGAATTGAAGGATCTCAATTTTGCTTCACTATTAAGGAAGGAATAATATATATTATATCGGTTTGCATCTTTACGTAGTACGGCTTTTCTGAACCATTGTACTTCACGAGCTGGTATATTATGTTCCCTTAGGTATTCATCTTTGGACTCAGGTTTTGGACTATTTTCCGATTCTGATGTAGACGGTAGCAGTTCATTCTGACTACGTTCTGGAGTTTCGGGTAATTTAAAACTTTGGTCAACATTATCGTCAGATTCGGATTCGGATTCAGATTCAGATTCTGAAGTGTATCTCTTCTCTGAATTTATTATATTTTCCCTATTTGGTACTTCAGAAAAATGAAGATTTGCAGTTTCTATTACCTTTCGTTGAGTGGGTAACCATATTCTATAACCTCGGGTTTTCATTCCATATCCGACCATGACGCCTTCATGTGCCCTGCTTTGAAATTTGTTTCTCAATTGTTTAGGTATATTCACATATACTTTAATTCCGAACGGTTTTAAATGTTTAACAGAAGGTATATTTCCTGAATATAATTCAAATGGTGTTTTATCGTTCTTACCATGACATATGCGATTCCATACGTATGCAAAACATAACAAGGCTTCCGCCCAAAAACCGTTTGATAAATTGGATTCTTTCAACATTGCTTTTACAGCATCTAACGCAGTATAGTTGAATCTTTCAGCTACTGAGTTCTGTTCAGGGGTATACTCATTCGTACGTTCATGTTTAATACTGTGTTTTTCTAGGTAATCATTAAATTCCTGGTTCACAAATTCACCACCATTATCCGTTCTGATATTTACTACTTTTGTGTTTAACATTCTTTCAGCTCTATTTACGTATCTTTTAAAACAATCAAAAACATTCGATTTGCTTTTAATGGGATATACTGTCACACGTCTTGAATAATCATCAATGATTGACAGAAAGTATAACTCGCCATTAATTGATTGAGTTGGAAATTTACCACATACATCCATATGAAGGAGTTGTAAGGGGCGGGTTGATCTAACTTTCCCTATCTTCTTAAAGGTAGTCCTTCGACTTTTAGTAATCTTACACGTTTCACAGTCGCCCAGTGGCTAAGTGGATAAGGCATCAGCCTGCCATGCCGGGGGTGTGGGTTCGATTCCCGCATAAGACTTGGCTGTATTCTGGGGAACCGGTCAGTCTTCCGCCTGCAATTGGAACCCCGTCTAGAAAGGGGAGCTGCAACCCGTCGTCCATCGCCGGTGTCATCGTCTGTCAATAAAATTCTTCTGTGATTGTGTCATTTGTCTGTTTCTATGTCTTATATTCATATGTACACCGGACTGGGGTGAAATGTTGTCATCCCCCAGGGACATTAGCCACACACACACACACACGTTTCACAATTAAGATCTTGAGTTTTAAACTTGGGAAGTCCTCTAACGCTGTCTTTTGCACTCGTATTTAGTATGTATTTAGTATTTATGTGAGCGTATCTTGTATGCCAAACTTCTAAATCTTCAGAATTTAAACATTCTTCTTTTAAGATTTTTCTATTTTTAACCTCTTTTAAATTTCTTTTCTCAACATTTGCATGTACTGTTAATTTAGGATACGTAGGGTACATAAAATACAGACCATTATTCTTAAAAGCACAAAATAACAATTTACCTTTCTTATATACAGATATTCGGCCATTTTGTCCTACGAACTTAGTTTCACCAGGTATATCTATAAGGGGGCCTGCCATAAGATTACGTCGTAATCGAGGTGTATATAAAACATTGCTTAAAATTATAATTTCCTTTTCTTTTCCCCTTTTAAAATGCATTACAACTGTTCCTTTACCTTCTACTTTACAGCTAACTCCATTTATAGCTACACTCATTGTAGTGTCGTTTACCGGCGTATATTCTGAAAATAAATCTTTATTGCAACAAAAGTGCTTGCTTGCAGCCGTGTCGAACACCCAACACTTATTATTCTGATATTCTCCCGCATTTGCTTCAACTAAAAACAGTGACCCTGGTTGATTATCTCTATGTTGTAGTTTCTTCTTATTTGTACTTCTACACTGCCTTTGGGTATGCCCAATTTGACCACATCTATGACACTTTCTAGTTTCCCTTTTTTGGGGGGGCGTTATTTTCCCTGTTTTTCGAAGTACTAGTTACTAACACTTCGTGATCTTGTTTTATCTGTCTTATACGGGCTTCCTCAGTTAATAGTTCTGGAAGGATTTGTTCGAAATTGGATTTCTCGTCATCCCAGCGGTAAATAACCTGAACTATGCTTTGGTATTCAGCAGGCAGATATCTTATTAATTGGAATCCCTCCAACCATTCTGCTAGTGGTTTACCGGCAGTTCAAAGATCAGATGCTATCTTCTTTAGCCTGGCGGCAAAAAGTCCTATAACATCGTTTTCATATGGGCGGCAATTTAAAAATTCATCAGCTAACATCATAGTTCGAGCACGAGATTCGGGTTTAAAATGTTTCTCTCATTTTTCCCACTCAGACTTTCCATCAGTTACATCATGCAAAATTGGTTTGTACTCTTCAGTAATATTTAAATAAATTGTACTAAAAGCACGCCCTTTACGAATTTTGAAATCGCGTAACGCCTTCTCATGTTCAGTTGGGGGTGGTGTTTCGGTACCTTCAATGAATCCCCAACATCCTCTGTCGAGTAGTAACATACGAATGTCGATTGACCATCGGTCAAAATTCTGACCATTTAGAGGTTGGATAGTAGACGTAATATCCATTATAAATACACTTTTATTCCTATACACTTTTATTCAACCGCTCACTCTGCTTGGCATGCGTGACCTGGGCCCATAGCCCTTTTTGATGATCAGTCAGTGGTTTCAAAGAATAGCTGACAGAACTTTGATACAGAGTTTAAAGTGACAGTCATGCCATAGAAATGTAAGTAGCAGAGTGAGAAATTAAGACTGAGTTTCGGTTGAGAATAGAGATTTAATAACATAGAATAACATAACAAAGTATAACATAACAGAGATAACTTATCTGTTTGCAGATACACCAAACTGGCATTACACCAAACATATACAGATACACCAAACATATATTGCAGATACACCAAACATATATTTGCATATGATTCATGACATATATCCGCATATGCGGGAATGATTCACTTATAAATCTCTGAATATTTTACAGAGTATTATAAAATTTAATAAAATAAATAAGATGACGTACTGTCATTACTTTATAGTTTAGCGAAGTGCTGGAGATTAAAATAATTAAGGATTTAATCTTTAAAACCCAACATACATAAGATTCGATTCACAAGAATCGAACTTTTGAGTGAATAAATTAAAGAAGCTGCTTGAGATATGCTAATTTCGGCATACGCGCTTGGTATAAATACCATGCAGCTTGATTAATATAGAAGTTGAAAAAAGGTTGATAGATAAGCGAGAGGGAGCTACGAGGTAAGCAGCTCCAGGTGTTAACCGCCGCTTGTGCTTAGGGGTTCCAAAGTTTACGTGGCAGAACTGCTGGTTTGACTCTCTGTTGGTTTGTGAGTATTGCAAAGTGTATTTTTATTGAACGCTAATATATATTCCGTTCAAGTAGTGCATATGCTTATTGCTGTAAAAGCAAATTCTATATGTGCAACGAATTCAATAAACATTGTTTCATGTATAAACTGTGTTTGTATCAAATTCATTTAGAGTGCCACTTCAAATTATATACACATAAGTGCGGGTAGAAGTGAGCTATACTCTATACTGGCACCCGAAATCTTATATATACCCTGGTTGTTCTCGTTACATTTATAACGAACAACATAATTGAAGTTTGAAATTTATACTGTGTACTTATTTTCATAAAATTGTTGCAAGTACTTTATACTTGTATACTATTTGAAAATGTCTGAAATAAGACAAAACCCTCCTGGAAATTTTAATGGAGTGATTATGGTTCAGCAATTTGCGCCATTCGAAGCCACCTTCAATGGCGGCCCCTCAAGCCAATTCCTAAAGAAAATTGAGCATTACTTTCAGCAACAATGCACCCCAGAGGGGGATAAACTTAAAATTGGTCTAGCCGCTTTAAGAGGTAGTGCATATCAGTGGTACACGTGTATGCAAAGCAGTAATCTGATTTTTGACTATTTGTTATTCAAGCAACAGTTTCTTAGCGTTATTCCAAAGATCTTTAATCAAAGTCAAATAGAAGCGGAAATTTATTAGATAAGGCAACGTGAAGGTCAGTCTGCGTTATATTTTGCTATGGAAAAGATTATAAAGTGTGAGGAATATTTAGAAGGGATGACGGAAGCGGTAATCTTAAAAATAGTTATCCAACGTTTGAAGCCAAGCGTTCAAGATTTTTTGGACAATCAAAATATTACAAGCAAGGTTACCCTCCTTCAACCTTTAGCTAACCATGCCAATAGGCATTACTTCGCTACCCCTTACCCTCACTCAGGTACGAGAAGTTTTATACTCCCCGGCCAAAATTTTTCGCGAGTTTCAAACCAACAGCGAAACCAGTATCGCGGGCGAAATAATAGAAGCTTACGGCGTTACAATGAAATTAGTGCACTTAAAGTAAATAATATGCAAGCACCTTACGTGCACTGGTAAGTTGTTTCACATAAGTTTCAACACAGTGTGGTCAAATGTTTTAACTTGTCCGAGCAGTAATCATTATTTTGAGAAAAGTGAAAGTCGGGGTATTTTTGTGGCTTATAAAGAAAGTGAGTCTAGCTGGAATAATGCGGTAATTCCAGTGCAATTTCCTGAAAGTAGTGCCTATACTAATGCTAGTGGTTTAGAAAATAAATCTTCTGATACTTGTATTAATGTTATACCTGATATTTTAGATGATATTCACACATCTGTTAATGAAGGAAATTTAGTAGATGACGAAGTATGGGTTGCGGAAGTTAGTGAAAACTTATTAGTTGACGATAATAAACATGCTTTAAACGATAGTAGGAACTCGCTAGGTAATGATGATATTATTTCAAGTTCCCAGCCGAATGAGGATGCTGTCGAACAGGTTGATAATATGGTCTTAAATAAAGTGCATGAAAACCAGACTGAGAGTCAAGAGGAAAATTTGACACAGACTTTTACTGTAAGTAGTTCAGCTGATGTTTCGGAAATTGTAGAAGTAGTTAACATTAAAACGCACGAATACGAAAAGTTTAATCTTCCTAAAATTGAAGCAGTATTAAATAATTTAACTGATAACGATTCTGATGTCGCAAGTTTCAAAGAGACTTTTTCGTCAAGACAGGACAAATCTAAGGTTAGGGGTGATAAAAAACGAGAAAAAACGCCTTCAGATTCCAGCATTAAAACTGCTAATACTGAAGTAATTAAGTCGGTAAACAATAGGTCATATAAGCACAAATACGAAAAGCAGAGTCAGGTTGTTGAAAAACATGAAAGAAGCAGCGAACCAATTTGTAAACGTATCATAAATGGCAGGATAAAGCCAGTAACTAAACACGTTGGCACGGCGTATAAGTTTGAAAAAATAGAATCTGCATTAAAATCTAATATCGATACTAGAGACAGTACACATAAAGATAAAGTGTGTAAAGCTAAACCTCCATGAAAGGATGAACGTGGCACACATAAGGTCCACAAGGTTATTAAAAAGAAGAATTACAATTCTAAAGGTCCTTTGCATAAGTACAGGAAGCGGAAAATATCAGCTGCCCAGCGAGGCTGGCCTCCTCCCAAGAGACCTCCTGTCCATCGTCAAGCCGGACCAGCGCCTCAGGACCAACGCCCTGCTGCACGAAGGATGCCCGCATGGTCTACGAATCCCTTTACTAGGACTGCGACCATCAAGAGAGATTCTACGGAATGGAGAGACTGGGGCAACGAAGTTGCTGCCTTCATGAACAAGTCTTGTATCAATTCTCTTATTCTAACTCCCACCCTTTAATAAAATCGAACCAAACTGGTTTGAAGTTCTCCAGTGTATGTGCTGTGAAAAAAAATTTTGAGAGGAAAGGGGTCAGCTATTGAAAAAAACCCGACATACTGTTGTTTTATATATATTTGAAGGGGACATATAGTGAATAGAAAAGAAATACATACTAACTTTAGATAACAACTAACTAACTAATGTACTAACTTCACAAAACATAACACATATGCATTATGAATTGGGGGAGAGCAGATACAAACAGTCAAGAAATGTCATGCTGTGCAATTGTGTTGTCACTTTTAACTAAAATAGATTTTCTAGGGCCAGTTGGCCAACCCAGTATCCGCAACTCTGCAAATCCACTGTTTTATGGTGTCACCTAGACCCTTCGGGTTAAGTTTTGTAAAATGGAAGTGGCGTTTTTCCCCCACACAACGTGTGGAAGGTTTTTTGGCTTTGCCACCCATTATGTAAGAAGTCAGACCAGCACGCTTTTCAATTCGTTAACTGAAGCCGTTCAGACCTGAGTTACCTAATTTTTTTTTCGAGGGAGGCCAATGTAAGGTATACATAAGATTCGATTCACAAGAATCGAACTTTTGAGTGAATAAATTAAAGAAGCTGCTTGAGATATGCTAATTTCGGCATACGCGCTTGGTATAAATACCATGCAGCTTGATTAATAGAGAGGTTGAAAAAAGGTTGATAGATAAGCGAGAGGGCGCTACGAGTTAGGCAGCTCCAGGTGTTAACCGGCGATTCTGCTTAGCAGGCCCAAAGTTTACGTGGCAGTACTTCTCGTTTGACTCTCTGCTGGTTTGTGAGTATTTGCAAAGTGTATTTCTATTGAATGTTAATATATATTCCGTACAAGTAGTGCGTATGCTGTAAAAGCAAATTCTATATGTGCAATGAATTAAATAAACATTGTTTCATGTTTAAACTGTGTTTGTATCAAATTGATTTAGAGTGCCAGTTCAAATTATATACACCCAAGTCAAATATACGTTGTTAAGAGGTATTCACTATAAGGCTAATTCTAAAACATCGTGATTAAAAATTGCGAATTTCCATTACTTCAGAACAGAGTTAAAGATAAGACTGAGAAACCCAACACCAATGATTTTAAAAATTACATCTCTCTTTGTATGTACTATTTTTCAAAATTAAGATATCTACACTTTATCATTACATAAAATA
Organism: Dolomedes plantarius; assembly: GCA_907164885.2. Lineage (NCBI taxonomy): Eukaryota > Metazoa > Arthropoda > Arachnida > Araneae > Dolomedidae > Dolomedes > Dolomedes plantarius. Next base: position 18,158,145 of record OU015494.1, on the reverse strand, counting down.
AGAAATTGTTGGGGAAAATTTTTTCTCTTCAAAATGGAGTAAATTTCAGCAAGTACTAAAATATAATGTGGATTACATCACTCTCTGTATGTACTATTGTTCACAAATCAAATATCTACACTTAATCATATCAAATAATAAATTATTGGGAAAATTTCTTATAAAATGGAGTAAAAATTCAGAAAAGTACAGAACAAAGTGTAGAAAATTAACTACTACTGGCTGTACGTTGCTATGCCGGCGACGGTTAAGCCTAACTTTACTATCATATATGCTCTCTCTTTTACGCCTCTGTCTTAATGAATTATTTCTTTTTCGCTTTTTTTCTTGAGACTGTTCCCACTTTTCTCTTGATCGGCGATCTCGCTTTCGAGCATTACTGATTTCAAGGCGTAAATCCATGTTGACATGTGGTTGCAAATTGCGGACGGCCGCTAATGTTTACATTTGGTAGTTTGAGCTGTTGCCATTCGGAGTGTAGAAATATCGTCGATTTTTGCACCGATACCTACGCTTTTTATATATATATATAGATAAAGATTATTAAGATACGCTGTGTTTTGAGTGGAGCAAATTGGAAAAGAAGATCGTATTTTTAGGTGGGAGAGAAAAAAAAGGTCTTCCCTTGAATAGAATAAAAATAAAGCTGCTCAAATTGCTAGTATGAGGTGATTATAGGACTATAACTGTAAGAGCTATTTCTATATTAAGCTTAAAAAAATGTTAGTATATTAAAGGAACAAAACAAATCTTCCATTAGAAAAAATATACCAGTAAAGAAAAGCAGGAATTTGGTCATGAAATAAGTTTATTAATATAATATATACCATCCATTGAACTGACCAGATATAGGTGAAAATAAAGCCAATGTATTAACTCATCTGTTTTATCCAACCTAAAAAATAAAAACGAAAACAATATTTATCGATTTTCCTTTTATATAAAAATAATATATCAACTACACAAAAATAACATTGATTGCATACAAATGATTGTAAAGTTCCCGATCAAAATTCCTACACTGGAGTGTAATATCTGTTATACTATAAAAAATTAAGAATATACTTTAAATCTTTCAGAAAATTTAATAATGAAAAGTTAAAAAATATATTTAATATACATTTTTTTCCATCTCGTACGGGAAAAACATTATCTGGTGCAACACTATTCTTTGTATGACAAAAAAAAAATAAATATCCATTTTCATCCTTAAATGAAAATTTTAAATCACTAGTGATGATTTTTCGCGCCAAAAAAGTACTTGAAAAAAGTAGAATCACTAATTATCACTATGTAGTTCAAACATATTTCTGATGGCTTTTTTTTTACTCTGACTTGGTTAATCTTTTGTGTGCTTAATTTCTATGCACTTAAATGTCCTCTAAATTTTACAAAATAAAAGGTATTATTATTTGATTTAAGTCACTTCAATCATTTCTTGATATACGGATGACGCCTTTTTCATTCAACAAAAGAAATTCACCGTGTCAGTAAAACATATATGACTACTTAGTCAAACTCTGATATACCTTAAAACTAGTGTATTTATAAATGCATATTTTTATTGTATTTCTAGTTGAAATTATGTCTTTGAATATCTTTTAAAATCTGAAATTCATTGACTGAGTACCTTTCGTTTTTTCCACCACTTTGTTAAGATGGCTTACTTACAGAGTTTCTTTCATTACTATCACTGGATTCGTTTGTTTAAAACTGAGGAAAACTCAAAGTGATTATGAGCGCGATTAGAAGCTAGCATTTATCGCGTGTCAGTTTAAAAGGACTGAGACTAAGGGAATACTCGCTTAGAGCGTGTACATGAGGGGTGGGCATTAAGTCGATCCCGATCGACCGGTGGACGATCAAGACATTTTAGGGTGACCGCCTTTACTAATACCTAACACGCGCATACTAAAATAAACATATTTATGCGACAGCTAGACTGGGGAATCGGCTTTTCACAATAATTTTTTTTTATTGTAGTTATGTAGGTAAGTACATATTCCGTATTTTTAGTAAATTATAATAAATATTGTAGACCTTTTTTTTTTTTTTTAAGCTCACCACACCTACGTCACTGGGTTTACCGCAACACCTTGAAAAAATTAGAAGTAGCCCGTACCCTGGAAATATCTGCCCACCCCTGGTGTACATTATCGAAACTGGTGATTTTACATTTAAACGATCAATGTGGTTGAGTATAATGAAGATAAACCAGCAAGAAATGTTTATTAGACCCACGTTAAGAGTCTGATTATTTAATTTTGAATCTATGTAACAATATCTAAGGATTCTACGGCTTTCTGGTTCATTTTTAAGGGGTACCGCAAAGAACCTTTAAAAAACCATACTAACATCGCATTAAAATATGTAAGAATGTACAGAGAATGAATGAAAAATTTTATTATTATATTTATCGTGGTAAAACAATAGCAGATTATTGCGAAATAAACGTAATGCATAGAAATGTAGTTGTAATCAGAATTTTTCAATAATTTACTGTGATGAATGGCCCATGAGAATGCCATAACTTTTTTTTAAAAATCTCTTTCGTATCAGATTAAAAATACGTACTCTGTAAGTAAGAATATTTCCAGCTTATGTTATTTTTTTGCCTATAAGAAAATATGTTTAATGCCTTTTTTATTTTAAATAGTCATCTTTTTTCGATGAATGCCCACACTGTACCCAATAATCGTAAAGAAAGGGCCTAAAATTGCATATAAACAATGTTAGATAAATTTCAGTTATGTGTTAGAAAGTGATTTTGACATTTGAGCACAAAAATGCCAAACATTAAGCCATCATTCCAAATGAAACGTCTGAACAATCTTTAAATGGATGCAAATATTCCAATAGAAAATTCTTCAAATAAACTATAACAGCATGTTATTTTTAAAAAAAACTTTTCCTTGCGGATAAAATCCAACTGCAATAAAAATATTATTTTGCAATAAAATACTAGGTAAATAGCAATTTATATGGTTTGTTGCTAAATTATAAATGCGAAGATAGATTGAAAAAATATACATCGAAATAATCTAAATTCTCTAAGGAAAAAAAATTATACTTTTTTTATAAAAATTCATGAATAAAGGGAAATTTTAAGATTTATGTTTATCATGGATAAGAAATAGTTGCATAAAATAAAATCCATGCTTTACATTTTACTTACATTCATTTAGTTGCTCCTATTATAGAAGAAAATTTTCTTTCAATATTTCCTCCGCTTTGAAGTTAACAACGCTAGCTGAATTTACCATTTTCAAAAATATCTAGACTAAAAATAATGGAACAATAAATGGAGACGTTCAATAAAATTTATGATGTACCTGGAAAATAAGCAGCTTTCCTAGTAAGCGAATAATATGTTCCACTGTCACAAAACGCTCTAAATAAACATCTAAATTTTTTTTTGTATATATAACAAAATAATATAATAAATTACTACATATATAATTGTTTTCTTTTCAATGAAAAGTAATAAAATGTTTTGAGCATTCATAGCATTTTCTTAAGTAAGGATGAATTTTGAATTTACCAAATGTAAGTAATAAAATAAAAATGAAAATATTTCATTTTTCTGTTTTAAGTATATGGTTGGTATTCATCGCAATAATATGTCCTAAAATGTTATACAGTATTACTATACATAAATAGTAAATAATTTCATGATATAAATCTGCATACGCAATTATAATAAATCTTGTCGGAATAAACGAATACTTTGCGTAACATTAAATGATAACAATAATGAGTTGAAAAATTTTTGCAAAAAATCATCTATATATTAAACGCTTAAAAATTCAAACTCCTATGGATCTGATCAAACCTATGACATTAATATAAATATTTAAAGCTTCTACCTTCTTGAGTAGAAATTACTCGAATATAGAGATATTAAAAAATCACTCTCTTTTAGAAATCAATCATACTCTTGGCATCCTGTGAGATAGATTTTCTTATTCATTTTCTACGAGCAGTGTTCCATGATTGGATCAATATACTTCTTTTCCTTTCAAACATTTATTTTCAGCATAATGCACTCAATCTTCGATGATAAAATAGTTTGCACACAACTTTTACGCCTGTATTCAGTAAGTCACGCTACGTAATTGACATTCTTCGAGAAATCAAAATTATGCATGCATGTTTATATAGACAATTGTTTATATATATATATATATATATATATATATTGAAACTTCTCTAGTCAGCCCCCCCTCTAAACTGCCACATTTTGTTCAGGACCGACTCAAGACTCCATGTAGAGAAGTAACATTTTTTCCACGGCCAACCCCAAAAGAACCTTTTTTTTCGGAACCATGACTGGCCACCATAGAGAAGTTTATATATATATATATATATATACTAGCTGAAAACCCGCACTTCCCTACGGAGTACATTCAAATTAAATACAGTGGTCAATGTATGTAATTAATGCCAAAAAAAATAAATATACATATTTATAACAAATACGACGATCAATGTATACAATTGAAGAATATATATATATATATATATATATATATATATTTATAAAAAAAATCGTAAGGCATATTTATAAAGACAAAATAATGCAGAAGAAAATATTCAAATTAAATCTAACAGGACATACTAAAGAATATAGTACAGTTTGAGGAACATATCTTTTCCTGTATTTTAATATTTTTTTGGATAATGTGCAATCGTCTGCTGCATTAGCAAGAAATTTTTTTTGTCTATTTCGTTTTTATCACGTGACGATAAATTTATTTAAAGTACCAGAAAAAGAAATCACGTGATTAGCATTTAATAAATTAAATTCTAAAAATTAATCTTTAAAAACTCACCAAAAATCAGAAAATGGAGGTGAAGATTCGAAAAATATTTCATTTTAATCGAATTTTTATGATCTTTCTCATGATACAAATTTTACAACCCTCAAATTATTATTTTAAATAAAAACTTAAAAAAAATTACTAAAACAGCTTAAAAATTTAATTTAAAAAATGTAAGAAGAATTTTTCAAAAATCTTCCTTAGTGCACCCCTACATTATAAGAAGAATCGCCATGCAAAATTTCAGCCCTTTAGGTCCAGCGGTTTGGTCTGTGCGTTGTATGTCATACAGTGAGTGAGTCAGTTACGGAACTGTTTTATATATGTAAATATATATATATATATATATATATAGATATATATATATATATATATATATATATATATATATAAATATATATATATATATATATATATATATATATATATATATATATATATATATATATATATATATATATATATATATATATATATATATATTGTTACGTCTTGGCCATTTTCGGGAGAAAAAGGCCACCCAAGCAAAAGCCCATCCCTTTGCGAATTCTTCCTTTTTCCAAGAAACGATCGGGGGTGGCTCCTGCAACCCCCCTCACGCCGGCCAGCTGGCTGAAAAGAGACGCAGAGAGATTTTTTGGGAAGCAAGGAGAGAAGGTGGCTGATTATTGAGCCTCGCATCTGACCGTCGACAAGCAGGGCCGATAGGGCGCTGTGCGGACCGAAGGCCTGAAAATTCCTCTCTCGGCTCCCGTTTTTACAAGTGGAGAGATACATCTCTGTTATTGTAAACGATATTTTGGCTCCTATAGAACCTCTCATATGCAGAGGAGCCTAGACTCTCTGTCTTGTACATAGTGTACAGTTTTATGTGATTAATACAAGCTCTGTGTCATTTAATAGTCTCTCGTGTGTCTTCTTTTTCCACCGAGGACGTTACAATATATATATATATATAAATATATATATATATATATATATATATATATATATATATATATATATATATATATATATATTATATATACAGATAGTGGACAAAGCAATACGAACACCTGTGAAATAATGGAAAATCTTTATTAATAGGGGGTTGGACCACCCTTTGACTGAAGTACAGATTTAATGCGACGTGGGATAGATGCATAAAGGTCATGGACAATATTTAAAGGAATATTAAGCCATTCCTCCTGCACAGCGGTCTCTAATTCGGAAAGTCCGGATGGAGGTGGAAATCGGGAACGAAGTTTGGACTCCAAATATTGCCATAAATATTCAATAATATTCAATTCTGGAGACTGAGGGGGCCAGGCGAGATGTTCAACTGCATTGTTATGCTCTTCGAACCATTCTTGAACACACCTAGCACTGTGGATAGGGGCGTTGTCGTCTTGAAAACGCGGTCGTTCTCCAGAGAATACAGTCTGGACAAAAGGATGGACATGATCCCCTAGAACGCTTAGATAGTTATTTAATTTGATCCTTCCATGCAAAATAACAAGTGGCCCAAGACCGCGCCAAGGTATTGCACCCCATACCATAATGGAGCCACCCCCGTGCTTCACAGTCGGCAAGAGGCATTCAGAATGAAACGCCTTTTTGGGCGTTCTCCAGACATAAACGCGTCCGGTCGTCTGAAATAGTGTGAATGACGATTCCTCTGACCATATTACCTGTTGCCACTGCTGTGGGGACCAGTCTTTATGATCTCTGAACCATTGGCGTCGCTTGAAAGCATTAGCTGCTGTCAACAAAGGTTTACGAATTGCCACTCTGCTATATATGTTCGCAGCATGAAGTTCCCTTTTGACAGTTTTTGTTGAAACGGGGTCCTGGAGATGACTGTTCATTTCGGATGTTATCTCGGATAACAATTACTTGTGCTTTCGGGCTACTATGCGCTTCAAGACCCGTCTATCCCTATCAGCAAGCTTGGACTTTCGGCCACTGTTGTGCTTTGAAGACGTCGTCTTACCCTCTTTCGTGTACGCTGTCATAACGGCTGATACCGTACTCCTTGCAAACCTCAAAAGGTTTGCTTTTTCCGTAACCGGTGCTCCAATTAAACGCGCTCCAACTATCATTCCTCTTTAGAACTCTGACAGGTCTGATATTTCAACTTATCACAGACAGTTCGATAGAACCATGCAACGTAGGTGACTGCTGTTGAGAGACTGATAACTTCCTCTTCACGCTCACTAGGTGGCATACTTCTGTTGCAGGTGGCGCGGCTGTACTGCAGGTGTGAAATACGTCATACTTTTTCACCGGTGTTCGTATTATTTTGTACTCCATCTGTATATATATATATATATATATATATATATATATATATATATAAACTTAAATACAGAGGCTGTTCACACATTTTTTAGATGATTTTGGTATGCGGTAATAAAAAATCGTTTGCTGCAAAAGAAATAATTGCAATTGTACTATGTTTTAAAAGTCAAAATTATCGTCTGCGGCTTGAAAGTTTTGTTTTTATTCAAAATGGCGTTTTTAACAAAGCAGTGGTTCGAAGGCTGCATTTATGCTCTTTCCGAAGAGAAATATGTATACTCCGTTATCCAAAAACGATGTGAGAGTCATGGTTTTGTGATATCTATAGTTTCGATAGGTAATATCGTCAACAAAAAGGGAAAAAAAACGTCAAATTGGAGCCTCAAGTGGGACAAAAATTCCAAACAAGTATTCAAGGAAAAAACGGACATCTTCGACTATTGCAAAGGTACGTTGTTTAACGTTAAAATAAAATCCCCCTAGTCACAGGACAGTTTCAAAATCATTAAAATGCTCGGTTTACACTGTAAATAAAATGATAAACTTTGGTTTAAATCTTAAGAAAGCGATAAAACGCAATGTGCATCGTCTTCCAAATCATATCGCTGAACGCAGGACACGCTGCAGAATTCTATATGAGAAACACGTATCCAAAGAAAAATGGAAAACGATTGTCACAATAGATGAATCATGGGTGTATTTAAATGACTGCAACAAAAAAAGAGACATTTATTATCATAAAAGGGGAGAAAAAATTTAAGTACATTGTGGTGTATTCACACTACACCGAGGTTCTTTCTCTGGCATAGGGACCGTGAGGTAGATAAAACTAGTCATCTAAACGACACAAACATTTATTGACAATTTAACAAAATATTACAACCAACTTTGAGCACGAGGTGGGCAAGTCTATTGCATCTTACCAGACCCCGTCTCCTTCTACTCATTTCTTCCGACGATCCCTTCACCCCCTAGGGTTCAACGCCCTCGCAGCCAATCCCTCTGATTGGTGAAAGAAGGGGGGGATATCACGGGGTACGGCACTTCTGCAAACATTACACTACACCCCCCACACAAGATAAGTTTTGGGGGTTCAAAAACAACAAGCACTAATCTGACAATTAGTAATGTTTGACCTAATTTCTAACATTCAAATTAATAAAATACCACTTAAACACTTATATAACACCTTAAAAGAAAATTAATAAGTATGAAAAATACTGATTCAGCACTTACTCACAAATTTTTCTAGTAAACAAAAATATCATACTACTACGGAAATTCGACAGACGTATAGAAGACATCACACACAATTTCTTTACAGGGATCCTGTAAAACACTAAGAAATTAGAAGGTTAGTATTGTAAAAGCATATTTCAATGACACGTAGAAATGTTTTGGGAACACAATAGTTAGTCATAGTGCACTTCACTAAAGTTTGTGAGTCACTTAGTTCCAGAGTCCTTTAACTATTGATATCAAAATAAACGGGGTAAGGCATCCGCGTTAGGCATCTTTGCCCCTGGACAATGTTTCATAGTTATATTATACTTTTGTAGTGCAAAAACCGAGCGCTGCAGCCTGGAGGATTGTGGAGCACACCTTGTTAAAAAAGGTAAGGGATTATGATCTGTATAAAATTCGATCTCTGATCCAAATATCCACGTTTCAAATTTCTTGAGACTCCAAACGATCGCAAATACTTCACGTTCGATAGTTGACTAATTTTGTTGGGCTTGGGTTAATTTTTGGCTTGCATAAGAAATGGGATAAATTCTTTCTTCAAACCTCTGCGCTAAACAAGCCGCTATCCCAACCTGCGAGGCATCTGAGTAGATGATGAACGGTCTTCCAAGAATAGGCGTGAAGAGCGAAGGAGCATTCATCAATGCAGACTTCAGTTTATGAAAAGAAGACTCGTGTGCATCAGACCAAGGTATAATGTCAGGAACCTTCTTCTTCGTTAATTCCGTAAGTGGGAAGGCTAACTCTGCATAGTTAGGAATGTACTCACGGTAGTAATTACATAGTCCCAGCACACTACGGAGTTCTTTCTTTGTCTTGGGTCTAGGCAATTGTTCTATGGCTTTCTATGGCTTCAATGTCATCGATATATGCTCTAGCAAAGTCTCGGTATGAGGAAAGAGCTATATTCATAACTCTCTGAAAAGTCGCAGATGCGTTCTTCAATCCGAAACTCATGACTTTAAATCTGTATTGCTGTCTATGGGTCTTGAAGGCTGTCAATTTTTTACTTTCTGGGTCCATCGGAATGGCCCAATATCCCTTTAATAAATCTAACGTCGTTATCACGTTGGCTTTACCAATAGAATTAATTAAATCGGTTGTCTCTTCCATGGGAAAATCATCTGTTATCGTTGCTATATTCAAGGCTCTAAAATCGACACATAACCGCATTCTTCCATCCTTTTTCTTAACACACACAACTGGGTATGCTATCTCATCATCGCTTTCTTCAATCAAATCTAAGACTAAGCGCTCTTTAACTTGCTCATCTACCTTCGGCTTTAGTGATTCGGGAATTCTAAATACAAAAGGTTTCTTCCTTTCTTCGTTCGGTTTCAAACGATTTTATGTGCTCCCACTTTCGCAATTTTCACATTTCCCGTAAACAACATATGATGTTTACTCAGTAAAGTCAACAATTCTCCAACCTGGGTTTTATTTAAATGTGCGCATTCAAACTGTTTTAAAATATCTTCAATATTTACATTAGACGAATTAGGTGTTGGATGGATTTCTCCAAATTCTTCCTCATTTTCAAATACTACACCTACAGCTTGAACTCTGGGATGGTACTGCCTTATTTCGCTCACATGCACATGCCTTACTTTCCCATCCGCAAGTTTTACTTTATAAGAATGTAGATTACACCTTTCAATAATCTCGCCTGGTCCTGTCCACCTAGCGTATAATTTGTTTGCAGAGTCAGGAATTAAAAGATACAGCTGCTCCCCAATACTAAATTCTTTCATCCATGTACGTCGATTAAAATAATTTGCGTAAGCTTTCTGTTTGTCAGCTGCAGAAAAGGAAGCATGCTCAGCTGCTTTTTTCTAAGTTAATTTTTAGGTCTTGCAAATATTCTGCAACAGTTTTATTTAGTCCAAACGGAATGGGTATCTCCCCTGCCCAACTCGATTTTAATACTGCTAACGGACCACGGGCTTCTCTTCCATACATCAATTTAAATGGAGAAACCCCTGTCGTGCAGTTGGGTACTTCTCTGTAGGCAAATAACAAAAAGGGTATATGCTTATCCCAATTCGATGGGTTGCTTCTAATTATGTGATGCATCATGTTTTTGATAACTTGGTTATACCGCTCAACCAGTCCATTACTAGCTGCGTATCCAGGCGTGGAAAATCTAGGATGCGAGTCCAAACGTTTAAGAAATTCCTGGGTCAACTGAGATATAAAGTTGGTGCCCTGATCACTGGCGACAACATTAGGAATTCCTGTTCTAGAAAATATCTCTAATAAAGCATCACACGTTGCTTTCGCAGTTATAGACCGTAATGGCACTGCTTCCGGCCACCTTGAATGCTGGTCCTGTAAACATAGAATATATTTATGCTTTCGAGCAGATGGTAGTTCTATAGGCCCAATTATGTCTACATTGACTACCGCAAACGGTAAATTTGGCCTTACCACGGGTGAGATAGGAGTTTTATCACTGGCCCTCTCCAGTTTTCTTAACTGACAGTTCTCACAAGTTTTTATGAAATCTGCAATGTCTTGAGTCATGTTTGGCCAAAAGAAGCTTAATCTGATTCTTTCTCTCGTCTTCTTTAAGCCCATATGGTTTCCAAATATAGATTCGTGTGCTAATTTTAATACTTGCAAACGTCTCCCCTTTGGCAAAACTAACTGCGAAACAGCTTCTCCTACGACCTTATCTTAGTGATAAATCAAATCGTCAACCATAAAAAAATTTCCTTTTCCACATTTTACATCTTTTCTTACTTTCTGGAGAGTTTCACATTTAATTTGTTCTAATTTCAATTTCGCAGCTTCCGAAAGTTGAGTCTCCATTTGACGCCCCGCTTCATTTTCTTCTTTATTTGCGTCTGTTTTCTCTACGCTTCGTTTCTTGATCTCACTTTCCATCACATAAATATTCAGCTTATCTTCGGCATTCGAACTTTCCCCGACGGGGGTAATAGCCGGCGCTGTTTCTCCCTGCTCTTTTTGGGACCCATTCCCCGTTTGACATTCAACCCTCTTCCACCCATAAATTTTATCGGTCTCAGTATCCCTCTCCGTAATCGTGTTTTCGGTTCTCAGAAGCTCATATACATATGGGGGTAGCAGGCATCCAGCGGCCAGTTTCTCCGTGGAGGCCGCTACTATTGATATTGGATACGTCATCTGGCTGCAGGTTTCATCAGCCAGTGCAATCTCTATAGAATGTAACTTCGCCTCTACTCTTTCGTTAAACGCGGACATCAAAACAATTTTACCCTGTGATGCTTCGTTACTAAGCGGAATATGTTTATCTTTCAACACGGTGATCTGTATAGCACTGTCTAATACAGCGGGAATCTGTTTACCACCGATTAAAATGCTTACATATTTCAAAGCTTGAATATCTGGTTTAGGAGTGAAATATGGGGATGCGAATTCCGCTATTATAGCGCTTTCTTCGATTGATTTGCTATTCGGTTTTTTATTCTGATGGCTCGTAAACTCTTGAGGTTGTTCCGAACAGCTTTTCGCCAAATGTTCGGTGGATGAACACACAAAACAATGTTTAATTGGTGTCATTCTATAATTGTTACTCCGGTCTTCATAATTTCGTAATGGTGGGGGAATATATTTGTCACTTCTTTCCTTATTCATCCCCTTTTGGTAGTTAGTTTCATATTTCGTAAACGATTTCTCTTTAGACATAAAATACAAGTCGCATTCTTTGGCTAACTGTAAAGGCAAAAAAAAATGATTCCCCTTGTCTTATGCTTATGTGAGCGGCTGTCTCTGGATCAAACGTTTCTATTAGTTTATCTGCTATAATCAGTTCCTTAAGGGATTCAAAAGTCTTTACTCTTCTTAATTTGCAATAGTATTCTAATGATGTCGTTAATCTTGAAATGAATTGAATGTGGGTTTCATTTGAATTTTATTTTGCTTTACGGAAATTTTCTAAACACTTTTGAGGCGTTGGTTCATACTCTCGAAGAACAATTAATTTAAGATTTTCGTAATCATTCAATTCTTCCTGTTTAACATAAACTAATAAATTAGAGGCCTTTTTCTCCTAGTAAGTTTAATAAAATTTCCGCCTTCAACTCCTCTGGTACCTTTTTGGTTAGGAATGCGCGTTCTAACGAATCAAAAAATACACCCCAATTTTCAGGTCTCGTTGGTAGAGCTAATGTTAAAGTAAGAATACTTTTGATTAAACTTTCTATACTAGTCCCACCTTCAGAAGTTACTCTGGTTTCTGTCTCATCTGCATTTCTTCCCTCAGCCCGAATTCTAGAGAGCTCTAATTCGTGTTTTCTTTCCTTTTTTAATTTTTCTTTTTCATGTTTTCTCTCACTTTCTAATTTTTCTTGTTCATATTTTCTCTCATTTTCTAATTTTTCCTTTTCCTCCCTAATTTGTCTCTGTTCTAAAATATCCTCTGCCCGTCCTCTTACAAACTCGGGATCTTTCTTGTATTCCTCGGATTCAATAATATTATTTTTAAGATCTGAAATTCTCGCATCGGGGATCACTTCTGCCCCAAATTCTTCGCAAAGAAGTTTAAAGTCCTCTGTCTTAAATCCTTTAAACATTTTCTTAACTTAACTTCAAATGTTCATTAACTTATAACAAATCTTCTTACCTGTCTTTTCCTAGTCACAGGTATTCCCTTTAATTCAGGTATTGCACCTGCACACACTCCTACGATAAGCACAGTCCTATGATAAACCTTACCTCATCCCTTGAACATGCCAATGCTGGCGACTGCGACAATGTGGTGTATTCACACTACACCGAGGTTCTTTCTCTGGCATAGGGACCGTGAGGTAGATAAAACTAGTCGTCTAAACGACACAAAAATTTATTGACAATTCAGCAAAATATTACAACCAACATTGAGCACGAGGTGGGCAAGCCTATTGCATCTTACCAGACCCCCGTCTCCTTCTACTAATTTCTTCCGACGATCCCTTCACCCCCTAGGGTTCAACGCCCTCGCAGCCAATCCCTCTGATTGGTGAAAGAAGGGGGGGATCACGGCAATAATAGTGTGCAAACATTACACTACATACATGGTTCAAAGAATCGAAGGAAAGTTTTTCTAAGGGATTCATGATTGTTTTCTGGTTTTTCTTATAATGGCAAATTAAAAATAAAGAGAGTGCGAAAAAATGTCAAGATTAACTCCAAATACTATCAGGAACATATTTTATCTCCAATTTTTCTGAATGAAATACCATCGCTTTACCCACAGTGCCATCAATCTGTGAGACTCCATCAGGACAAAGCTAGCAGTCACACATCAAAATCCACTGTAAATTTCCTAAAAGAAATGGAACAAAAAACTGGTATCAAGGCCATACCCTTCACTGATATCCCTACTAAATCTCCCGATGTATCACTTATGGATGTTTGTGCTTTCGGACTTTTAAAATACGCATTATCCAAATGTCGTCCCAAAACCCTTACAGGACTCTGGAAAGCTGTTCAGGAGGCATGGGATAGACTACCTCTTCTGACACTTCAAAAGGCATTATTATCCTGGAAATTGCGGTGTCGAAAGATAGTTCAGAATAAGGGATGTCAAATAAAACATTTAAAACACAAGAATTTTATGTAATTTAGTTTTGTGAATACAATATACATCGTCTAAAAAATGTGTGAACAGCCTCTGTAGATATATAGATACTAGCTGAATAACAGTTCTTCGCTACGGAGTACACTCAAATTAAATACAACGGTCAATGTATGCAACTAATTTGTATGTTTAATATCTATAAAACATACTTATTTGTATTAAATTCTTAAATATCTTCCATCTCAATTAATCCAGTGGTTAAATTTTATCTTTACCGTATTTTAATATTATTTTGTCAATTCATTTCTTTGTTAAGCACGTGACGATAAATTAATTTAAGGTATCACAAAAAGGAAAAGAAACCACGCGATCAGCATTTAATAAATTAAATTCTAAAAATTAATCCTTAAAATTTCACCAAAATTCAGAAAATGGTGGTAAAGATTCGAAAAACATTTAATTTTAAAGGAATTTTTGTGATCTTTCTTGTGATGTAAATTTTATAACCCTCGAATTATTATTTTAAATGCAAACTTTAAAGAATGTTACAAAAACAGATTAAAAATTCAATTTAAAAAAAAATCTAAGAAGAGTTTTTCAAAAAATTTTCTTAGTGCACCCCTATACTATAACGAAAATCGCCATACAAAATTTCAGCCCTTTAGGTCCAGCAGTTTAGTCTGTACGTTATCTATCTGTCAGTCAGTCAGTCAGTCAGTTACGGAACTGTTTTATATATATATATATATATATATATATATATATATATATATATATATATATATATATATATATATATATATATATATATATAGATGAGTATGTGTCTGTGAATGCATATATGCGTGTACTTCGTTTTTGTGCATAGAATACCATAGCTCTTAATTTTTGGAACGTAGAACAAAGTATAAAGTTTGAGTAATCCACAGAATAGATAACGCAGGGAATCTAATTTGTACGGTATTCGAATTACTTTGAAACATAGTCAAATTCATAATATTTTAAAATAACGCGCATAAAATTAAGCCTCTAAATTTATACTACAGTTTATATGTATTTATTTCATCAAAAATCGTAAGAAATATAATAGTTTAGTTTATTGCATTTTATGTTCAAGAAATTTCTCTTTCTCATTTTTCTATTACCGATGTAGTGCCTATGAATCATCGTAATTCAGAGTTAAATAGCTGTGTAAGCAAAGATTCCTGGGGGATTGCGTTTTTTCTTACTTTTCTCTTTCCCGTAACATTCCGCATAACTCTTACAAATGAGACAACAATAATCAAAGGCAAATTCTGTACAAGATATGTTTCGAATCATAAAGAGGAAAGACATCAGACTGATCGATAGTAACCGGGTCTTATGTTTACTCTGAGAATATCATATTTTGATGAAATTATGTGATTGAAATAAATTTTTTATATTCATCCTCGGGGTAGGATTATCTAACTTTTTAAGAACTTCGAGTATTACGTTAAATATTTGGAAAATTACAAAAATATGCAAATCTGAGTTATTGACATTTTTTGTGGACATTTATTTTGGGAAATCTTCAGAAATTTTTTATCCTATTATGTTGAGATAAAATATCTACCCCACATATCACCCTATATAAATAAAGAATTTTATCCTATTTTTAAAGCCATATTATATCTATAATTGTATCGTATATTTAATTTTACTAAATGCAGTACGCATCGTGTAGTGGTTAGAGTCGGGGGCTTTCGACAAAGCGGGCGCGTCCTCGATTACCAACTAAAGTATAGTTTATTTACTTACTTAATGTATACCAATATGTTCATGATACTATGCTACATTCTTACAACTGAATAAAACATTAGCTCCCACTCTCTGCAACAGTTTAATCACGAACTTTTCAAAGTAATTCATCCTGTCACACAGAATTTAAATATATTTTCATAACTTACGGTATATAATATAAATTTCAGCTTTTTAAAGAAGGTCGAAGTCATATAGCAGAGGTGGAGAACGCGCGCCGTTGAGGCCGCATGCGGCCTCCTGCTAGCACTTGCATTAATTAATATTTAATTATATAGATTACAACAATTTCCAAATCAATAGAATTAAATAAAGAACGGCATGAATATATGCACAGTGTAGGCCAAAATAAAGTTGACATTTTGAAATTGTTGTCTAAAGTCGCTACAATTGTATATTTATCCAAATGAGCTTCGTTTACCTTGATTGTATGATACTTTAACTACACTTTATATGTAATTTAATGCTCAGAGTTTCTTAGCAATACTACCAGACATGCTATATGATCTCTACACAAAAGCTATTTTCTTACAATTATTGTTGTGACTGACTCCATGTACGTTAAAAGTATTCTTTTTCTGCAAAAAAAATAATAATTAATGATTAATGTTATAACAAGTTTTTATCCTTATGTGAATACAAAAATATTTTATATTGTAACTTTTTATGTAAAATAATAACTAAATAAGGACTTAATTTTTTTGTTATTTTTTTATATAATGCACCAAATTGTTAAAACTATATCTAACTATAATAATTTCATAAAAGTCACATTTTTAGGTTCATCAACTTATGCGGTCTCCTTTATTACTACCTAATTTACATGTGGCCTCTAATGGTAAAATGGTTCCCCACCTCTGTCATATAGCATTAGCTGATATGCTTAATTTTCAAATCTAAATTTAAACAACAAAGTATTATCAGGGATAATTTTATTCTTGTCTTCTGTCATATCTGGAAATATAAGATTTATAACTATAAAATATTTTGATGACAAATACATAAAGAAGACATGCCGGTAAAGAGAAATGAAACCAGAATAAGAATTGCTTTCTATCCTGCCATGCGAATGTGAAATATATTCACTTTTAAATCCTTTGACAGTTCTAGAGCTTTTGATATTTCAAACAAATATAAAAAGCAACATAACTCTGTTACTAACACATCCCCAATTGGAAACTTTTAATCAAAAGGATCATTCAAAATGAAATTTTATTTTAATTGCGGTAATCTATTATTTAGCTGTGTTATAGTTAAACCTGTGTTAGAAGAGAAACAAAATTATTAAAACAACATCAAACTTATCGGCATTATTTGAGCTTTATTTGAGCATTTTGAAATTAACTTACATTTCTAATTATCAAATACATTAAAATATACAGGATGGCGAAAATGATACAAAATCAGCAAACTGGAGAAAGAAAATTGTGAAAAAGGTCCAAGAATGTTTACTCTTAATGGCAAAACCTTGGAGCACCTCTTTAGTTGGTAATGTGGAATGCTTTATCTGCCTCGGAATTTAAAAGATATTATTTTCTTGATTTTAATAATTTTCAGTCACACCTACTTTTTCAAAAGTGATGAAATTTATTCTTGCCATTATGGGAACCCCGTGATCTATGCTTAATCAGAATTGGAACTCGTCTTTTCGTAAACTATTTATCATAACTTAACTTCTCCCTGAAAGACCTCCAGTTTCGTTGTTGCATTATCTGGTGAGATTGCTATGTATACGCTCGCCATACGGTTTTAAGTTGATTTTCATATCTACAAATTAATCAGAACTAATTGCATTATAATACAGCATTTGGTACTTGAAAGAATTCATATTTTGAGAAAACCACCATTAAACTGGCTTTACTAATGATCTCAAATGCAACACAAATTATAACAGTATCTACGGATCTGCGAATTTTTAAATAATCTTTGCCCCTACTCGGGCACTAGTTACTAAATCTGTATGGTTTCTCTAAATAATACATTATTTATTCAGTCAAGAATTAGAAAATCTGCTATTTCTCTGATTTAATTATACCTAACATGAATAACACTCATGAGTCAATAACATTCTAGTTCGATGAATTCTTTAAAAAAAATTAAATTTACACTTTCGGAAATAACATCTTAACTTTATTTTTTAAAATTAGCTGAGATTTCATATTTTAAAGAAATGGTATGATTAATAGTATTTCAAATAATGAAATCCTAAAATCTTTATACATCGTCTTTTACATACTTACTTCATTTGCTCTTGATCTGTTAAACTCAATCTAAACATTTTTAATTTTATGAAAACAGATAAACATATAATTAAGAAAATTTTCTTTCATTATTTACTTTCTCTAATTAGAAATCTTCTGTGAGAATAAAAGCAATGGTAAAAAAAAAACTTCTATCACAATATTAAACCTTGCATAACGTATCAAATAACTAATATAAATAAACTAATATAAAATTTTTCAAGGTTTATAAATTCAGTTGCTTTAATTTACAAAATAAAATATTTGGCTCTCCGAAGGATTTTCACTTATTTAATAACAGGAACCAATTCATAAAATCTTCCTCTATTTTACTCGAAACGAATTTTTGAAAAGTAAAGTTTCGCTTTGAGAATAAATATATACATTAAGAACAATATTTATCGGACAGTGACCGATATTATCGGAAACTGACAAACATCACGAGCAGAAACTTTTATAAAGAAGCTTTTAAAATATTATACTCATCCTCGAAATAAAATCTTCTTTATCGCTGCGCATGCATAATATATTCAATAAAAATGTCAAAACCAATTATTAAAACTCTTTCAAATAGCTGAAATTTGCGGAGGTGTTATGTCTAAAGAAAACAAAGGTTGTTAAGGCCCAAAGTCTGCATTAAATCAATGAATGAGATACGGGAATATTTAAAAAACGTGGTTTGAACTCTATAATGTAATGTATAAAAGAAGAAAAGAAAGATTATTTAATTGAATAAACTTCATAAAATGATGCATTCGTAAGTGAAATATTGTAAATTAAGTTATTGTAAGTAATTAAATAATTTAGTAAATATTTCATTTGCTTTCAAAAAACTTTGTAAGCATCCTCAATTACTGAAATAATTAATATTTCTTTTAAAAAACTTCATATCATTCCCTTTAAATGAGTATCGAGTATAAGAATTTAATTTTAAAATCAAGTGCGTTTTCGACTCACTTGACATTAAAATTAAATTAATAAATTCTATCGGTGCATGAACTTCTTAGAGTTTAACTTATCTTGTTGCTGACCAGTTTTTTAGATTTTTATACTTCTAAATTAAATAATTTTGTTACTTAGAAGGAATTATTTTTATTCAAACTGTTTAGAAACGATTAATGTCAGTAAAATCAAATTTTCCCTTGAACATACAACTTTGACATGAAATTGTCTTTGTAAGGGCTGGAAAAAGCTCAAAATGTCATTTTCCTGGGCTCGGATCGATTGAACTCTTTAATTATTTCAATGTTCATAAGATTTAAATAACTTTAAGTAGTAAAAGGAAAGAAAATTGACAAATGCAAGTATGTAAATATTCATTTTAGGAGTCATTTAGAGGAACAACAATATTGTGTTGCTATTTAATTAGGTTTTAATTAGAAGTATCTGTTGAAGTGTTTGAAGCATCAATACCTCTCATGCATATATATATATATATGTACGAGCAGCCTTTGACACCCGCCGCTGACTCCCGCTGCTGGTGCTTCTGTTTTCCGGCCAGCGCCCCCTGTGCACTCCCCTTGAAACACATGGAGAGGAGAATTGACTTTAGTAGTGGCAAGACGTGACAATTGCAGCAGACGGGATGCTTGTAACGATGTTATATATTCATTGTTATATGTTCTATGTAATAGTTAGTTTAAATATAATGTGTTAGTCTAGTGACGTGACTCTACCTTATTTTGAACTACTACTTTATTCTACGTAAAAGTGTGAGTTCGCTTTTGAGTGCTGCTTGAATTTGAGTCACTTAATGATTTAGAAGTTTTATGACGACCCCTAAAACCTCTAGACCCGCAGCTTTCTTACTTACACACACACACACACACATTGTATTTACATTTTAATATTTCATAACGTTTTCATGTTTCATAAAATTATTTGAATTTTGAACTGTACAAGATATTCTAGTTCAGAAGAAATCAGTTTTTTTAGCTGTAGTTAACTTAGTAAAAGCAGTATTTTCATAGCAAAAGTTTTAAAATTAGAGTACTTAAACTGGTGTTAGGAAATCGAAATAAGGCAAAAGAAAAAGTAAATCTAGATAAACTAGATTTTTCATTTATAATTGTTTTTAATTTTTTAAAGCCAGGAGGAAATACATTATTGCCAATTTTCCAAAAGTAATTATATCCCTCACTTTTACAAAATAATAAATGAGCAATACTTATTATTCATTATTAATTATTATTTATTAATGATCATTTATACGTTATTATGAATATTATATTTTTAACTATTATTATGAATATTTATTATGCATCTTGAAAATTTATTAAGAATATTATATTTTGAATTTACTGTTATTATGAATATTATTATATTAAATTTAATGAAAAGTTGCAACTCAGCTTATACATAGAGGACCTTATTTATCTATAGGATTTTTCTCTCATTCTTAACAAAATAATGCACGGGATTAGGACTTCGCTTTATAATTCTTTCAAAATCATGCATAAGTTTCAGGTCCATATATCTTAAATTTGTTTCGAAAAGCAATTAATTTGGCTTTGATTTAAAACTGAATGGCGAAAACTGTCGTGGACTGAACATAAGCCAATACGAATATTGAATTTTATGAGGGCTGAGGATGAAATCAATTGATTCTTACGTATTTGCATTTGCAGTCTCAGAAAATAAATTCGATCAGAATAAAAGAACTGCATTAAAACAAAAGATCTTCAATCGATAATTTGAAAAATTGTGATTATTAGCGTAATAAGTTTTATTAATATATGAAGAATAACTTTATCCAATTCTATAATGAAATATCGAATATCTTTTATAAATTATTCCTAAATATTGATTTTTCAATTTATCCGGTTGAAATAATAAGTATCTGCGTATTAAATGCCTAGCCTTTAATATGGAAAATCTTTACCAGATAGTTTTTTTTATTATAATACAAGTAATATTTTTATCCCTTTAGTTCCTACATGATTTTAGGGTCTTAATTCGGTCATTTCTAAGAAGTACACATCTGAGAAAATGTTCACTGTGATGAAGGTATGATACGGCACATAACTTTAACCCGCACAAAACGGTTTGGTGTCTTCTAGGGTAACAGCTATAAACTATGATTAATGGGATCTCGCTGTTAAGGCAAGTTAAGATATTTCTCCGAGTTATTGGCTGTTAAAGAACTTTCAAGCTCTCTCTTTTATGATTTATAACTTATATGTAGAAAGGTAGACAAAATTATTAGTCTGCCAGAAATTATCTAGTGAAATTAAAATTTTCAATTTGAATTTTATATTTAATGACCTGTAGAAATGCAACGAGTTCAATAACTTATATATATAAGACATTGTTTTCATTTATTAAATGCGTCCTTTAAATCTATGTTGTTACTAATATTATTGCATTGAAGATTTTGAATAAAATTTATTAATTTCAGAAACAAATATCGTTTTTAAATTTACTGTAACTTTTTACAAATACATATTTGTTTTTATGTGTGTTCCTTTAGGGTATATTTTCTAGCTTCATCAACCATTATCAGGCGAAAATAAACCAGGAGTCCCCCAAGGAAAACAGATGGGGCTAATTTTGGAATATAAATTCCCTTTGTCGAAATAATTGGGATGAGAGCCATTTGTTGGAACTCATTTTTAACAGTAGCTTTATTTAAAGCTTATGGCAAGTGGTTTAAGGCAAGAAGATGTTTACAGACCAGTTCACTTTTAATAGCAAGTAAAAAATGCCTATATTACTCTAAAATACACTTTCTTGATAATCACTCTACATAATTTCAAAAACTTTCCATTTTATCTTTATCAATGGAAATGACTGCAGAACATATGCATTTGATAATCAACACTAATTCTCAAATGCAAATAACGCAACATTTTAAGCATTCCAGTTACTTTTATCTCAATGCTTGAAATATAACACTTCCTATAAGAATCATATTTTCTAGCTTAAAGTTTGTTTTCAATATTCTTTCATATGATTTTTTTCGCATAGGATTTTATAAATATTCAATTACACTATTCGAAGGAATTTCTAACTACGAGTTCAAATTTCTTAATACTTTCTGCAAGACAGTATCAATCCTTCAACGGATTAACAATTAATCTGGAAGCCATGCATTTACAGATTATAGGAAGGATTTAAACTTATCCAAACGTCACTCTTCCTACGTTGTCTCATGTCCCCTCAAGATTATCTCCTTTGTTTTGACTTAACATTTTGTAAAAAAGAAATCGGATTGTAAAAAAGAAATAGAAATATTTCCAACTGTTTTCAACTTATTCTAATGGTTTACTGTTAAAATCAGTCAAAACACTAAAAAAAAGAAAATGTAGAAATACCTTATAGTCACTGCCCTCTTTACTCCATTAAAGAGTGTTATTGTGTGGGCTTCAAGCTTATGTGGCTAATAACTGGATAATTTCCTTGTACTGGCTAATTTACGCGCTACCTTTTAACACAATTTGAGGTTTTTATACAATTCAATTAACTTAATGGTAATAAAGTTACTGCTGGCTTGAGGTTGGTAGACTTGGGTTGGAGCTCAACACAGGTACTCTGAATCTCTGGATTCACGGTGCTGGTTTATATGTCAACAGTTACATTATCTGCCGGCTGGCTCCTATCTCTGAGCTAGAATTTGCTTACATTAATTGAACTGGTATCTAAACTTGTTTGTTTTGTCTGTGTATTTTGGAAAGGAAAAATTATTTGTTTTTTTTTCCATTTTCATGCATACCAAATATAAGGTCTGGGTAATTATTGTTTTATTACAAAGCAAAAATTTACGTATTAAAAATTTGGGGTGCTTTTCTAAATTTCACTGGTTAAAGTCTTGACTTTCTGTGGTTCGGGTTGTGAGGTTCCGGGTTCGTATCTGAATGGTGAATTAAGGAATTCCATTATTGTAAAGTGCTAAAGTGCGCTAATTTATCTAAAACAATTTGTTTAAATAATTATTGTGGTAACAATAAAATAAAAAAAATCTTTAATTGAATTGAAAAGCTTGATTTTCTTTTCGTTTCTGCAATGTATTATGGTTTTAATTAATGGCTAATGTCTAGGATTATGGTTAAAATGTATTGAATTCTAGTTTATGGTCTACGTAGTTCGTTGAGTACTTTGTGATTTATTTATTGTATTGTTTATTTAATATATGGTTAATGTGTTGATTATTAATGCATTGTTAGTATTTATATGAAATTTCTATTGCACTTAATATTGTAACTGTAAGTGAATTGTGGATTTCTTGGGTGTCGTCTTATATGTACTGCTAATGCGCTAGGAATCAATCGATGCAGTTGACTTATTTGTAAAATTTGTTATTGTAATTTGGAATATATAATTTAGTGTAATCTGTAAACTGTAGCTTGTAACAATTTGTAATTCGTGCTTTGTAACTTTTAATTCATGTAATTCAACATTTTCTCTACTTCAGGCTCTCTGGGCAGTGGTTATTTTTTGTTATTGTTTTTACTCAATTCAAACCGAAATGTCATGTATTTCTAATAGTCGGGGATCACCAATGTATTCTCTGAAAATATGAATGTATTTGTATTTTAATTATTGATCTTTACAGTAAAAAAGAAAAGAGAGAAAAAAAAAAGTCGGACGGAACTGCAGTGGTACCGGGGACGCCTTTCTACCCTCTTTTATTTTTCCCGTTGCTATCCCCTTTTTGTGAGGTTTAACTTTTAATTTTGTTTAATTCGGACTTGGTGGAAAATTAGTCATTGCGCTCGTCCTCCGGACTTAGTGCTGGCGGGATTGTAATGGCACGACCTGTTATCTTTCTCTTCCTGATACGCGAAAGCGTGGGGGGCTGATGTGGAGTTTAGAGTTACTCCATTAAAGTATAATATGTTACACTTCTGAATACAATAACGTAATTTTCTTAAAGCAGCATTTTGTTTCGCAAAATAAAGAATATATCTTGCATTTTTTGTACAATTAAGAGTCTACAGCTGTGCCTATCTACCTATCAGCGGAATTATGAAATAATACTAAGTTATTCGTATTGGCAAATGCTGTTATGTAAAAAAGAGGTAATACTTGGTTTCTAATTTTAGTCCCTAATTGAAAATTTTCATTGAAGACCAGCCATATGCGTGACGTTGAATATGAGTATTAACTAAAGAATATTTAGATTGAAAAACTTAATCGAGATATTTTATATTTCACAGCAAAAGTTACTTTTTAATTTGCCGAAAACAGGAAAAAATGGCATATCAACATCTGTCCGAATGCCACAGTTATATATATATATATATATATATATATATATATATACATACTAGCTAAGAACCTGCACTTCGCTACGGGGTACATTCAAATTAAATACAACGGTCAATGTATGCAATTAATGCCAAAAAAATAAATATAAATATATATATATATATATATATATATATATATATATATATATATATATATATATATATATATATATATATATATGAAAGATATAAAATTTAAGTAGATCCCCTGTAAATTTTCTTCCCTTCCCATGCTTAAGATGGCATTACCAAATTCTGTTTTCATGAACCCAGGAATATTTTTCATAGCGTCAGCAATCCCTGGGCAAGCCACACTTTTCTATGCCCAAATAAGGCAATCGTCCTGCACAACTGATGCAGCTTGCAAGAAACATCTTTGGTCAGCAAATTCTTCAACCGCAGATACCTCTATACGCAAACCCCGGGAATCACTCGGGTGTTGGCTTTCCATTAGATAAGATGTCTGTTTAGCCACTCGGAAATAAATTTCTTTGTCTAATATTTCTGTAATCTGATCTTATTTCATTACAGAATTTATAGCCGGCAGGATGTTCTGCAGTGAGGATACCAGTTTTAAATTTTTAATTTCAATATGTAAATGGAGTTTTAATTAATTTTACCAGCACCCACCGTAAAACTTCATTCGCCCTTTCGTGCGTCGAAAATAGCAGCGAGCAGAAGTGGATTATAACAGACCTTGGTGGATTTACGCTGTTCGGTGACCTAGTTTTGAAGAAGCAATGCAGAAAGGGGAAAAACCCAATTTGAATCAAACCATGGACTTAACCGGTGAAAATAACGAGCGATCTCACGTCCGATTTTCAGATGTAGATATGTTTATAAAACTCTATTCAAATGAAGTGCCAATCGAAAATTACATCGCAGAATATGAGCAGGTTGGCATTAAATCCTATACAAAAAATTATATTCTTTCGCAAGCTGTGTACCGGAAATGTGGAACTATTTCTTCAATCCAAACCCCCCTGGATTTCAAGTGTTTAATTCCATACAAGAATTTCAAAAGCTTCTTTAGAATCTTCAAATGGTAATATTACGTACAAGAAATTTATGCGAGTCTACTTTTCACCTCAACGGATCATCCTTTTTTCAATATGAGTGCTCAAGTCTCTGTGTACGCGGCTCTCCTTTTTCTATGTGTCACTTATTACAGCATAAAATTGTTCCGCTTTCTTCACCTGCCCACAACGCCTCACTTTGTTTTGAATTACTCCATTCGTGAAATGCTGCTACTAAATTATGTTGTGCTGCAACCAGAAGAAAAATGTTTGCTCCTGCGTCAACAACTTGTTTCGGATCAGACTTTTTCCCACTCCTTCCCCTACGAAAGTTTGGATTTGAAGTTATGTAACCATTGGTGGTATATTTCCATAAAAATAAATGTTATGCCGAAGAAAAAAATTTTTAAAATAAATAAATAAAAAATAAATATTTAAATTGGGACTCTTAAAGGTCAGACGAATTGTCTATAAAATTGCACAACTTTTCACATATCTGTTTTTATGATTAATTGATTATCCTTAAGTAAAAGTTATAATGATAAAATTTTATGAAAGTGTGTAAGTTATGTATGTGAAATTATAATTAATGTTTTGAAATATGTTGATACTAAAAAGGGTTAGCTAAATCAATTACAAACGTAAATTTAATCATACTTTTGTTCAGAAATTTAACATTATATTTATTCTTTTTAAACTAGCCAAGAGCAGATCGTTCTTTTAAGTATCTGTTTCTCACACGCAGTTTTAAATCTCTAGTAAAATACGGAGTAAAGTAGGTCATTACTACTATAAACATGGGTCGAGAGGCAGCGTGCCCGTTATTGTATACACATAGTTGAAGGTTATGTTCCACAGCAATAAATATCGTTTAGCCATCCGCCGTTCAGACGAATCGGGTGTTTACGGAATTGTACTTGTTTTTCAATTTTATAATGTTTTCCTTTTTCCTTTCTCGCCTCAATAATGAGTGATTAATAAATATAATTTGTCAGAGCCTCTGTAAAAATAAGTCGCGTAAAAGTTAAATTTGCTTTCTTTCATTTTGTATGATGTATGTTCTTTCTTCGTTTCTCTTCCATGTTTTAATCAATGTTTTTTGCATTTGAGTCTTTAAATTATCCACATGAATATTTTCTCATCTTTATAAAATATTTTATAGATTATAAGAGTTAAGAATTTGTTTTATTATATTGAAGTATTAAAGTATGGTTTTGAATCCTCGTAATTTTATTATGTTGAAGGTTAGTCAGGAATATAAGTACTATAGGAGATTTTCTGGTGTAAAAGTAGAAATTCAAGGCGTAGTTTGTCATATAAACGGAGCGTCCTTCTAATAGCTGCTAGGGTACCATAATAAGCCACGGATGATTTTTCACACCCGTCTGCTAATAACTGTTCGCCCACTTCA
Source organism: Dolomedes plantarius (assembly GCA_907164885.2). NCBI lineage: Eukaryota > Metazoa > Arthropoda > Arachnida > Araneae > Dolomedidae > Dolomedes > Dolomedes plantarius. The sequence goes on along the minus strand of OU015494.1, from coordinate 18,131,564 downwards.
GAAATTTCTCAAAATAGAAAGAATAGAGAATAAATAAATAGGAAAAAAAATATAAAGAGAGATATGTTTGAATATATTGAATAAAGTGTGAGGAATATTACATATTTTATCAATTAAGAGAAGGATTTATAAGTTTTGAACAAGCATGAGCAGTTTTACATGTTTCTTTCAATTCACATATTGGTTAGAGTTTTTAGTTGATTATTGAATGATTATGAAAAGTACATGGATAATAATGAGAAGGAAGGGAAGTTGTTTGGAAGATTGTAAAGAAATTTGAAGGGCGATAAATTTTGATTCCATACATTTAAAAACAAATACTTTTCTCTTGTATTTTATGATGAGTTTTTGATTTAAAGGAAAATAATAATAGTGATAATAATAATGGTGATAATAATGTGAATGTCAGAGATCCGTTTCCTTTTTCTTTTGTTGGGTGCCTAACACCCCTTTGACTCCACTTATGTGGTTAAACTTTGTGTGTTAAAAAAAAAAAAAAAAACCTAATTTAAACTCTCTTTTTGAGCTACTTCTGTGTGTATTTATTAATGTGGATCTCATAAGCAATTGTATAGTTGTAGTATAATTTTGAGAAAAATTTCTGGAACAGGTGTGGTCTTCTACATTACATTTGAGTATTATAGGTGTTTTTATATTTTTGATATGTTAATAACTGATATTGTAATGAAGATTGTTGACACATGATGAAGATAACCTAACTTTGATGAATTTAGATACCTACCTAAATTTCGTAGTTAATTATATTTATTTAGAGAACCTTTGATGCTAGTTGGCCTTCCACAAATTACCATCTGAATTATTTTAAAAGAATATTTATTAAAAGCAATGTTGATGTGCTTAAGTTAAAGAAAAATTTTGTCAATGTTAGGGCTAACATGACATGTCACAGGTTACCCCTAATTTTGTCAAGTGTGTTGATGATCTGAGTTATATTATTTTTGTTGACACCGGAGAACCCTTTTGCTAGCACAAGGGGTAGTTCCTCCCACAGAGGGATGAGCCTCTTGCTGTCTTTGCATCACAGCACCCTCGTGATCACTGACAATCTTTCACGTTAGACATCACAGAGGATAGCCCATTTCACCTCCAGGTTTGTCAATTATGTCATGATAGGTACCAATGCTTTTAGAATTTGACTATTTTGAAGTGAAACTAGTGACGATGTTAAAGCACACAATGTTTTTGAATATTACCTAATATGAAGCTGATGTCCATTTACTTAATTAAGAAGTTATAACCAGTTATTTTGAGTTGTTCAATTTATGATCTTATATATTGTTAAAAAACTTGACAGGTATCTAAATTCTATGCTGTAATTGAAGTAACACTTTCAGAATAATATAACAAATCAATTTTATAATTATTAAGGTGAATTTTGAATTTTATAATATTTAATTTAATGTCATGATGCATTCTTTTCCTCAGTTGAGTTGTTCTTGTTTTGCTTTTATTTTTCTAATCTTTTTTTGAATAAAATTGTCGGGTTGTGATGGCCACACAACTCGAAATTTTTTTTTTTTTTTTCATTCGGCAAAATTTTTATTTTTGGATCTTGGGGTTTTTCTTTGAGAGCAACTACAGTTGACAAACTGAATCCATTTACCTACATTTGTTCATCCACAAAAATTTTCTTTTGAAGTGGCGGGAGGAATTTGTTTTAACCTCCTTTCCAACTTCATAGTCAGCATTCCTCAGCAAACGTGAGGATACACGGTTGTTTGAGAGAAATGTGATTTGTTTGTCAGAAGTAAGGTATGTTTAAGGTATTAAATGTGTATTGCTATTGAAACGAATTTTGATGTAAGGAAGTTGATTTATTAATGTAACAGTACTTTGAAGAAAAAGAAGAGATATTGATATGAAATGAATGTAAAAATTTATAATATTGTAATTTTGCATGAATAGAGAATTGTTATGAATATAAGAGTACCCAAGGAAGTTAAAAAAAAATAATAGAGTGAATTTTGATTGTGATATAAACAATGTCAGTATTAATAGAATATAAGGTGAAAACTAATAATACAATATGTGGACAATGTTAAGAGATAGTTTCCAGGTAGTGTAAATATTTATATTGTGTTTTATTCAAATCAAATATATCAAGATAATATGTCATGTAATCCTAGAATTTATGTTATCGTCTTATATTTTGAATACAAGTCTTAATTTTGAATTTATACTGTAATTATGGTTAAGTGCATTCGAAGCAAATAAGATGAAGGATAGTAGGGAAACCGCATGGACCTGCTATCTGGAGGAACCGTTGTGGAGTTTGCCAGATATTTTTGTAATCTTATGTTATATTCTGTATAATTGTAAAATTTTGTAGTTTATTTTTTTATGTTATGTATGAGAGCCTCCACCCGGGTAGACAACGTTTTTAAAATGGGGGGATATGAAAGATATAAAATTTAAGTTGATCCCCTGTAAATTTTCTTCCCTTCCCATGCTTAAGATGGCATTACCAAATTCTGTTTTCAAGAACCCAGGAATATTTTTCATAGCGTCAGCAGTCCCTGGGCAAGCCACACTTTTCTATGCCCAAATAAGGCAATCGTCCTGCACAACTGATGCAGCTTGCAAGAAACATCTTTGGTCAGCAAATTCTTCAACCGCAGATACCTCTATACGCAAACCCCGGGAATCACTCGGGTGTTGGCTTTCCATTAGATAAGATGTCTGTTTAGCCATTCGGAAATAAATTTCTTTGTCTAATATTTCTGTAATCTGATCTTATTTCATATATATATATATATATTTATAATAAATACGACGATCAAAGTATACAAATGATGTAAAAATATATATATATACAGTGGTACCTCGACTTACGAGTGTCTCGCAAGAGTTTTTCGAGATACGAGCATTCTCTCGGTAGATTTTTTGCTTCGAGTTACGAGCTAAAATTCGGCTTACGAGCAAGCTTCAGATATGCCACCGTTAGTTTGAGCAGCGAATGCCATGTTACGTGCTCATCAAATGAGAACACAAGAACCATATAATATTTACAACCTTTATGTACAATTATTATACAATTGTATACATATTATTCTGATACTAACAATTAGCACTGAACAATTTCCACCCGGGGCGGCTCGCTCTGCCCAAACTTGAGTCGCTCTCTGAAACCGAGCAGCGCCCAACCTCTTTCTCAGAGAAATAGCTTCAATTCCCTCCCCCACACTGGAACTCCCCATAGAGTCTCAATAAAGGGATGATCTTGGTCCTAGGATCGCAAGCTCTCCCACTTCTACGGATTCTAAGAAAACGTTGACCCCATGGGGGTGAACTTTTATATAGAGTATCAGAAAGAAGAATCTGAACATTACAGCACAGTGAACGATGCAACAATCGCCCAGCTTTCGTGTCTCACTCGTTCACTTTAATAGCGTAGTTGTAATAAAAGTGAAAGTGAGGAAAGTGGGGCGAAAACATAAAAAATCAACGCATAAGATTTAATTTTTCAGTTCAGCCTTTCTCCTCCTCTTCCATCAGCATCTTCAAGTCTGATTTCCAAGGTAAATGTTGTACATTACACTTAATAAAACACATTTATTGCAGTACATTCTATTGTATTGCGTTTTTATACAATGTTCGTCGTTTATAAGCACATTTTTCTTATTTAAAAACATGTAACAAAAAATTGCGGTGTTTTGGGGAATCCCGGAACGAATTAATGACATTTCCATTCATTTCAATGGGGAAAATTGATTCGAGATACCAGTATTTCGAGTTACGAGCTCCGTGATGGAACGAATTAAACTCGAGGTACCACTGTATGTTGAAGTCGAGGTAGCACTGTAGATATATTTATAAAATGTATATTTATATTTTTAATTTTTATATTGTAACAATATATTTATATATTTAATATATATTTATAAAAAATCATAAGGTATATTTTTATAGACAAAATAATATAGAAGAAAATATTCAAATTAAATCTAATATGGCATACTAAAGAATATAGTACAGTTAACATAGTACAGTTTGAGGAACATAATATCTTTTATCGTATTTTAATATTTTTTTGGATAATGTCCAATCGTCTGCGGCATTAGCAGGAAAATTTTTTTTTGTCTATTTAATTGTTATGCACGTGACGATAAATTTTTTTAAAGTACCAGAAAAATAAATCACGTGATCAACATTTAATAAATTAAATTCTAAAAATTAATCTTAAAAAACTCACAAAAATCAGAAAATGGAGCTAAAGATTCGAAAAAGATTTCATTTTAAAAGAATTTTTAGGATCTTTCTCGTGATGTACATTTTATAACCCTCAAATTATTATTTTAAATGCAAACGTATAAAAAATTACTAAAATAGCTTAAAAATTTAATTTAAAAACATCTAAGAAGAATTTTTCAAAAATCTTTCTTAGTGCACCCCTACACTATAAGAAAAATCGCCAAGCAAAATTTCAGCCCTTTAGGTCCAGCGGTTTGGTCTGTACGTTGTATGTCAGTCAGTCAGTTACGGAACTGTTATATATATGTGTGTGTGTCGGATGCTAGTGCTTCACGCCCAATCTATTTACGTAATTTCGACCTCTTTGGAATCATCATGCAGTCAGCAGTGGTCCGGTGGCGGTTACATATCAAACCTTAAAACCCCATCAAACAGCAAAATGTTGACAAAGTACCCATAGAACAGTCCAATTGATTTTACTAACATCTTTTATTAACTTCCAATTAATTACTCAGCTCCATCAAACAAATTCTCAATATCCCACCCAATTTAAATCTCTGCGCCTACGGCACACGTCCTTTACATTCCCTAGTTATCTATGACTCTGCCTATGTTCTTTGTTTCAACTTTAAAACCAACGCTTAGTGACGCTCATTACTTATACGTGATGTCATGCCGGATGATCTTTTTGCTAAACTAAGCATTTTCTTAGCGCCAAACGGCAAGGCTATACATCTTCCTAAAATTCTCCTCGGTTCTTCGGAAATTGAATCAAGTCGAACCCATTAATTCTATTTTCACTGCAAAACCTGATGCCGCTTATTTGAACTCCCAGACTTTTAAATTGTTAACCCTATATTTTACTAATTAAAATCCCGTTTTAAGGTCGCGCGATCGCCCGCCCCCCATATTTTTAGCCTCACACACACACACACACATATATATATATGTCACACATATATATATATACACACACATATATATATATGTCAGATCCGGGAGTGGAAAACAAATTCAAAATGTATGTCCAGGGGTAATTTAAAAGATTAAACGTTCGATTACCGACTAATATTTATTAAAGATTAGAAATGTTGGCACATCACATGAAACTACAATATAACATAAAACGTAAACTCGAACACTGATATAGTTCTAGCAATCATAACAACAGTATGCAGCCTGCTATGTCTGCACACGCCGGCTTCCACTCGCCGAATGTCCAGATGTGTAGACGTTCACCCTGGTCGCTGCGTACAGCGCCAGCTGGTGGATTTTTCACCCTATATCGCTCGGCCATCAGACCTGCAGAGTCCTCGCTGCACGGGAACAAATCTGAAAAAAGAATAAAACAGGGGGAGAGAGAGGGTATTTACAAAGAAGTGTGTGGATAGGTTAGTTTGTCCACGGTTTTAACAGATCAGCCGAAGAATTGGTCAGGCTTGGACCTTCATGTTCTCCAAGTTTCTTAACTTCGTATCTGTCCTTGGGCTTTACACAGATCACTTCGTAAGGTCCGAGAAATTTTGGCCTTAAATTCATTCTACTACCGAATTGAGTACGTTGGATAGCCACAAGATCTCCTTCTTTATAGACATGGGATATTTTCCTTTTCTTGTCAAATTCTCTTCGGTTCTTATTGTATCTTTAAAATATTCTTCTTCGCCTCCTCGCGGATCTCTTTAAGGTTATTCATCATAAAGTTGATTCTTTCCTCTTCTAAAATTTCTAAAATTCTGCATTCCTCTTGCTTCTCATCTTGACTCCTGTTAACAATTCGAATGGTGTCTTTCTGGTACTTCTAGATACTGTTGAATTGATCGTTTTTTGCAAAATGTCTACATGTTTGTACCACTTGGTTGGATCGTCTAATGATAATTTGGAGAGAACTGGGATCTACGTTGCATGTAATCTACCTGTCCGTTTCCTCGTGGAACTCCTGTTGTAACTTTGATGTGTTCAATATTATGGTACTCACAATAGTCTTGGAATTCTTTAGAAATAAATGCTCCACCACGATCAGAGATAATACGGTGAGGATTTCCAAATATCGTTTGCTGTTGTTTTAACTTCGCTATGGCATCTTGGGCGGATACAGTCTTTACGGGATATAACCACGCAAACTTTGTAAATGCATCTATCACGCTTAAGATGTGATTGTAATTTTTGTTTGTGGTCGGAAGGGGACCAATAAAATCAACATGGTAAGTAGACAAAGGCACGTCTTCTTTAGGAATCGGATTTAACCAACGTTCTGCTTTTCCTGCTTTCTTATTTACTAAGATACATTTAAAACAGTTATTTATGACGTTTTCAACACTTTTTTAATATTGGGAAAATAAAAATCGCGTTTAACTACATCCTCAGTTTTTGCTATGCCAAAATGTCCTAACTGATGAGAGTTTCTAACAACCTCAGCCTGCATCATTTGCTGTACTACCAAGACTTCTGAATCATTTACAATTTTATATAGCACATTGTTCTTCAAAATAAAATCTGTTGTCTTACCATCTTCCAATAATTTTTTAATGGTTTCTATATACTCGTCATTCTCTTGGGATTTAATTATTTTATGTGTTATACTTTCACATGTGACACTCATAACTGGATGTCTGTTAAGTGCATCGACATGTCTCATACGTTCACCAGGGCGGTGTTTGATTTCCTAATCGTATTGTTGTAGGAAAAGAGACCATCGCGCCACTTTAGGTGCTGTTTCTTTCTTATTCATTGTTTCCACAAAAGATGAACAATCAGTATAAATTTTGAATTTTGTACCTACCAAGTAGTGTCTGAATTCTTTAAGAGCTTCTACAACGGGCAGTACTTCTAACTCATAACTACACAGCTTCTCCTCTTGTTATGAGGTTTTGCGACTCATATAATTAATCGGGTGATAATCATCATCATCGTCCTTTTGTAGCCAAATTGCTCCAAATCCTAGCTTAGAGGCATCCGTATGGAGTTCTATGCTTCTCCCCGTTTTAAACAGGTGTAAAATGGGTTCATTACTTAAAAGTTCCTTGAGTTTCTGAAAGGCTTGTTTTTGATCATCATCAAACTTAAAAGGTGTTGAGGCACGCAGCAAGTCACTTAAAGGTCTCGCTATTGTAGTATAGTGTGGGATAAATTTTCTAAAAAATCCGGCTAGTCCGAGAAAACTTTGAACTTCTTTAATATTCTTAGGTTCAGGAAAATTTTGGACGGCTATTGTTTTTTCTTTTGAGGGTCGATTAGTACCTTGTTCAATAATATGTCCTAAGAATTCAATCTTCTTTTTCATAAACTTGCATTTCTTTAAATTAAGCTCAAGACCGTATTTAGCTGCTGTATTTAGAACCCGTACTAATTTTTCTAAACCTTCAGTTTCATCCTCAGAGGGAATAATAATATAATCTAAGTAAATAATCAAAGTACCATCTCTTAACAAATCTCTAAAAATATGATTTATATACCTCTGGAAAACCGCGGGGCTGTTGACTAACCCCAAAGGTACTTCCAAAATTCGTATTGTCCGCTTTCTCTAACAAAAGACGAGTATTTTTGGCTATTTTCATCTATGTCAACGTGAAAAAAGGCATTTTTAAGATCAAGAGTAGTAAATACCTTACCCTTCTCTAATTTATCTATAACCTCTTCCAAATTTGGCAGAGGATATTTATCTTTAATCATTTTTTTTGTTTAATTGACGGTAGTCAACACATAGGCGCATTGTCCCATCTTTCTTTCTACAAATTACAACTGGTGATGAATAATTTGATACGCTTTCTTTTATAATACCTTGTTTCAATCACTCGTTGATTTGGCTTTCAACTTCTCTTTTTTCTATCAGCGGTAGACGTCTATTACGAATCGAAATTGGTTCCTCGTCCGTTAAAATTATTTTCATTTTTAAATTCGTTGTCTCTGTTTTAATCGGGTTGTAATCGGAAATTAACTTATTTAATTCATCTTTTATCTCCACGTTCGAAATATGACTCAAATCGTAAAGGCAGTCCTCCGTCAGCGATAAATTAACTAAAAAAGATTCAAAACCTTTTTCCCTTTCGTTTTCTAAGCAACTCTGGTTATCGCTTAACCCCGTTTGTTTTTCTCGATTATTCGTTTCAGGGCAACGCAAACTCTCACTCTCAGAAGTATGAATCACTGAGTCATCACTCTGTTCGACAGACACCGAATGTTTATAGATTGTTTCTTTCAATGCATGTAAAACTTTAGGAGGAATAATAAATGGTACGTGTAATTTATCTGTGACATTACAATTTACTTTCGAAGGTTTTTCTGAATCTTGGAGTCAGACAGAAATATTTGCGGTATCGGCAATTATTTTTTCACCAAACGCTGAAATTAGTTCAATTTCCTCGTCACACTTAATTGAGACGTTTGGGATGTATTTGGGATTTAAAACACAAATTTCGCTTCCTGAATCAATTAATGCTTTAATTACATTTCCCTATACGTTAATATTCACACATTCAAGAGACTGTGAAGAGGGGATTTTAACTTTAGCTACCAATTTATTTTCAGTTTTTTCACTTTGTTTTGAGAGAATAGATTGTCTTTCGGTTTGGTTTTTGATTCGATTAGTGCATTATTTTGCTAGATGGTCAAAACTTCCACACGTGTAGCATTCTTTGGACGGATATCTATATTTAAATGAATTGTTTCTCATATGGGGTGGAGTGTATTTAGCATCTTTGGGAAATTTCTGAAATTTAGTAGTGTTTTCCTGCGTCTGAAAATTTACTTCACTAAAAGATCTACCTCTATTTACAAAGTATATGTCAATTCCCTTTCCTAAAGATTGCGGATCTATGTATTTTTCACCGAACTTTATATTGATGTATGATGAACCTTCTTTGTCCAACGTTTGAAAAAGCTTATCGGATACGATTAATTGACACAACGTTTCAAAATCATTAACTTTACGCAAACTACAATAATATTGAAAATTAGCTGACAATCTTGACGCGAATTGAGTACGCGTTTCATTGATTTCTCTTCTGGCTTTCCGAAAATTATTTAAGCATTCTTGCGTGGTAGGTTGGAATTCTTTGCTTATTAACGACTTAACGATATTATAACATTTAATATCATCTTCACTTATGTAAAGCAATATGTTTTTCGCTTTATCACCGAGAAGGTTGATCAAAATTTCTGCTTTATACTCTTCTGGTACGTTTTTAGTTTTAAAAGCCCTTTCTAAAGTTCTAAAAAACAAATTAAAGTTTTCTGGTTTTTCTGGAATAAAAATTGTTAAAGTACGTATACTGTGAATCAATTTTTCTAGGTTACATAAACTAGATACTGTGTCACTACTCGAACCTGCGATTTCATTTCGATCTGCCCATTCATTCCTAACTTTCTCTAATTCAATCTGTTTTTCTAATTGCGCAAGTTTAATTTTCTCAAATTCAATTTTTTGGTTTTCTAGAGGTAACTGCTCTTCCCTCGCTCTACTTTCGTTTTCGATTTTCAATTGTCTGTCCTCAATTATGGACGTTAGTAAGTATGTAACATGTTCGGGGTCATCTTTAAACGTTTTACATCCTTCAATTCTATCCTTTAATTGTACCACTATCAACCCAGCAGGTGGTATTTCCTCAATTTCACTTAATAAAGTGATCAAATCTTCTTTCTTTGAATTTTTATAACTTTTTATGAATCATTTATATTCGCTAGCAGGTAAATATAAATCGAAGTTATCCTACCTGTTTTCACTTGAGCTGGAGTCAGTCCTAGTTCAAAATCAGAATGAATAATATCCACATAAAGTTCATCATGCCCAAGGGTTGAATACGGCCAGACCCCCACTGTCAGATCCAGGAGTGGAAAACAAATTCAAAATGTATGTCCAGGGGTAATTTAGAAAACTAAACGTTCAATTACCGACAAATATTTATTAAAGATTAGAAATGTCGGCACATCACATGAAACGACAATATAACATAAAACGTAAACTCGAACACTGATATAGTTCTAGCAATCATAACAACAGTAATGCAGCCTGCTATGTCTGCACACGCCGGCTTCCACTCGCCGAATGTCCAGATGTGTAGACGTTCACACTGGTCGCTGCGTACATCGCCAGCTGGTGGATTTTTCACCATATATATATATATATATATATATATATATATATATATATATATATATATATATATATATATACTCATGGACAAAAAAATTAGCGCACCAAGAATGAGTCGTCAAAATGAAACGAAATTTGACATACGTAATGACTACTTAAGAAAATCATGGAAAAAGGATAATGTATTTCAGAGAAAAAGGCAAAAGAACGGAGGAGTTAATACTCCGTTGCACCCCGTCTAGCGCGAATGCACGATGCGATACGATCGGGCATTGAGTCATACAAGTTCTGTATGATGTCTTGAGATATTTCGTTCCATATTTGCTGTAACCTTGCCTCTAGTTCGTTCAAACTCGTGGGATGCCCAACTCGTCGTCCCAAATGATCCCAGATATGCTCGATTGGAGACAAATCTGGGGATCGGGCAGGCCAACGAAGGGTAGTAACAGTGCGGAGACAGTCTTGTGACACCCTTGCCGTATGAGGCCGAGCATTGTCTTGTTGAAAAATGGCTCCTGGGAGCCGTTGCATGAGTGGCAACACATGTGGTTGCAGGATTTCATGAACATACCGCTGGGCTGTCATGGTGCCACGGATCAATACTAGGGGTGACCGTGTATTGTAGGCAATGGCAACCCATACCATCACACCAGCCGTGGGAGCGATGTGTCGCTGTACAGCAAAGGCAGGATTGAAGCGTTCACCACGGGCTCTCCACACACGAACACGATTGTCATCACTGCCGAGATTGAATGTGGATTCGTCGCTAAAGACGACCTGGTTCCATTCCGCTGCAGTCCAGTTTCCTGGTGCGCGGCAAAACTCCAAACGGAGGCGTCGATGGGTGGGCGTCAAGGGCAGCACACGTAATGGGCGCCGCGATACCAACTGTCCTTCGGCCAGGCGCCTTCGTATGTTTCGAGAAGGCACAGAGGCCCCTAGTGAAGGTGCTACCTGTGCCTGGATGGCGGCCGATGAAGCAGTTGGCTGTACACGCGCATTTCTTACGATGTGGCGGTCTTCTCGACGACTGGTCTGTCGAGGGCGTCCTGAGCCTGGTCTTCGTGTACATGACATCTCTCGGGTCCACTGGTCCCAACACCTCCTCACAACACAATCAGAGCGGCCTAATTGACGAGCTACTCGCCTAGCTGACCACCCAGCTTCCATCATTCCGAAGATTCTCCCCTTCCAAACTGCGACAACTGCTTATATTGTCTTCGAACACGGCGTAATGACATGTCTATCTCAGCTCTTCCTTTGTAAATGATTCAGCACACTCAAACAAGCTTTGGTTACCTGTTTTATACTGCACAGAGTACGATGTTCAACGCCCTCTACCGGCTATACGTAATGCGCAATCACGCTGCATTTCTAATCATTTGCATATCTCCCCGACATGTACCTTCATTGCAAGTTTCGTTACTATCCCGCAATTATTTCTTGGTGCGCTAATTTTTCGTCCATGAGTGTATATATATATATATATATATATATGTGTGTGTGTGTGTGTGTGTGTGTGTGTGATGCTCCGTACATCACGCCGTGGAGGAGAGGCGTAGCACTAATCGGAGGTGTAGCTGGCACGAGGGTGTGGTGCAGTCGAGCGTAGTGTAGATCCAGGGAAGCACTTACGAACTTTAAACGAGAAACGTACACATGGAGCCATTGATGAAATACACAAATTTCAAGACGGGCTTTATTTATTAGAAGGCATTAGCTGCAGTGGCCACATTACTTGGCCTGACGGGGTGCGGATTACATTACGAGACAGAAGCGGACAGCAGGTCCGACAGCAACGAGAGTTAGGCACGAAGAGACAGAAATCTTCTGTTCACACCAATAGTAAATGAGTGTTTTGCGGTATTGACGCCAGAGGGCCTAACTACTTAAATTTTAAATGGGTGACTTTAGATTCGTGGAGTTCACGAGTCCGCTTAAGTTTTCCCGGGGACTTTACTGCTAGATCCCACGCTTGTTAGAACCGCGAACTATTGACCTGGGTGCAGGATAAGTGGCCATAAAGTTCTTGTAAAGTGTGGTTTTGACATTACAGAACCCATAAATCCAGAGTGGTTCGAAGGCTCTTCAAGAATTTTGACATTACACTGACATTCGGAATCTCCTAAACTTCCTACACTCATACCTGGGGATGTTATTGAGTTCAGGTACTTCACATGCCTGTATAATGATCTGCAGGGCTAATATAAATTATCTTATTTTACTTTTAGGTTGCAATTTTAGAAAAGGGGTCGTGCTTTATTAACAGGATAATTTTAATTACGCCTTAGTTCTATCATGGTGGCCGTTATTATCACATATATATAGTGTCAGTTGTGAAAGACTAATTAGTGCTCTCAATTGAAACCACCACTGATATCAGATAAATAATATTTGGTTCAAAATCTGGTACTGCTGAGACCATTGAATAAATTATCTATTGGAGATAAACTGTAATAATACCCTCTATAAAATAATTTATCTGAACAGTAATGCATCAGGATATACCTCAAATTTTAAAAACGTTGTCCTAAGCAATAGCATAGTAAAGCGAAGAATTGATGAAATTGCAGTTAATGTTGAAAAGAAAAAGTATTCTCCAAATCTCTTCGAGTCTACCATTGCAGATAATAAGGCTTTATTGTACGTTACTTTGATGAAAACAATACATTACGAGAAGAAATGCTATTCGCAATAAATATCATTACAGATACAAGAAGATTGTCTATATTTAATACTGGGAAATCATACTTTAAAGCAATTAATATTCCTTTGATTAATATTGTTGCATGCGCTACTGATGGAGCACGATCAATGGTAGGTCACTATCGTGGATTTGTGCTTATTTGAAATAAGTGCCATATGTTTTTTGTATTCATTTTGTGGTGCACAGAGAACATCTTGTAGGAAAATATCTAAGTACACGTTTCCATTCATCATTAACTATAATAATTAGAGCCGTAAACAAGATCAAATCCAATGCAAAAACTGATGGAATGTTTCGACAGCTTTGCGAGAACAATAATGAAGATTTCATTACGTTACTTTTGCAAAGAGAAGTTCGGTGGCTGTCAAAGGGTATATCTTTGGCTCGTTTTGTTGCATTATATGATAGTGTCATAGAATTTTTTTAAAGTAATAATGCGACCAGTAATAATGAGTTAAAAACAGTAAAGAATTTTGCCTTTTATTTGGCAGATATTTTCAAGAGATTTAATTTTTCAGCTTTATGGAGCTAATAAAACTCTTAAAGGATGCCAAACTATTGTGTCATTATTTATTGACAAACTTGAACTACTTCGTTATAATCTATTGAACAGAAAATTTCATCAGTTTTCTGAATTATCAAGTATAAAAGGTGATGTAACTCCACAGGATATTAAAAGATTCAATAGCCACCTTAATGAACTTAAATTAGGCATGGAAAAAAGATTTGAAGATGTTTTGAAATTGAAGGTGTATGACTGGATGAAAAATCCTTTTACCGCAAATATTGAAGAGGCTGATACAACTTGCCAAGAAGAACTCTTAGAAATGAGATATGATGAAGAAAGTAAACATAAATTAGATAGTTGTGGATATGAAAACTTACGGCAAAATGAAAAAAAAAATGTTGTCTTATATCCAAATATGTAGAAAATGATATTTACTTTATTGATACCTTTCCCTACCTTATATCTTGTGGAATCAGGCTTTAGTACTGTTAATCATATTATGACCAAAGAAAGAAACCGTCCGAATATAGCCGAAAGAGGAGACCTTCTATTGCTCCTTACAAAAATTGATCCAGATATCCAGTATTTAGTTTCGCAGCATCAGCTTCAGGGATCTAATTAACAATTTAATTGATTAAATGTAATTTCATCAGACTTCATGCGTCTAGGTATGCAAAATATTAATAAAAAAGATTTAACTACAATAAGTTGTTTTATAAAGACTTATTCTGCCAAACTTAGCAAAAATCCGATATAAAGTATTTGGTAAGTAATTATTATTATATTCTTTAACTTGCTATAACTTTGCGTTATAAATTTTATAAAATAAAGTTACTTCCGTACTTTATAAATCACTATTACTGTGGAACCGGTAGGCGAATAATAAATTTTTCCACTAACATATATAAAAAAGTGGGCGGTAGGTATAAAATAGTTGCGAACCCCTGTTCTAGGATCTACAAATAGTAATATAGGAAAAGGTAAATTTTTAAGACAACGGTGGACGTTAAAATTAATTTTTTCCTTTTCCTTTTTATCATAGAGATATGAAATTTTGTACATATATATTTTATTATAAGAATATAGAATACCTTAAAAGAAATTCCCAGTTTTAGTATAATTTTAAGATTTTTTTAGTTTAAAATTTTTAAACAAAATTTTTTAATGCCCTTGCAACTTAATTTTCGAGATATTTCCTCGATTTTGCATTTAAATCACTTAAAATGGTATTACAAACGAATCTGGATATCAATTGTTTAATCCCTTGAATAGTTAATTTTTGAGTTTTTTTTCTGAATTCCAACCCAATTTTCATCAAAATTTTGCTTTTTAATAAGTTATAAATCAAATTTAATTATCTTAATGAAGTCGAATTGTAAAATGCATACTCAATTTCTTTTTAAACAGTATGGAAGTATCAGGATTCTTCCATATCAATTTCATGAATTTTGAACAAACATGAAGTCGCAATGAGAATTTAAATTATCTAAAAACCTTGAAAAATCTGTTTTGAGAAATACAGTTTTAAAGTTTATTACTACACTTACCTTTATTATTTACTTCGTAGAAGCTTCATAAATAATTTTTTACTTGGAAAAAAACTATTTTGGTTCTATTATCCTACAAATATATATATATATATATATATATATATATATATATATATATATATATATATACTATATATATATTTTTATATTACAATAACACAATCAATATTACAATAAAAAAGATTTGCTCAAATAAGGTCCAGGGTTCCCTTAACTGAAGCTAAGGGGCTCATGCTAACTAAAATTTTTTTAAAGATAAACATTCAATTTGGTGAATTTTTACTTTTTTTTTAAGATGGCGTAGTAAGAGGAAAATGTACGTTAAAGTGAGATTATTATTTCCTTTAATTAAAATCACATGCACTACAGAAAATGTTGTGATTTATATTTTATCTCAACGGATCTGTGCTAAATTTTTCAAACTAAAAATTTGGCATCAGTTGAAACAAATCTTAGGTGGAAAAGAAAATTTATGCCGAAGAATTCTTTCGGAACATTGTCCCAATCAATGATAATAACTTCCTAAGTTAAAAAAACAATAAAGAACATATACTAAGTACTAAAAGAATATGCATACGCATTCAAAAAATACTCAAATTGATCCGACTGGATAAATGCTTTGCTGTCTCGGGATCAAAAACCTTCGCGTTGGCTGTATCATCTGAAGGTAAGACGTCAATAGTCTTATATATCCTTATTGATCATTCTTTTCATGTTGGTAACCGGATTTTTTTTACATGCTTGTATTTGGAAGCAACTTCTAATGTCACCACTCTATAATGATTTCATTGTTTTTGTGTATTTTTCCTGAAACTACTAATTATTTTGAAAAAAAGCAAGGAACACACCCTAATATGAGTGATCTCTTATGCAAAGATACTCCAGCGTCTCCAGAAGCCACAAACCTATGTTCAAGGATGGATTTTCAAGCATTCTACATCATGCACCTCAGTTCGTGAAAGTTCGTTCGTCTTTCTTAGGGGGCTGATTGTCTGTTTTAGGAATTAATGACTGTTGGAGAAACTAATCTACTATTAATTCTCATTTTTATATATATTTTCTTAAATACTGATATGTAAATTCAGAAACTTTTTAAACTTTCACAACATCACAAATATGTATCAAACATGCTCATACATCTTAAACAGTTTGGTTATAAAATATTTTCCATATTAATTTTTCTCTTAATTGTAATAGAGAAGCAAAATATTAGATTAATTAAGACTGTTTTTCTTCTTTTGTTATCAACATTGGACATTATATTTATTCCTCGACTTAATTATAATGCATTACATACCATGATATAAAATCTGCCAATAAAGTAGCCATTTTGTTTTTATTTTATCACTTCAAACCTTATTTACAGCAGTATTAGTAACAAGATATTCTAAAAAAGTAATACTGCAGTTTGTTCTTCTCTCACCCACATTGCCTATTTTCAACCAGTTATTTTCTTTCATCTCGCATTTTTTCTTATGCCGTTCTAAAAGCAAATGGTGGGAATTTGTGCAGCTGTTCCTCCTTTGATGTTGTACTTGCTGCTAAAGAAGAGGAAAAAAAACCGGATCATAGCATACAACTAATTTTTTTCTTTCTAGTGGAAAATAATATTTCTTTTAAAGCGATTTTTCATATGCATACACTAGAAATTTATCTACTATAATTAAATTTGTTTAATACTATGACTGAGTTCAGATCATTGCAGATTGTCCAAGTCCTGCTAAACACGAAATATATTTATGATGAATGTTTGGTTTATGGAATGTGCATTTATTCTGATTTTGGATTGAAAGATATAATTTAATTTTTGTAAACACGTTATCTTCAATTTGATAATTAACAAATAAATTCGCATGAAGTGTACTGAAATTTTATGAACATATCGAAATTTATTTTATAGAAAGCACTTAATCTTTTCAAAGAGAAAGGGAAAAAGAAATTACGAAAACTCCACATTGCAAAATATCCTGCATGCAAAGATAAAAAAAAGGGTGTCAGCAATCTGTATGTATATAAAGAACAGCTGATATAAACTGTAATTTATGAGAGAAGTTATCTTAACATGAATGCTAACACTTTTCTTCAAATTCTCGAAGCCGTAATTCAGTTTTGAAACTTGGTGTTTTATAGACGCCATAGTGTTTGTAGAGGCAGATTGTAACATTTATTTAAATATTGTGCATTTTAATGTGAGACATTGTTAGTAGTTCTATAATTATAACCTCTAACTGTTTTGCTGGATTTTACGAAAAATATCCTTCTATACACTTTTTAAAAGATGTATAGGTTGTAGTGTTATTGCAGTGACCTTAAAATATGGGTAGCTGTAGGTGCTAGATATACTTATCAAATTTAGTTTGAAAACTCATACGAATAAGAACTTATGTCCCCGTGTCAGACAAGCTTTAATGTTTGTTCTCCTGCATCAAACTTTTTTAAACAATATATGCATCTCTTAAATTGCCGTACTTTGAGCTACGAGGTTTACTGAGCTACGAGGTTTTTCTAACGAATTTGCTATTTCAAATTTTAACAAATGTTCTGTTATAAGTTTAAATTACACTTACTTCATTCCTTAATTTTACTACGTATTCAGAGACTGGGCAAGGAGTTAAGTTCAAGATTTAGAAAAAAAAGAAAGAAAATACATTTTTAAATTTTTAAACACTTCATCGACTTATCTAAGCCCATTATATTGATGACACAATCATTTCCTGCTTTTTTATTGATTAATTCATAATTTGATTCATGATAACATGGACGATCCCAACGTATATCATCACATCCCGCACGTCGGAGTAGAGGTTATAATTCTATATTGAATATCCGGTGGACTATCTCAAGGATACTTAAAAGAAAACTCTCTCTGTTTTCATTATGCATGAAATATAAATATTAAATATATTTATCATAAAGGTATTTGCGAATTACGAAGAAATTTTTTGTGCAGTACATAGACATTAAATTTTAATAGACATGCTGTTAGCAATAGCGGAGGCATTGGTTATTTTGTTTACGGTGCGTTCTCGTATCTGCGAATCTTTCCCGTAGCAATCGCCGCGGGGTTAAACGTCATTAATTATGCATGCGTTTTTCTGGGCACGCGTAACCTGCGGCGCATGCTCCGTGGGAGCGACTGATAGTATAAATGGAATGAGTTTTTCAGCTTTCCAGTCATACCAGAGCAGAGCAGTTCAACGACGTTCCGGAGCTACGGACGCGCCTGTTAATTATATTAAAGGCAACAAATCTTGTCTCCAGTTTTAAATGATTTTAAATAAAAAGGAGTTAGATGCTCATTCACCTGGTCTTCATTTCCCGTACTCACCTGAGCTTTGCTACACCCATTTTTTTATTTTTAGAGGAAGGCAGTTACACCTCATGTAACAGATGGTTATGGGCCCAGTTATGCCCTTCCCTTATTTAAAGCAATGGTGAGACACGAGGACCAGCGTCAAGTAATATGGTAAAGCCGATCCACTGACTTCCAAATTAAAGTCGTTTGGGAACCAGCCAAGGTTTGAAGCAGCAAGAATCTATCTGATCTCAGCGACGGGGGTCATGGAATCGATAATAAAGAAGCTGAATAGTAACAACTATTCGAAATGGTCCGAACAAATGAAAGTAGTTCTTATGAACCGAGGGTGCTGGAAATTCATCTTGGGGACCGAACCTGCTCTAGAGAAGGGGGCGACTTCTAAACAAACCCGTGAGTATGAGATGCATAAAGATAAAGCGTTTACGACTATCTACTTGAATGTGGAGGAGGAGTATCAAGACTTACTGACTGAGATTACTGACGGTAAAGAAGCTTGGAAGAAGTTGAAGGATCACTTCAGACCGGATACAAGATGCCGAGTCATTGAATTATTGGATGATTTTTTTGAAGAGCATTATCAAGAGGGAGAAGAGATAGGCCTTTATGCCGCTCGCCTCAAGAAAATTATTTTGCAGTTGTCTGAAGCCGGACGGCCGCTAGAAATGATTTTTCAAGCATTCCAGTTGATACGCCACTTGCCGCGGGATTTTACAGGTATTGTGCAATCTATTTATCGTTGGTCCGATGAGGAATTTACTTTTAGTAAAGTTCTAGATGAACTCTTAGTCGAAGAACGTAGGCTTAAGCAAAGTAAACGTGATTTCGAAAAAACTGAGAACTCTGCTTATAAAGCAAGGTTAGAGGCGCCTAAAAAGGTAAAACCTAAAGTTAAGAGTGAAACCACTCGAGATAAATCCTCTAGGGGAAGGAAAATAGGCCCTTGTTATAGGTGCGGTGAGCCTGGCCACCTCATAAAAGATTGCAGAGTTAAATTTAAATTTAAAAGAGAAAATATTGAGAATGAAACTCCCAATAGAAAAGCCAATTTTATAACTGAAGCTAACATTACCGAAGATATACAAGCAGAAAAGTGTTCGTGGATTTTTGATACCGCCGCGTCTAGTCATTTTAGTAATAATAGAGCGTTATTTACTGACTTTAAGAGAGTTAATAATACTAACTTATCACTTGCAATTGGTGATGTTAAAGGCAGTATTGAAGGAGAGGGTACAGTAAAAATGCATTTTCAAACAGAAGGGGAAAATAAAGAGGTTATTTTACATAATGTAATGTACTCTTTGAAATTAAGACGAAATCTATTTTCGGGACCTGCCTGGGAAAGACTAGGGAAAAAAGTTTATAGGAGCGAAAGGGAAAATAGAAGTTTTCGACAAAGACGGGGAGAAGCTATTTTTCGCCCAAAGGCGTAATGGATTATATTATTTCAGTCCCTAATATTTGAAAAAACAAATAGAAAATGTTAACTTAACTATTTCGCAGAAAAAGGGATTAGAATTATGGCATAGGCGTTATTGCCATATCAACAATCAGTATATTGTAAATACTAGTAGTAAAGAGTGCGTAAAAGGATTGCCCAAACTAACTCTCGGGAAAAGCGATTGTGAAGATTGCAAGTTAGCAAAGTCGAGGAGTATTTCTTTTAAATCTTCATAAAAAACGAAGTCACGAAAACCCCTGGAGTTAATACACATGGACGTGTGTGGACCACTCCCAAACGTATCCTTAGGGGGAAAGAGATATTTCCTGTCTATTACGGACGATATGTCCAAAAAGGTTACGGTGTACCCGATGAGGCAGAAGTCTGAGGTTTTTGAACTTTTTAAAAAATTTCAAATGCGATCTGTAAGATTCCTTAATAAGAAAATTTTGCGTGTACGCACTAGGACTGGGCTTTATATCGATGTAACGGAAATATCGATTTAGTACTAATACCGACTGTCCTTTAAGATAGACTATTTAGATGTGAGTAGACCATAAACATTGACGACGGACCAGTTGTTAGTAATTAACAACGTTTTTATTAATCAAATAATTTTAAACAAAGTAAATGGGGAAATTTCCCGCTCGTGGAATGACATCCACACAAAGCAACGTTTTGGCTACTACTGAAGTATTTTTGTCTACGTCATATCAGACGCCGCCTAGCGCATGCGCTCAGACATGCCGCCCGGCCTTGCAATGTGAAAACATTCAAGAAATATAAAGTTAAAAGAAACAATTACATTATAAAGAAATATTTCAAATACAAATAATACACAATTTCAAATATAAAAAAACACTTATGCGTAACATCTTGAGAAATTATACTATAAACATGACACCATAAAATGGTAATTTTTTCCTTAAAAATAAATCAAATTTCATATCAAACTTATTCATCAATGGGAAGAATACAAATATTTCTTACACTTCTCTTTAACATTTTTCCATTAGACAATCGTAAATTTACAACTCTGACCTTTGTATCTGTACCATGAAAAAGTTCGGTAATCCTACCAGTCAACCATTTCGTACTCGGAAGGTTGTCATCCTTAATTAATGCGAGAGCACCAATTTTTACATTATTTTTTTTAATCTTCCATTTGCTTCGCTGTTGTAGATTGTTCAAATAATCTCGTTTCCACAACTTCCAAATATGTTGGCTTAGTTTAGTTACCCGCTGCCATTTCATAAGTCTATTTTCAGGAATATTTATCAATTGAGGTTCAACAATGGAGGTGATGGGTCTGCCTATCAAAAAGTGACCAGGGGTCAATGTTTCAAAATCATCGAATTCCGATGACATGGGAGTAAGGGGTCGTGAGTTCAGCACGCCTTCAATTTCTGAAATGACAGTTAAAAATTCTTCTAAATTAAGATTCGAATTACCGACTATACGTTTTAAGTGGAACTTGAACAATTTGACCCCCGCTTCCCAGAGTCCACCGAAATTCGGAGATTTTGGAGGGATATGGTTCCATTCTATATCTTCGTTACTGAGATAATTAGCCAATGTTTCATCTGGGTGATTTACCAGTTGGTGTAGTTTTTTGAGCTCTGCGTTGGCTCCAACAAAGTTTTTTGCGTTATCACTAAATATTTTAGAACTTCTACCTCTTCGACTAAAAAATCTTTTCAAACTGGCAATGAAAGCCTTAGTAGTCAAGTCCGAAACAAAGTCTAGGTGTGTTGCCCTGGTGCACATACAAACAAATATAGAAACATAGATTTTGTTGAGCACACCTTTCCTTTGATTCTTAAATTTTACAAAAAAGGGGCCGCAAAAATCTATGCCTGTCACATTAAAAGGAAAGTTGGGTACAACACGTTCCTCTGGCAAATCACCCATAATTTGACTTGCTTCTCGAGGTTTGTTTTTAAAGCAAGTGATGCAATTATGTACAGTTTTACGACAAACATCTCTACCATTTGGTATCCAGAATTTTTGGCGAACATGATACAATAGGGACTGTGGACCTATGTGCAAGTTTTTTAAATGAAAATATTTTACAACAGTTTGAGTAAATCGATGCTTGCTAGGAAGTACAATAGGGAATTTTTCATTAAATCTTAGCTTAGATTTAGACAACCTACCTCCTACTCTTAATATTTTATCATCATCTAAAAAACAATTTAATGAAGCCAATTTGCTATTACCCTTAACAGACTTGCCACTTTTCAACCTTTTGATCTCTTCTGAATACTCACCTTCCTGTACATACTTAATAATAATGTTTTCAGCTTTAGTCAGCTCCATATGAGTCAGACGACCGGTTTCCTTTTTCCCTGGATTTTTTAGATTATGAATGAACCTGTAAACATGACTTAGAATACGAATTATTTTCACATAGTTATTACTAAGATCAAGTATACTATTTAAAACACTTTTTTCATCAGATAAATTGATCAAAGTCATGCTTTTAGAATTAGTGTCACCTTTCATTTCAGAAAGATAGTTTGTTTCTGGAACATCAGGAACAACGTTTCTAACGGGCAGTTCACTGGATGTAAGAAATGGGGGGCCTTTTAACCACACTGAATTGTCCACAAGAGACTGAGCGCTGGTACCTCTAGACACTAAATCCGCAGGGTTTTCTCTACCTGGACAGTGATGCCAGGCATTGGTATCGGTCAGGGTTTTTATTTCATTAACCCTATTTGCTACGAACTGTTTCCAGCGTTTGGTGGGACCTTTTATCCAATATAGCACTATTGTCGAGTCTGTCCAAAAATACACTGTTGACTGAGTTTTTTGGTCGATAGTTTCCTTGACTGTCTTGGTTAATCGTGCAGCTAACAAGGCACCTAGAAGTTCTAATCTAGGTATTGAAATCTTCTTTAGAGGGGCAACCCTGCTTTTAGATGTTACAAGATTGACCTCAATACCATTCTTTGTTAAAACTCGTAAATAAACAGCGGCGCCATATGCCACTTTGCTGGCATCAGAGAAACTGTGGATTTCAACTACATCACCAAACTCACTATTCGAGTTCAGCACAAATCGAGGAATTTTTAATTCTGCTAGACATGGAAGTTCGCTACACCACTGAAACCATTCTTTTTGAACATCAGGAGGTAGATCTCCATCCCAGGGAATTCTCTGTAGCCACAACTGCTGAAAAAGACATTTTACATGTATGGTGAACGGTGCCAATAGTCCCAAAGGGTCGAAGATTTTACCAGCAGCTTGGAGAAGAAAACGTTTTGTATTTTTATCGTTGGACAAGAACTGAATTAAACCTTTAACTTGTATGGTGAAACAATCATCAGGGGTGTTCCATGCCATTCCTAAAACCTTTGTTGAATTTGAACCTAAGCTAATGGATTCGTGTTGATGTTGGATATCAAACCCATCTTCCTTCCACTGTTTCATGAGATTTTCGTCGTTTGTAAACCATTTTCTAAGAAACATCCCGGCTTTCTGCAAGATTTCCTTGGCTTTGTAGGAGACATCTAGTGCAAGATTAAGGTTGTCGATGCTAGTGATAAAATCATCAACATACAGGCAGCGATCAAGGAGTTGTGTGGTCACAGGAAATTCACCTTTGAACTTTTCAATGTGTTTTCTTATGGTTGCAGATAACAGGAACGGACTGGCGTTTACCCCAAAAAGAACTCGTTTAAATCGGTACACTTCGATGTTTTCATTCATGCCATTAGACCACAAAAAACGTACTTCATCTCTGTCCTTTTTTGAAAGGGAAATCTGTAGAAATGCCTTTTCAATGTCAGAAGTTAAGGCAATTTTGTTTAGTCTAAAGTTTATTAGAATATCAAAGAGGTTTGGATTCAAATTTGGCCCTGTCCATAAGCAATCATTTAAGGAAAGATGACCAATGTCATGCGAGCTGGCATCAAAAACTACACGAGTTTTAGTAGTAAGTCGGTCTTGTTTCTGAACCGCCTGATATGGCAAGTAATAAAGTGGTTTTTCCACCACGTCCTGATTTTTAGTTTCTTCCACCCTTTCAATGATTCCATTCTTTAAATAGTCATCAATAATTTCTTTGTACTGTGCATGCAACTCTGGGTTGCGATAAAATTTTCTTTGTAACGAGTGTAATCTTTGTTTTGACACTTTAAAGTTATCCCCTAATTCTTTAAAATATCTTTTCCATGGCAGATCTACTTCGTAACGACCATTGTGAAACGTAGTAGTTTCATTAAATATTTTAATGGCCTGATCTTGTTCCGTTAATTTTGGGTCATCATGTATTATACCAATAGATTCCAATTCCCAAAATGACTTTAGAGTGTTATCTATCGTATCACAGTTTTGAATTAAATAACAATGCATTTTATTTTGAGTTTGGATTTCCTTCAGAGACCCAGTAGCTATCCAGCCAAACACTGAATCTTTCATAAACAACTTATCAGCAACTTTAAAGGAATCATTTTTAATAATCTTGAAAAACAGTTCAGCTCCAATAAGAGCATGTATTTTTCCTGGTCTAAAATATGTAGCGTCTGCAAGTTCTATAAAGTCAGGTAATTTTACATCTGAAATATCCAAATAATGCGAAGGAGTTAAATCAGTTATTTTTGGAATAATAAAAAACTCAACACTTTCCTGGAAGCTCTCATCTGCATTCGAAATTGTAGTATCAACTTTTGACTTTATTGTATGAACAGATCCATTTAAACCAGACACTGGCGCATTTACACATTTCTTTTTAATCCCCAAAATATCAGCACACTCATTCGTTAAACAATTTATATTCGAACCATTATCTAAAATACACCTAACTCTTTTCTTGTTTCCGGTAGAATCTTCAATATAAATATACGCTGTGTTTAACAAAATCGATTTGTTTTCTTTTTCCGAAATATTCAGAGTTTGAAACGCTGAGTTTTGCTCTTTTGGTTTTGTGTTTGTTTCCGCAGGACGGTTGAAACCACCTGCTGTTTTTGCTCTTTTTTCAGAATCAGCGATTTGTTCGTGATGTAACATCGTATGGTGTCTTCTACCACAGATTACACAAGAATATTTAGACTTGCAGAAATTAGAAGTGTGGTTTTTATTCAGACAGTTGATGCATAATTTTTTATCCTTTACCGTTTCAAATCTTCTATGTGTATCCATTCCCTGGAATACACTACATTTGTTCAAATAATGTGGATGTTTACATAAAACACATTCTTTGGGTTTATATTTTTCATTAGCGTTAATCATTAAAGATTTTGTTTTGTTATAGGGGGAAGGAACTTTGTTTGTATTCTTTGCAAGGGGCATGCGATTTATACCTTCTAGTACTAAGCTTCTTTTTTCCAAGAAAGACATTAATGTATCAAATTTGGGAACTTCCTTGGAATTTAGATCTGATTCAAATAATCTTCGTGTTTCCCGATCAAGTTTTTGAAGTATAACACTGACTAAAAATATTTCCGATAAATCATTTTTCTCGTATTTCAAAACACTCAATGCTCTGATGTTTTTATTTATACAATCAATTAAAGCTCTTAGTTCTTTAGTCGATTCATGTTGTAGTTTCTCGTAATTGAGAATCGCTAGAACATGTGTTTCAACTAGTAAACGTAAATTTTCAAACCTGTCGGTTAAAGCATTAAACAACGAATCGAAAGAATCATCACATGACTCTATTTGTTTAGCATCGCCCTTTAGTGAGGCGCGTAGATAATACAATTTTTGTGTTTCATTTAATACTTCATTATTAGTAATTATATCATTAAATTGACTTTTAAATGTTGACCAGTCCTCTATTTTCCCATTGAAAATAGGGAGAGGTATTTCTGGTAGCTTAACTTTCGTTTTTGCTGTCTGTGCGTTACTTAGGGTTTCGCTGTTTCGGTTTACATTATCAACAATACTAACAGCATTTTTAATTGAATCAAGGAGGGTTTTGAAACTCACCTCCAATATCTCCAGGCGGTCTTCTGATTCACTTAAATCCTCTTCAGCTTCATTTATGTCACAATCAGCGTCATCTAATAGCAGAGAACAATATTGTTCTCGTAAATCTTCCAGTCTTGATTGCAGACTTTCTATTTTACGCATTTTCACACTTAGTTCGCTCGGAGTAGTATTAACTTCCTCAGTTTGTGTTTTGCAGAACTGTTCCAATTTCGTAATATTGCCTTTCAAGGCACCCTTTAATCTATTTAATTTCTCCATAGGTCGTTGGTCTACTGCGGATCTGGCGGAACACTTGTCGTTTAAGATAGACTATTTAGATGTGAGTAGACCATAAACATTGACGACGGACCAGTTGTTAGTAATTAACAACGTTTTTATTAATCAAATAATTTTAAACAAAGTAAATGGGGAAATTTCCCGCTCGTGGAATGACATCCACACAAAGCAACGTTTTGGCTACTACTGAAGTATTTTTGTCTACGTCATATCAGACGCCGCCTAGCGCATGCGCTCAGACACCGACGATGCGATTTAGAGCTAACATCGTTTGCGAAATGACGAAATTCCGATGTAACGCACTAAATCGATATAGCACCGACATCCGCGACCGCGATATTCTGGAATTCCGATGCAAAAACGAAAGACAAATGCCCCGCGCCAACATCGATTTAAGCTGCGCATGCGTCCTGCTTGCTAAATCGCCACCCCGATTTAAAGAAAACGATCCACGCTCCAGAATTCGATGTAAGCTGCGCATGCGCCCTGCTTGCTAAATCGCCACCCCGATTTAAGAAAACATGAAATAAAAAACCACGCTCCAGAATTCGCTCCAGATCCACGCTCCAGAATTCTATTTTAGCTGCGCATGGGCACTGCTTGCTTATTTAAGGAAACATGAAATTTCATGATTTATCATGATTTAAGGAAACATGATTTAAGGAAGGATTTCAGGATTTATCATGATTTAAGGAAACATGAAATAAAAAATCACGCTCCAGAATTCGCTCCAGATCCACGCTCCAGAATTCGATTTTAGCTGCGCATGGGCACTGCTTGCTAAATCGCCACACCGATTTAAGGAAGACGATCCACGCTCCAGAATTCGATGTAAGCTGCGCATGCGCCCTGCTTGCTAAACCGCCACCCCGATTTAAGGAAGACGATCCACGCTCCAGAATTCGATGTAAGCTGCGCATGCGTCCTGCTTGCTAAATCGCCACCCTGATTTAAGGAAGACGATTTAAGCTGAGCATAGGCACTACTTGCTAAATCGCCATCCCGATTTAAGGAAGACGATCCACGCGCCAGAATTCGATTTAAGCTGCGCATAGGCAGTAATAATTGTAAGTTTATTAATTATGTATAGCAGAGATGTCAAATAGAATTTATCAAAGTGCCAAAATTAAAACACTAAATTGAAAATATGTATGTTTGTAATAAATGATAAACAAATTAATGAGATAGAGTACAATATTAAATATATAAGTGCCAATAAATCGTTAAATATTTTAAAAGTACTTACTTATATTTGAAGAAAACTATTATGATTTGTTACAGTTTACTTAAGTTTTTTATTTCATGTTACTTTCAAGATCTTTGCTATCAGGTTGGTATGTTGTTTATTTCAAGGTATTAATTATAATCAACTATTCTGTATTAAACAGCTCTTAAAAATTATCCCTGTTCCACCTATTTAAAATGAGGCTTATTTCTTCCAGGCAATTCACACTTTTCTTTGACTTGAGCATATCAAGCAAAGCAACTTATTTATTTTTATTGTAATTTCAAATTTTTTTCTGACATGTAGAACCTTGGCAAGAAATTTGCCAATGTGCAACAAATTTGCCATTACTGATGCATAAGTAATGTAGAAGAATAATTATATTAAAATTATTTCATTCAATGAATAGTTTAATTCAGAGAAAGTAATTTTTCCAATCTTTATTATATTTCAAATGAAATTTCGACAACTAAGTTTAATTAATAAAATTAATTTATTTATATTGCCTTTGTTATAAAAGATGGCTAACATCTTCAGCTTAAAAAAATATACCTGCGGGGGGGGGTCAAGATAGGGACATATTCTACAGCGGAGTTAAATCGATTTATCACTAAATAGCGATGTTAGAATGCTGATAAATCTATTTAAGAAATCTCTAAATCGCCCAGTCCTAGTACGCACAGATAATGGCATGGAATTCTGCCATAAGGAATTCGAAAAATACTTAGAAGATCAGGGAATCTTATCAGAGAGGACGAACATTTATACCCCCAACAAAATGGCCTAAGTGAGCGTTTCAATCATACGGCGTTAGATGCTGTAAAAGCAATTCTCAAAAGTAGTAATTTGAGCGATGCGTTTTGGGCTGAAGCGTTGCTCTGTTTTACCTATGTATGGAACAGAGTAGTGCATTCAAAGCAATTAAAAACCCCTTTCGAGTTATATGGTGGTCGGAAACCGTCGGTCACTCATTTAAAGGTTTTTGGCTGCACAGCCTATATCAGGATGCCTAAGCAATTAAGAAATAAGCTTCAAATGCTGGCTAAAAAGGGGATTATAGTTGGCTACGCTACAAAAACCAAGGGATATAGAATATGGGTCCCTGAAAGTCATAATGTCCTAGAAACTCTAAATGTTTCGTTTAAAGACGATGTGGGGGAGATAGAAAACGTACAAAGCCCAGAGTTAAATCAAAATATTAGAATAACCCATGAAGAAATTGAGGATTCCGATTCAGAAAGTGAAACAACCCCGGAAAAGGCAGAAATTAGTGAACAAATAACCCAAGAAAAAGCTGAAAGTAGTAAACATAGGGTGAAAGATAAAGGGACAAAGAACCCTGGTCGAATCCCATGTAATCAAATTAAATGGATGAGAGAAGCCATATTGCGTAGAGATGGTTCGAAAACTGATATTTATTATCGAATCAACGGAACAAGTGTAAGACTTCGTTCACCTAAATATGCCCAAAAATATTGTAATGATAATAATATAAATTATGAGGAAGATTTCTTCAATTTTAGAACCACAGATTACTATACTGGCCCTGTAGGAAATGAAAATGCAAACAGCAGTCTGTTATCGGCTTTTCATGTAGAGGTAAAGATACCTAGAAATTACAGGGATGTTTGGAAATCTCCCCAAAAGAAAGAGTGGGAAGAAGCAATGGGGGAGGAGATGAAGGTCATGAAAGATAGAAAAGTATGGGAATTAATCCCGAAACCCAAAGATACGAAAATACTGGGAAGTACTTGGGCGTATACACTAAAAAGGAATGACAAAAGTGAGATTATGCGTTACGAAGCGCGTTTAGTAGCTCATGGTTTCAGGCAGCGTAAAGGGGAGACTTATGATGAAGTTTACAGCCCCGTTATAAGTTTCACCCTAATGAGAATATGGTTTGCATTATTAGTATGCTTACTTGGCTGGACACATTGCCAGCTAGATATAAAATCGGCATACCTGTACGCTGACCTTAATGAAAGGATTTACATGTATCAGCCACATGGATTTAAAGACGAAACTTACCCCAATCATGTTTGCTTGTTACGCAAAGCTCTTTACGGCCTACACCAAAGTGGGCGAGAGTGGTTTAATGAAATCCACACTGTTTTACAAGATCTAAACTTCGAAAAGCTAGACTGGTGCATTTGCACGTACATCTTTGAAAAACGTGTTCTACTACTCCTTTATGTAGATGATATCGTTTTATTCGGTAAATCAGATCTTCACATAAGGGAAGTAATTAAGCTTTTAAAAGAAAAATTTTATTTGAAAGTGCTGGGAAAAACCCGAAAAGTACTAGGCATTGAATTTCTAGAAAAGGGTGGAAAAATATATATACACCAAGAAGGTTATATTAATAAAGTTTATGATACTTATAAGAACTATAAAATTCCGATAACATCATTACCCATAAGTAAGGGAACGCTCCTTTCAAAGATAGACTGTCCTAAAACGCATGCCGAAATGGAAGAAACGGAACGATTACCGTACCGAAATGTAGTTGGATGTTTAGCATTTTTAGCGGGGAGGACTCGCCCCGATATCAGCTATGCTGTAAACATCCTGTCCCAGTTTCAAGAGAACCCTGGAAAAGTACATTGGAACTGCGTTCTAAAGTTGTTAGGGTACGTACATGCCACAAAGAGTTTAAAGTTGAATTTGGCAAATATAGAGGAATTAAATATCAGATGTTACAGTGACTCAGATTTTGCGTCAAATAGAGATGACCGAGTATCGGTAGGCGGAACGATTTTGTTTTTTGATAAGGTTCCTGTATCCTGGCGAACTTTCAAACATAAATCAGTAACTCTGTCTACAATGGAAGCAGAATTCATCTCTTTAACAGAATCCTCGAAAGAACTAATGTGGATCTATCGCATTTTAAAAGAATGCAAAGAAATCGGCTTAGAAATCCCTGATATTAATTCAAGTGAACTTTTTTGTGACAACCAGGCAGCGATTAACTTCTCGAATTCGCCTATCGAAAACTCACGTTCTAAACACATAGACGTGAAGTTCCATTTTATCAGAAACCTGGTAAACGAAAAAACTTTTCAGCTTAAGTTTTGTACCAGCAAAAGCAATTATGCAGATGTGCTGACGAAGCCTTTAACTAAGGAAGGTCTTCAAAAATTTGTAAACGAACTGTTTATCTAGTAGTTTTTTTTCATTCTTTAAATGTTCCCGTTTTAAGTTTGTGAGATTTATGTCGTGCTGAAATGAAGCACTGATATTTTGTTAACACACTTATACTAGATGTGCCGAAAGTTAGTCATCGGATTAAAAGGTAAAGTTATACCATAGGGGTATTAAAAATTGCTTGTTGAAGTGTTCGTCGCAAGGGATGAAAGTTTCGAATCCCAAAATTTAAAATAGAAAGTCGTATTTTTTTTTGTTACTCTGATCTCAGTCTGACTAACTAAAAGCTATATTCGTTTTGTAAATATATATATTTTTAGGTGCGTCTTGCTCGCCTTTATACTTGTATAATGATTATATTTTAAAGGGTTAAAATTTCTTGCTAGAAAAATCATAAAGTTTATGAATAGCATTATATTACAAATATTAGAATGTATTTTACAAATATTAGAATTAGAGTGTATTTATGCAAATATTAGAATAGAAATTTTCTGAACAAGTGTGTACATATTGGATTTAGTTTTCATATGTATTAAATATAGTTTCACGTTTATTCTGTAATGTAATTCGAAAGCGTGTGTATACTAAAATAGTAGCAAATGTGTCTATTCTATAATGTAATTGGAAAGCATGTTTATACCAAAATATTAGCAAGTGCGTTTATTCCAAAATGAAATTGGAATCGCATTACTTTAATTGAAATGTATTTTTCATGTTATCAGAGTATGTTCCAGTGAAAATGTCTGTAAAGCGTAAGTGAATAAACATCCAGTAGGGCTTTCGCCACGAGAGCGGTTCGCAGAAGCGAGAAGGGGGGGGCCGATGTTAGCAATAGCGGAGGCATTGGTTATTTTGTTTACCGTGCGTTCTCGTATCTGCGAATCTTTCCCGAAGCAATCGCTGCGGGGTTAAACGTCATTAATTATGCATGCGTTTTTCTGGGCACGCGTAACCTGCGGCGCATGCTCCGTGGGAGCGACTGATAGTATAAATGGAATGAGTTTTTCAGCTTTCCAGCCAGACCAGAGCAGAGCAGTTCGACGACGTTCCGGAGCTACGGACGCGCCTGTTAATTATGTTAAAGGCAACAAATCTTGTCTCCAGTTTTAAATGATTTTAAATAAAAGGAGTTAGATGCTCATTCGCCTGGTCTTCATTTCCCGTACTCACCTGAGCTTTGCTACACCCATTTTTTATTTTTAGAGGAAGGCAGTTACACCTCATGTAACAGATGTGGAATTTACCTTTTGCAATTTGTAACTTTTTTATTGGATTTAAATGCTCTCATCATTTCATATGTTTTTTTTAATTCTCAAAGTATATCGGAGAATTGCCAAAAATTATAAATATTCAAGCTATTTAACAAGGAACTTGAATTTCCAACGAGTGTTTCTTTATATAATAGTAATGCATTTGCAAGATGGAGATAGATTAAAATCAGTAAAAACAAAACAACTGAAGATCATGGTGTTATTTAAACAATAACACTCATCAGAACCCTCTAGAGCAGAGGTGCCCAACCCGCGGCCCAAAGGAAGTATTAGTGCTGCCCAAAAAGAAAGCTCAAAGCGAAAAAAATATCAATATACCGCCTCGACGATGATGGCAGGCGGCCATTACAGATCCCGCTTTGTTCATTCAACAAATCAACAATACATCATTTGAAATATCTTTAATTCTATACAAATATCTTCAATTCTATATTATGTAATTTCTGTATATTAATTTCATTACAAAAATTAACTGTGAATTTTTACAGATTTAATATTTCATATTTGTAATGATATTAAAATTAGTATGCACAAGAGTGAAGCACAAAGAGTCAGATTAGGACCAAAATATCGGATGAACATCTTGAGAACTCGCTGAGAATTGCGACCACTTCAATTGACCCAGATATTGATGCATTAGTTTCTCAAATTCAATGCCAAATATCATATTAATTTTATGACTCTAATAAAATTTAGGACGAAATAAATATGATATCTATATATTATACTTTTTTTTCTCATCAACTATTTTTAATGTTAGGTGTATTTTTGTGCGGCCCAAAACAATTCGTAATCTTTCAATGTGGCCCTAGGAAGCTAAAAGGTAGGACACCCCTGCTCTAGAGCCAGCAGTGAACAATGTTTTGAAAGAAAAGATAAATTGCATACGGCCGTTTCGAAGCTACAAAGGAGCTTGTTCATCAGTGCAACGAACTTAGTGGCAGCTCAGAAAAGCCGAAGAGCTCAAAAGTCTGGTCGCTTAGTCTTCGGCTTTTTTGAGCTGCCGCTAAGTTCGTTGCACTGATGAAGAAGCTCCTTTGTAGCTTCGAAACGGCCGTATGCAAAGTAATTGCATCTTACTGCTATTTGTGCTTTATTTACGTTGGTTTTCCTGTTTATAGTGAACAATGTTCTTTGCTTCCGCATGGAGAGCACTATACAGTGTCATCATACGAGGCAGGTGTCATGGAAATGATTTTAGGCTAGGAGACATAGGATTTGTATCATAAAAGTTAACTGTCAGTGAAGATTCTCATCTTACTTAAGTAACATCCCTCTAAAAGTGCACAGACGGCATTTTCGTAGACGAGGTGAAATTAAATTTTGAAACTGACTTTCAACAGTATTTCATCCGAAGAAAACAAGAAACCCCAAGTAAACCTTACACTGTCAAAAAACGAGATTCAATTCAAAGTGATGCATCATCTGCAGAAAGTGCATTACTTCACGCACTTACAAGATTAAATCCTGATCCGCAGATTAAATCCTGAGATCTGTAAAGGACAGTTATTCGATTCCTTGAGTTAAATGTTTTCGGAAAGTTTTGGACGTATTTTCTTTAAGTGTGACAACGTCTGACATTATATTCCTCAACTTGTTTACAATATCTTTTAAGCACTAAGTAAAGTTATAGTAAAATAGGGGGGCGAGGTAAATATCTGTAAAGTACTAATTCCTGTGGAGACAAAGTCGAATCATCTGTTTCCTTGTAAAACACTCACAAAACATTTTCTCTGAGGGAATGACTTTTTTCAGACTTTTGGAGATAAACGATGGATTTTTAAACTTAAAACATTAAATTATGTCTTAAAAATATGCATATAAGAGACTAAATTTAAAATGTAAGCAAGGTATAAAGAAATGTGCACGTCAAATTTTCCTGTTGTGGTAAAAATTTATTGTCCAGCGTCTAAGTCTTCACTTACTAAAAATATATTGCACTGCGCATTGCGACTTTTTAGCAACATGTCACGGTGAATCTGTGACATTCCGTGCTGCTGGATAGAAAAATATATATATATGCCCGGCAGTTGAAGGTAATCCGCATGTTTTGCAATTCTCGTTGTCACATATCAAACACCAAGTATTGCCAATTTTAGGGAAGAATCGATTGAAGATTGCGTATCGATAGTATGGCAGGTAATATTGCGATTAAGCAGAACCGGTCCCTTTTGAGTGGGAAAAATCAGGGAGGTAAGAAGAGCACGTTTTCGGTTAGAACCGGTCTCTTTTGAGAGGGGAAAAGACGGGGAGAAAGAAACGAAACAACAATTCACACATTTGCAAAATCAAACGAAAATAGCAGGGCAAAGGTGAAGAACCTGATACCATAAGGTCCGTTGCACACACGGCGTTTTTATCCGTGGCGGAAAATTTCCATCGGACGTAATTCCAACAGTGGACCACAGAAGTCAATTGGAGCTTGCACACTAGGCGGAAAAAAAACGATCGTTAAAGTTTTCGTCGACGGTAGCTTGTGCAGCTGTCGAGTGCCACTGTGCTCTGTAGGATTTTTTGACGCCAGATTGAACTAGTTATCCATGTGACCACATGCACGCTTACATACACAGCGGATTTACTACCTTCGTAGGGGCATTTGCGAGAGGGGTGGTAGGGGTTTGCTGGGGGGGGGTGCTGGTTTTCTTGGAATCGTAAAGGGGATTCAAAAAGGAGGGTTCCTCATCCCGGCTGGGGGGAGGGAGGGGAGCGTAGGTGCGACACCGCTGGTTTTCTTGGAAACGTGCAGGATTCGAAAAGGAGGGGTGGGTCTTTTTCCCGGCAACGGAATTTTCCGCCGTGTGTGTATTTGGAACGACGTCGACGGATTATTTTCTGCGACGGAAAAAAACGCTGTGTATGCAACGGGCCTGAGGACCAGTTCGGTGACAGTTCACAGACTTGGTGAAGTCAGAGCATGATTAATGATGCACCCTGCGATTTACACAGAAGTTTCGCCCACGGGAAAGAAGAAAGACACGGGTGTCGTTTTTCCTGTTGTACTAAATTCAGTGCACCTATACCTCGCTATACGGCCGCTCTTTATACGGCCACAACAGCGGAAAGTGATGATGGCAGCATATTTTAGCTTAGTGATTCTTCATGTTAATGTTCGTCATCAAATTAAAACAGTTTTTAATCATTTCATTTTATGTTTTTTATTAAATGTATACATATGTGCATATGATTACTTTTGTTTTTTGTTTATATGTTTATTTTTTGAATTTATGTTTTTTATTACATTGTTTTGTAATTTTATTTTTATGTAAGCATTTTTATAGGAAAATATAAGATTAAAATGCTTTATGAACTAAAATCTTTATTATTTATAAAAAAAATGGAACAGATCCAATTAAATTTGTGTGGGTTTGTATCTAAATTTTTGATTCGTTATACGGCTTTTCGCTTTATGGCCAACTTTTCCGGAACGTATCTAGGCCGTAAAGCGAGGTATGGGTGTATAGCATGGACGCCCATTCAAAGAAAGTAAATAAAGAACGATTTAAATTCATAAATAAAATGAAAATTTAAAGAAACAAATAACAATAATACGGTTGAAAAATTTATATTATAATAAAAATAATAATAATAAATATTTAAATCTATAAATTATTGTAAGGTAATTGTGTTTTTTGTCAATAAACAGTAGTTAAAATTATAATCGCGTTTAAGAGCCTTCGTGGTAACTGACATGAAATTATGGATATGAAAGACAATTAAATGCAATTAGTCAGCAAATGCTGCCACAAATGATTTGTAACCAGATATTGGTGGGGATTAATTATCAACTGAAAATAAGAATCCAAATATTCTATATGAACAATTCGTGACAAGTCCAGCATGGAGCCAAAGATATGGTGATTCGACTGTGGACATTTCCAGTTTGATCTTACGATGTGTGAACAATCAAGTGATGATTACACCACGGCTGCAAGTACTGATTTTCAGGAACTTTGGGATCATTTTCATTCTTCTACACAGACGATAATCATACCGAGGAACTTTTCAGCTATGTTAGTACAGTGAGGTTTTAAACGACTCCCGTTGTCACGTACGAACAATTGAGACAGTGAACTATGTGGTAATCTTCCTCGTGTGTGTTAAATGCGGGGAATACACATGCACAATAATTAGTGCGAGCACCTAGCATAGAACCCTGTATGGTGCTGACGTTAACAGGAGAGGTCATGCCTCAAGAACATTTCGTTATATGAAATACCCTACAGCTGATTAAGCAAGATTTTTTATATTTGTTTATTTTGGTTTATATAGGTCATTATAGTGTGTATTTATGCTGTTTGGTTTTTGTTTTTGTGTGTGATTTTATAGTTCAGGATTTTTTATGATGTTATAGTTAGCAGTAATAATATATGTATGTTTACGGGTCATTAGGGTATACTCTGGGCGCCCGGCAGAAGTTGTGCAGCGGTAGACGAATAGCATCTCATGCAGCATAGCGGTATGTTGCTACTTATCCTATCATTTTTGTGTCAATTACCACATTGCCTCAATAGAACTGAATGAGTATAATTGCATATTATGTAGAGACGTATGAATATAGAATTCAGTGTTAACTTTAATGAGTGCTAAATGATATTAGAATAAGCATATACTGGGAAATAAAGGAGAATACAGAGGTATTGATATAGCATCTAGGGTAACTGTAATGAGTGTAAGTTACTGTTATAATAAGCACATATTGGGAAATAGAGAAGAATACAGATGTATTGATATCGAATCCAGTGTTAATATTAATGAGTGTAATCGAATATTGTATATGTTCTGTGTGTTAATAAATCAATGTATTATATATATATATATATACATATATGTCCTGTGTGCTAATTCAACATTCAACATGCTTGTCTTAATTATGTGTTATAAAAGTTGGTTACCTCTATACGATCATCGGTTAGTGATGGTGATTTTATCATCTAGCAATTTATTTTATTAATGTCATGGAAAGGTATGTCATTAAGAGCATAATTACTCAAAAAGTAATTTTCAATTAAAGAAAATCCCATTACAGAACACCTGCCCAAAAGAATTTAATTTTGGGACCCAGGATAGAACTTTCAGTAGATAATTGCTGAAACAGCCATGAACCGTGAAATCCTTTTTTTATGCCTGAATTTCTCCAGAATACCACAATTGTGTAATCATTTGAGTTATAGTCCATTGCACTACATTTATTTATATTTGAGTTATAGGCAAGCAGAGTGAACTTAAGAGCTTAGAAATAGACTTACAAGCAGCAAAGATTTGCTTCAGTATTTTTAAGCATTCGAACTGAATTTTCAAAAAACAATTTGAGTCAATTGGATAATGTACAAGTTTTAAGTAATCGAGTCTCAGAGGGGGTGGACGGGCAAGTCCCATGATTTGCAAAGGTATTTGTAATCATTCAAAATCGTCTTTAAAGTCTAAATTCCAGTTACTTTAAACACTAATAACAGCGTAAGCTCTAGAAACCAACCTATCAACCACCCTGCAGAATAATAGACTCTAGTTAGCTGTGTTTCCTTTCGAGCTCTATTATTAAATACTGTAATCCATCTGAACCATTTAAGGCTGCTATGTACTAAGATAAAAATCGTAGTTCCCTTTTCCTCTTCTTGCATATTCTTGCGGTGGGAGGAGTCCAGTTGACAGTTTGAGAATTCCACCATCTTTAGGATTGACATTTTGAGGGATTGTAATGGCTCTCTCTCTATATAGGGAGGTTAAGCACTGCCCCCAATTTTTTTAAAATATATGTTTGTCAACTATTTACAGGTACATAAATTTCTGATAATCAAATAAATTTGGTATTGTCAGATAGCCTGAACATTTTTGCAAAGCGCTACAGGATTCATTTTATAAATTTCGTCCACCGAAGGAATTTATGAGCGTTTAAAACACACTATACCATATTTTTCAACGAATAATTTAAATTTTAAAATATTAATTGCATTTAAAAAAAAGAAAATGTACACAAATGTAAAATTTCTTTCTCTGTGACGGAGTACAATTTTTTTTTTAAATCTTTGAATCCAAGTCGGCAGTCCGGGGACAAATTTTCTCCATAGGTTAACATTGAGGTGAGCGAATCCAATGGGGTTAGTACATAGTAGCCTTAAACTTCAAGAATAGCAGAAATGCATCAGAAGTTGCTGAAAAGAAAGAAAATTTTGTACTTCTTAAAACTTATAAAACCAAAAATAAAACTACATTCAATACTCTAACATTTACGCATTGTTTTAAATAAATGTAACAAATGAAAGCTAAATTATAGGTGCAATTAGCCTAAATGTGCTTTACAATTATATTAAATTTGTTTTAATCGAAGTGAAAGCATATCTTATGTTCTGCCTTTCGTCATGCTATTAGCAAATTACTGGCCATCCATCATTTTTAGAGTTATGACATATTTGTAACAACGAGAATTTAGCATCTATCGAGACAGAAGGATAATCTAAGCATAAAGTAATTGCAAATTAGGTAATATTAGATCAGTGTTTTTGATTATATCTTTTGAAGATACCCAGTTACGTGTTGTTGTCATAACTTTGTCCTTAATAATGTAGAACTAATGTTAAAACGGCTGTTTTCATTTAAACACTTCATCAAAGTATCTTGCAAGATTCTTTTTGATGGTTTGTAAATATTTAGAGAAACTATCACTCAGGGATTACATTTATGATGTTAAGAGGAGAAAATGACAAAACACGATATGTGAAATACAATCTTTAATATTTTTATAACATTATAAAAATTCCAGGGGCTTTCAAAATTAATATTTTATTATTTCTCTCTTTTCAAAAATCAGTAAATATTCTTCATTTCTACTAACATGGATTATGCCTATGTTTCTGCAAATGTGACAAAGTATTGAAGGCTCTGTTTACAATAATTTGCAGTTAAAATGATTTGGTGACAGTAAACAACTAAAATAAGCCTTAATCTGCCAACTGATAATATTTAAATTATCTAAATTTCTAATAAATTAAGCTTCATTTAACAGTTTTAACCACCTAATATTCCCTTCAAAGTGTTATGACTCAGCCAAATGTAAGTTGAAATCAATTCAACTTCAACTACATGAATATGAACATTAAACTAATGTCTTCACCAGTTCAGTTATGTAACATTGCTCCAAAATGCTGCTGACCAGATTTTGAACACAATGTCTTTCGTAGAGGAGCTGTAGCAGCAATACATTTCAAGAAAAAGTTGTAGTTCATCTATGCTAGATATTTTATATACTAGAGCTAATTTTTGATGTTCGATAAAAAATAACATCTTACGGAAGCAACACTCAATAGAATTTCAAAGTTCCTTAGTAAGCCGGAATACGCCCTACCTTTTCATGGCGATGTGAAATTTATTGTTTTCAACAGTTATATAGCAAAGTTTATAAAAGCATCATTAGTTATAGAAATGACTGATGATAGAAGACTGGTTATAGAAATTTCTTAGTGGTTTAATCACGAGCAGTGTATTTATTTCATATGATGAAACACATCCCGTTTCTTTATCCAGCTATGAAATTGGATACTCTAGGTTTATTGGACACCTGCAGAATGTTACCTACCCAAATACGTTTCTCAAAATTAAAATTTTCGTAGAGTATACATCAAGATTGATGTATACTCTACCTCTAAGCCTGGCCACACACCGAATGCAACAAAACATTGCGCAACGTTTCTGCTTCTAGTTTTATGTATCCAATGCCTCGTTTGCAATGTAATCAAAGGAGAGTGCTGCACACCGGATGCAACATTGTTTTGAAACATGTCGCGTCATTTCGGAAACGTTTCTGCAACAAAAGTGTATGCTTCTTTGACCGATGTTTCTCGACACACAGCTGGTGAAACATTTCATCTGCGCGTGTGCGGGAACACGCGCATTTTATTTTCATTAATGCTCCGTGTTGAGGAATTTTACATTATTATAATAAAATAGATGGAGTTTGATGCTGACAAGTCGATAGTTCTTGTCCACGCAAGAATAGAAATTTATGATTTTAGAGCGAAGAACCACCACAACCAAGATGTTATAAATAAAATTTGGCAAGATATAGCTGAAGAATTGAATATTCCAGGTATGTACCAAACCAATTTATCACGTTTAATCGTATAAACTATTCTGTCTACTCAAATTTCGATGTCTAAAATCTCAAATAGTTCGTGGGAGAGCTTCGAATGATGAGTCCTTAGTAATCCTTTTAATACATTTTATTACACACGTAGACGGACGCACATGAATCACAAATAAACATGTATATACTCAAATCAGAAGGTGGGGCGATCGTAAATCTAGAACCGAAGCACACGTCTGCACGTTGTCGCTCTCGGCGCTCAACTGTGTTTTTCTCGAAGCCAAAAATCGGCGTTGCCACTCGACTCAACTAAACTACAGATCGTGTACCGACGACATCCTCCCACCTTTTGATTTTTATGTTTACAAAGAAAATCAAAACAATCACTTTAAAAATTATCACAAATCTAAACTAACTCTACTAACTAAGTATCTCCAACCTTAAATCTAACAATAAATCAAATTTAATTGGTTAAGTATGTAAAAGGAAATAAAGAAAGAGAACAAATATATTTAAAGGTTCACTTAATAAGAAGAAAAAAAATGAAGAAAGAAAAAATACTAAACAGTGAAAACAATACAATGGAATGAACTTAAAATTCAGTTTCAAAATGCAAATATCACTAATACTAAAATGAACATTAAATATCTACATTGAGTTCAAGTTAATGAAGAAAGTTCAAGAGGGTAAAGTCTTTTTACTGGCCTGGTCAACTCTCCAGCCTTCGTTTTCACTTTTACAACTCGTACTTGATTGCCTTTAGCAATCACACGACCAATTGGTCAATCTGATCTCTTTTGATTGTCATGTCCAATAAGAACGATATCGTTGATTTCGATTGGTCTCACGAATTTTGCTTTCAAAGGCTTTTGCACCAACAGTCCAAGATATTCATCACGAAATCTTTTCCGAAATTGTTGTCTTAATCGCTGGGGATATCTCCATCTCTTCGAAGGGTTTATTTGATCTAACACGTCAACATTGGGAACTCCAACAGTTTTAACAACCTGGATAAACAACGAGGGAGTTAATGGTTCAAGATCAGTAGTATCCTCTGACAAATATGTCAGCGGTCGAGAATTTATGACTGACTCTACATCACAAAGAATCATTGACATTTCTTCAAACGTCAAACATGCTCTACCAAGAACTCTCCGTAGAAACTTCTTCACGGTTTGGATCAATCTTTCCCACCAACCGCCCCACCAACTGGGAGTTGGAGGGTTGAATTTCTATTGTATTCTCATTGCAGAAGAAAATTCGAAATCTGGTCCCAGTCGATAGATTTTAATAACCGTTCAGCTCCAACAAAGTTGGAACCGTTATCGCTGTATATTACAGATGGACGACCTCTTCGGGCGACAAATCTTCGCAGTCCCAATAGGAAACCATTCGTAGATAAACTTTCAATAAGCTCTAAATGTACCGCACGGTACACAGCACATGTAAAAATCAAGATCCACGCTTTCTTGGCAGTTTTCAAATGAAGTGGGCCTGCGACATCGACCCCTGTCACTTCAAAGGCGGACGCGTCTCGCACTCTATCTTCAGGAAGGCTAGATGGTAAAGTTTCAAGTGCCTTTGCTGTATGTTTCTTGCATGGAACACATTTTGCCAAGACTCTCTGAACAGTTTTTCTGCCTCTTAGAATCCAGAATTTTTGCCGTAGATTTGAAAGCACAAATTGGGTACCAGCATGGCTAAGCAGCAAATGATGGTCAAGTATTAATCGATGTACAAGTTCATGGTCAGATGGTAAGACAATGGGACATCTAAAATCTTCACAATCATCTCTTCTAATGATTTTGGTTTTCAATTTGTAGAGTCCATCTTGGTCGATAAATGTTAGTCCTTTCAAACTGTTTTCTTCATTAAGCGAAAGTTCCAACTTTTCTGGATAAGCAACTTGGGAATCAATGTTGCGGGGCACAAAATTCCAAGTGGATCAAAAATCTTATGAACCATACTTAAGACGTTTCTTCTTGTCAAACTAGTGGTTAAGCTTCTCAATTCGGCTGTATCACAGAAGATATTATCTTCGGTCTTATTCCATAATACTCCTAAGACAGGTATGGGTTCAGATGAATCAGGATTAATGTTTAAAGACGTATGCTCCAACCATCTTAGGTCAAAGCAGGCAGTAGCCAATATGTGCTTAGACTCTTCAATGAATCGATGCAATGTATTTTGGTCTGGAACCGAAGTGACACAGTTGTCAACATAGAAGGCTTTCATTAATCTAGTGACAGTTTCTGGAAAGTCCACCAAGTTCTTTTCTAGATGATGATTCAGCACAGCTCCTAGTAGGAAAGGGCTACAATTTAAGCCAAATACTACACGCTTATGTCTTAAAAATTTGACATTTTTCTTCTCGAAATCCTTCCACCAAAAGAATCTTAAGAATTCACAATCAGGATTAAACACCGATATCTGAAGAAATGCTCTTTTTATGTCAGACACAACACCCATTTTTTCTTTACGAAATCTCAATAAGATAGGGGGAATCTCTTCTAGAAGGTTTGGACCCTTCTCTAAACAGTCGTTCAATTACAATGATCCCTTAGTACGACAGCTTGCGTCAAAAACTGGACGTGTCTTTGTAGTAGAAGTCTCTTTGAATACGCCTCTGTGTTGTAAATAATGACTCTTCTTCTTAATTTCATCGGAAGGAACCTCTTCGATAACTCCATCTTCAATCCATTCATCAAATACAGCTTCATAGTCGTTGAACTGATTTCTCTGAAGCATTTTTTTGGTAACTGATTGTAAACGCTCTTTACAAATATCTTCATTAGTCTTCAAATCAACATGGTCTGCTATCCGAGGTAAACGAACTTCGTAACGTCCTTCATTGTTAACAGTGACTGTCTCCTTAAAATAATTTAGAGCAGCAGTTTCCATTTCTTTCCTTGACTGGACTTCAACGGGGTCCCGAATTCTTAACGTGTCCAGTCGCCATAGATTTTCTATACTAGAACCACTAACGAACAAAGATATCGATGACATAGTGGTGGTAACATTTCTGTTTGAGCAGTTATTATCTTCTACTTCTCCCATTAAAAGCCACCCAAATTTACTTTCAATTGCAACTAAATTGGGATTCAAACGTTTAGTTTTCCCGCTTACGATTTTAAAATAATTATCTGCACCAATAAGAAAAGAGATATTTTAATTTTCCAAAGTTCCATTATCAACATCACACAAATCAATTCCTTCAGCTTTTAGTTCATTAATTAT
Organism: Dolomedes plantarius; assembly: GCA_907164885.2. Classification (NCBI taxonomy): domain Eukaryota; kingdom Metazoa; phylum Arthropoda; class Arachnida; order Araneae; family Dolomedidae; genus Dolomedes; species Dolomedes plantarius. The sequence continues at coordinate 18,088,575 of OU015494.1, read as the reverse complement.
ATCATTAGGAGCGAATTCCAATGGAGCACTAGATACTTCAATTTCTAACGCTTCTATTATTATTTCTTCCTTATCTCGAGTGTCTGTAATTTTGACCTGCACTCTAGCACATTTTATCCGAGTTGGAGCCTTTGATCGAAACGTATGAATAAAAAGTTCCTTATCACCTACTATGTTCAACGATAACTGTCTCGATAAATCTTTTCGAATGAACGATCGTTGCGAACCTGGGTCATATAATGCGCGAATCGTTTTCCTCGATGACTTCCCTACTAATTTAACATCAGAAGTTTACAATAAAATTGTGTTTTGCCCATTGTTTACATGATTAGCAACGGCACTATCAATTTTATTTTGTTCACTATTGACATGTCTGGTAATTGGTTTGTCATTTTTCGAAGATTTGAGAGCCTCAGCCTTTTTATTTTCCCTTTTAAAGCATAGCGCAATATTATGCAACCCTCCGCAGAACAAACAAGAACCTCTCGTAGTGCAGTCTTGCAAACGATGTTTGGGTTTCAGGCATAAATAACAATTCCAATTACGTCTACAGAATTAATTTCGTTGATTTACATCAAATGAATCACAGTCTTCACTTCTGTGGCTCCTGGCACAAAAAATGCATGAGTCATTAGTCGATGTCAATAATTCTGTTGCTGACGCCACATCTGGTCGTCTCAAAGGCTCCCTTGAGAAGCCCGCGTTTTGCTGACTAGTGTATTTTCTGTTATTCGTACTATTCCTACTAAAATTTCTGTTCTCTTTCTGCAGCGAAGATGGTTTTATTTCTGATTTATGAATCTGAAAAGCTCGTTCGCGAGATTGGACCTCGTTTCGAAGAAAGTTCATGAGAGTTTGAACACTCCAATTTTTATCATTATCTTGAATGCGAGTAAATTCTAAAGTTAATTCTCAAGGAAGTAATTTCAATAATATTGGACAGAGTAAACAACCATAGGTATTTTCTACGACTCCTAACGCTTCTAAGCTATGAATTTGGGTTTCACATTTGTCATATAAATTACGCAATCCATTAATATCAGATACAGTCTTAATAGGAGAAATATTCAACAAATTAGATAAATGAGCCTGGATCAGCATAGAATGATTTCCAATTCGCTGTCTCAGGAGTGCAATTGCAGCTGCATAATTCTTTTCGGTTAAACTAAATCCACTGATAGCGTTAAAAGCTAAACCACCTAGCAACGATTTTAAATACCCGAACTTGTCGATATCACTTAACGATGGATTATTATGAATAGCGTTTTCGTATTGATTCATGAAATCCAAATATTTATCGGGATCACCATAGTATTTTGCTAAATCATAAGTTTTAGTAATTTTACTGTTTTTATCTCTGGATGAAGGCGAACATTAGTTTCTTGTGATGAGATGCCGTTATTTGCAGAATTACTTTGAACAGCATCCTTTTTAAAATGTTTAATACGATTCATAAGTTTTGTTTTATAATGTATAACCTTATCTTCATATTCCGAACATGTATTAACTTCACTTTCGATTTCATTCGGTTTCAAAGATGTTTCGATTTCAGAATTTAGGTCTTTAACTGTCGAGTCTCTATTTAACAATAGTTCTAAATTACTTTCTAACGTGTCTAAGTAAGCATCTTTATCATTAAAAACAGTTTCGATTTTAGTAAACAACTTGGTTATTTGAGTTCTCAGAGTCGAAAGTTTATTTTTGAGTTTTAAAATATCATCCATATTCAATTCGAAATTCAATCAAGAAAAGGCGTTAAACAATTCAATTATCTCAATGACAAAAACAATAATGTTAAACCTATCCACACTTCTGTCAATCAGAATTAAATCACAGTTCGAATAAAAAAATAAGGCTAAAGTTACTTTTCAAATAAAAATCAAGAGTTCGACAATTTTCTAATCTCTAAGGATCCCTGGAGGCGGCACCTGAAATGTTCTATCTACTCAAATTTCGATGTCTAAAATCTCAAATAGTTCGTGGGAGAGCTTCGAATGATGAGTCCTTAGTAATCCTTTTAATACATTTTATTAAACACGTAGACGGACGCACATGAATCACAAACAAACATGTATATACTCAAATCAGAAGGTGGGGCGATCGTAAATCCAGAACCGAAGCACACGTCTGCACGTTGTCGCTCTCGGCGCTCAACTGTGTTTTTCTCGAAGCCAAAAATCGGCGTTGCCACTCCACTCAACTAAACTACAGATCGTGTACCGGCGACATAAACCTTGCCCTAAAATAATCCAGACACCCCCATATTTTAAGATATTGTTAAGAAAGAAAAATAGGGTTGCGTCACTCAGGGCCAGATCTAGGGGGGCGCAAACGGAGCATCTGTCCAGAGCGGCAAATTTGAGGGGCGGCAAAATTGGTAGAAGGAGAAACAAAATTTGCGGTTACATTTTTTATTATTGATTTTTTAAAATATTTTATAAGTTATGTTTTTCTTTGATTTAAAAGTAGATACTTAGCTATATATTTGTCTTTCTTTTGTTACTGCTTTTTATAGTAATACGTTTACAAAACAAAAAGTTTTTGTTATTCAACAATGTTATTAAAAGTTATTCCGTAATGTTACAAAAAGCCTTTCTTCTGAAGGTATACTCTTTTGTTAGTTGGTGTTCTTTTTCCGAATCTTGTATGAATCCAACAGCTTCTTTCTGGTTTTTCATCCAAAAATTGTATAAATTGCCACAAAAGAATAGCTACTTGTACTTCCTCACTTGCTATATCACCCATAATTATGACCAAACTACTTTCCCAAAATTGAACACTTTCCTCAACAAAGAACAAAATACTGCAGACCTCTTCAACTACCGTGTTATTAATTACTAATGCTGAAATATGAAATCAACCTAGCGTTGCAAGTCAAAATGTATCACCATTTTCCACGATAAAACATTTTGGTTGCGCAACGTCTAGCAACAGAAACGTTGCGCAATGTTTTGTTGCATTCGGTGTGTGGCCGGTCTAAGGGTGGGTTTCCCCCTCTGCTTCGAGCAAGAGTGTTTTGAAGGAAAATATTTCGTGTAAATAAACTTTTATTTGAACTAGGTTTTTACAACTTGGGACTAAATTTGTTTATTCTTCGAAGAATGAAGACATTAAAACAATTGTGAGCACCCCCACTTCACTTTAAAAAAATTATCAAATGCCCTTTCCTCTATTAACATGATTGCTAATCTTATAAAGTAAAATTCTGGAATGATTGGTTAGGTAAGATTTGGTCAAAAAAAATTTACAGCCTTCACTGAATCGCAACTCCATAAAATGGACTTTCGACTGTGAAGTTTTTGAGCGAATGAGATCGCAAAGTGCGTCACACACGCACACACAATAACTGATCTTCAGTGACAGATTTCATTGTAGAATTGAAGGTGATTCCGGCAGCAACATTTCAAAATCCAGAGCGACACCTTATACAAGAGGGTCTTTTGATCAGAATCGGAACAAAATGAAAACGACGTTTCTTTTCAGAAAGTTTTTATTTATTTTTCCACATGAACTTCCCTAAGTTCGATATATTTGGTTCAACGATTTTTAAGTTCTTTAATCCCCCCCCCCGCCCCACTGTTAAGTAAGACTTGTCCAATTATGTAAAATTATAATTTGTTTCACTAATCACTTCGAAATATGAAGCAAATATCTCCCTGCGAGCAGTTTTTACATACTTTGGATTAAATAGTAGTCCAAGGGTACAGAATCTGGAGAATACGGTGGATGAGGAACAATTTCTTAGCATAATTCTAACAGTTTTGATGCCGCAAACGCAGACGAATAAGCCGTTCATGAGGGAAAGGAAAATGACATTTTGTCTTAGTTTTATTATTTAAACGATTACGTAAATATGCATAGTACTCTCCAGTGATTGTTTTGCCCTTTACCAAGTAGTCAGTAAAGGTTATAACATGGGCATCCCCAAACAATGGTCATAATATTTCCTGCAGATAGAACCGTTTGCACTTTCTTTGGTGCACATTCACCTGCTTCAACCCACTGTATTGACTGTTCTTCCGTTTCTTGCTGATACTGATGTATCCATGTTTCAGAAACTTTTACGAAATGACGTAAAAATTCATCAGAATTTTTTTGAAACAGTTCCAAATAGTGCTTTGAAAAGTTCACTCGTTCACATTTTTAATCGATTGCTAGGAAACGCGGAACCCACGTTCCTTCGTCATGTCAAAATATTTGCGCAAAATATTATGCACACACTCTGGTGAGATTCCAATAGCCGGAAAATTTTCACGCACTTTTAATAATCTATTCTTCATCATTATACCAGGGATTATTTCCATGATTTCTGGCTTACTGACCAGAATATTCAGCGTCACTTGTGCTCTTACAGCTGCAACGAAATTCAGTAAACCACTAGTCCCCAAGTAACACACACCGTTGGCCCAACAGCAAATTTTCGTTACATTGTTGGGGAATGGTTACCGTTAGCAGAAATTTCAGAAATTAAGATAGGCAAAATGCAAAATGTTTATGTTGGGCAAAAAATTACAAAATGCTGTTGGCTCAACTATAATTGAAAGATGTTGGGCAGACAATTACAAAATGCTGTTGGCCCAACTGTAAAAAATATTGTTGGTCCCACAATTACTAAATGTTGTTGACCCAACTGTAAATAACTGTTGTTGGCCCAAAAGTATGAAAATGCTGTTGGTCCAATTGCAAGTAAGTGTTGTTGGACCAACTGATATAACATGCTGTTGATCCAACTGCAAATAAGTGCTGTTGGACCAACAGTTATAAAATGCTATTGACCCAACCGATAATGAGTGTTGTTGGGCCAACAATTCCAAAAGAACGTTCTCCCAGCTGCGTCCAATTACCGTAAAATATCGCCCGTATGTCGTTCTAACTGAGTCCAAAACAGAATCTTTGGAACTTAACTTATATAAACACGTAAAACCAATTACCAAATTTAAGAACATTACAAACAAACAACGGAAAATTATTGACAACTGCATACCCCAATAATTTTTGGTAGAACCCTATGGTTTATTTTTATCGCTGAAGCATTCGACAACTCAACTTTGGAACTTCGTAGTGCGAAACACAATCTACGATGTGTAGCTGGTGTAAAAGAATGAAGTTACGAAAAGTTTAGCTATAAAAAGCCACGTTTCTTTTATAGATATGAAGAGTTTCTCAGTTTTCTGAGGTCTTTCCATGATAGATTATGATGGTTAAATGTCAACAGATTTACAGTTTTTTCCATTACACCATTATGAGCTGTTCATCACCTCTTCTTTATCTGGTAAGTTTCTGATTACTTCTGTTAAAATGTTAATGAAGTTCTAATGATAATGAAGTTATTGTTGTTACCAATGATTTTTTTAGCAATTTCTGTATAATGTTTATTTAATTATATATTACTAAAGGATGCTTAAATATGATCCTGTAATTAATTTTAGTTGATTTTAGAATAAATCTTATTGAAATATGACTTAAAGAATGTTAGGATGTAGTTTTACTCCACTGCTAAAAATTTTCATAAAGGTATTTTGAAAAACTCTTTATAGCTTATAATAAAAAGAGTTTGAAATTTATTTAAAAATAAAGGACGGGATAACTTCTTACTTAACAATAAATAATCGGTGTGCAAGAAATAAACAATGAAAATAAAGGCTTAAAATTTATCACGCTATTAGCAACAAACCATGAGTTTTATTTAGTAAACAAAATTATGTACTTGCTTAATTAGTAGCATCGAGTAGTTTTCTAAAATTATATAGCAAAATAGAGCTTAAATTGCTAAGATTAAGTATTTATAATAAAAACATTATGGTAAACTTTTATTTATGATCAAATATTATCTGTTACTAAAGTTTCTTACTGAAAATTTTAAAGATGTTGAACATTTTTATTCTACGCGTATTTAAGTTATTTATAAGTTTATATCTCAAAGTTTACTTCATAAATTTAGATAACTTACTCTATTAAATTGTCAACTTTATAAAGAAGCGTCAATCACTAGCTTTTGAATACAAGGATAAAATACAGTTAGCTGTCTGCTTTGATGAAATTTCAGCAATTTTTCACTCTCTACTATCAACTTTGCAATTGTATTCTATTTGAGCATAAAATAATTGTATGCTCTGACTTGACCATGCATTTAATGTTAAATATTTAGTTTGAAAGTAAAATATCAATACAAAGTATTTATGAAGTATGCAGATCACACATTAAAATAATTCATTTGTCTTTAACATCTAATTAGCTGCTACTTATTGTAATATTTGCATTTTAAACAATTGTTTTAAAATATATATAATAAAGTTTGTACTTAATATTAAACACTATAATTTGACAATGCCATGGTATATGACTTATTTTTCTACGTTTAGCTGTCTACAAAATCATATATTCAAGGAGCTGGCATGCAGCATGTGATTCATATATAAAAAAACCGAGGAAATTAAATTATGAGTTATGAACTCTGGAAACTTGTATATTTCTGCCAGTCGTGATATCCCATTAGTACCATGGATGGAAGATTTGGAAGTGTGGTTATCATCTCATGAGTGATTGAATCTAAGTAAACTTTAAATTCTATGCTTATTTACAGAAATCGAAATCTTGATCCTCACTCTTTTTAATTTTCCCTTGTTTCCTACTAGTATTATTTGATTCAATTTATTTTATTAAGTATGTATTTTTAAGTCATTGTATTAATGAGTTTTAAAATTTTAGTTCTATCTAATTAGTACAGTTTTATAAATAAAGTTTTCAAGTTTTTACTAATTTTGATCAATAATTTATTTTTTAGTTGCAATGAAAACAAACTAATTTTATAATTATTACTAAAAGTATGAAATGTAGTGAATTAAAAGAAGAAGGATTAATATTGTATTAAGTGTGAAATTTTGACAGTATTTGTATCATACAAATGTTTCATTGTTGGTCTCATACTGATGAACCAAATGTAATGTCTATTTCAAACAGTTTAGATAGGATATATACTTTAAATCATAACTAGTTGGTACCCGTCAAAACATGACTGCTGGGTTGTAAATAAATGTACTAATACACAAATTGTACTCAACACATTATTACCAAATGTTGAAAATCATAAAGAATAGAGAAATACGCTTAAAAAATTACTATTGAACCCAATAAAAAGAAATATGGTTACTCAAAAGGGCAAAATAAACAATTTCCGCCAGGTTCAATTATATATCTCACAAACATAATTAAAAATGAAGATGGCAGAGAGAGAGAGAGAGCTAGAGGTCCTCGGAATAAATAAATTAATGTGCTTATGCAGCCTCGTGGTTAGTGCGTACCTGAAGCCAGATTGAAACATGTCACTGAGCATGTGCAGAAAGCAAAATTTTATTATCAATTATCGTTAATTAATAGAGATTGCAGTTATAAAATCCAAATGTAACACATATATAGATTTAAATCTTTTGTTTAATACTAAAGTGAAATAAATTGATCCAGTAGTTTTCTCTCACGGAATGCGCAAAGAATTGGCTTAGCACTGGGGACTCGGTACCCTTTGAAGGAATATTTTTGCAGAAGTATATTTACCTATAGTATACACATATTATTATAGGTAATTCTTAAACAAACTGATTTTAACAAGAATAAAAATTATTTTGTGGGTAAAAATTGAGTAATTTAAATTTTTTTAAAAAAATTAAACAATTTTAAAAATTGTTTTTCTTCTTTAGTTCTCAAAATTCTAACATGATTTTTTTATTAGATGTTTATGACATTATACTTTATAGTTTTAAGGATCGATTTTACATATAATGAATTAGTTTCTGAGAAAAAAAATAAAATGTACAAGTGTAGGCAAAAAAGCAGCAAAAAACATAGTTTCCTAAACATTTCGATTTTTCTCTTTTTTTCTTTTAATTATATTGTAAAATACCTCCCTAGTTTTATTAAATACATTATATTAAACATACAAAAAAATAATGGAGTCATTTGACATATATTTCTAGACGCAGTAGTGTTTTAAACACAGTAAAACGTCAAAAACAGCAAACTGAGAAAAATCCATTTAAAGATTTAAGCACTGAAAAAACTGTATATACCTATTCCAGTTTTTGTAATATTAATGTCGTTATGTTGCTACTTATATCTTTAAAATTATAGCCATTTTGTTTTAATATGTGAACATCTAGTTATAATTAGAGGCTTTTATTAAAAACTTATCCAAACAGAAATAATGAGAGAACTGGTGAAAAATGGGAATAACAATTTAGATATCTTTCTTAGAGTGGTTTTAAATATTTATAAATATTATTGCAAGACATTTGTAATAAAAATTTATAGCATAAATTAATAGTTTCGTTAAGAATTTTAAAATTTAAGTTGCAATGTTTCATCAACAGAGTCCACAAACCTCGGTCATAACACTTGACGATTTTAAAAACATCCTGCTGATTATGTAACGCCGCCTCTCTTTCTGGATAGCTGTTCTCTTTTACGAATAACATTTTTTATAATTTACGGGTAATTTGGTACTTTGCATTATTATGCCTTTTCCAAAACAAAAATTTCCGTGAATGAAATACAACACCAAATTTTTCTTGGAATGACCTGTATTCATTCCTAGTGTCTTTTGTACTTCTCTTATTGTATGCACTGTACCCGTATTAAATTCGCAAACTGCTGTTGTTACAGAGTTTTACACGCTGTTTATTAGCAAATATTTCTGTAGGGAACTTTGCCCAAATCACACTGTGCAAACTGTCATCAGTATTTTGAGTTCCACAACGTACACATATTTCCAGAAGTTCGCTAGATGCAAGCCGTTGACATACTGGTAGAATATTTGGAAGAAATACTTCATTTATTGAGTTCCCTACTCTTATTTTGTGACTATCTGGGTTATCCCCGGGGTTATTTGTAATTTAGGGAGGAAATTTTAGAGTAAAAGGAATGTAAATACTAAAGTGGGCGTGGCATTTAAAGGGCTGACGAGATAATGCAAGGTATTTTTCATAGACTTACAATCGTCAGATCATCTCAAAACTTTGTACCAATATACTAGTGGTGTCAAAGTATTTTTTTAACAAAAAATTGAAAAATCGATATTTTCATCAATATAAGGGTACCAAGTCCCCTTACGGCTGATATGTACAACAAAAAATCGTATTTTCCTTTTCTTCTTCTTGCAGACTCTTGTGGTGGGAGGAGTCCAGTTGACAGTTAGAGAATTACACCCCCCTTAGTATTGTCATTTTGAGGGATTGTAATGGCTCTCTCTCTATAGGGGGGTTAAGCGCTGCCCCCAAATTTTTTATTTAAAATATATTTTGTCAACTATTTACAGGTACATAAATGCTGATAATCAAATAAAATTGGTACTGTCAGATAGCCTGAACTTTTCAGCAAAGCGCTACAGGATTCATTTTACAAATTTCGTCCACCGAAGGAATTTATGAGCGTTTAAAACACACTACACCATATTTTTCCTCGAATAATTTAAATTTTAAAATATCAATTGCATTTTTAAAAAACGAAAATGTATACAAATGTAAAATTTCTTTCTCTATGACGGAGTATAATTTTTTTTTAAATCTTTGAATCCAAGTCGGCAATCCGTGGACAAATTTTCTCCATAGGTTAACATTGAGGTGAGCAAATCCAATGGGGTTAGTACATAGCAGCCTTAAATATATAGATACTGTAATGTTGAGTAGATACAAAGACATTAGTAGGGTTGATATTTGTACAAACATTTGCATTTTTTTAATGTTTGTGGGGTTATAAATATTGTCTAAAATTATCAAAGTGTTGGTTTCTTTATGAAAAATATTTTGCTGATAAAAAGCTGTATGTTGACAAACGTACATTTACAAACTGTTGTGCTTTTGATGCTGTGGCATTAATTAGACTTTAACCCTTACCCCGGCTCATCGGCCTCGCAGACCAACACGCTATAAAATTAGGATATTTTCCTGTTTTTAAAGTTTTTCGCAGTTATAAGTCATCAATGCAAAACTACTGCTACCTCTCATTCTAAAAAGGGTAAATAAAAAATAGATTATTCAAGAAAAATTTCAGAATCTGATTCCTCAATCTGTGATAGCGCGAGAGAGACAAAATGTCTGGTTCGTCGTGAAACAGGAGGAATTCTTCCAGCCATGCTAGCTACAACAATAAAACAAAGATCTTGGAAATAGAATGCATGCAGACTGACAGATAATTAGTACGGTTCAAGACTTATCGGTCATACAAATTTAAATCAGTTCAAGGCTCACCGGTCCAAAAGACCGACCATGTTTTACAAATATTAAATTTACCGACAAAATACGAGCGGGCGAAAATCTCCGATGTGTTGTACTTGATGGTCAGGACCCGACTGAAGAACTCAGAAACTTTTAACAGTCTGACCACCCCCACCACCACCCCACCCTTCAGAACATGTGCAATAGCGGTCTCCTAGACCGATGAGCCGACGTAAGGGTTAACTGAGAAAATATTGTTTGCTGTGTGGTTAAGAAGAGAGGGAAAATTTTACCTAATTTTTTTCAACGTTGTATTGTAATATGTATGTGAAAAATAATCTTATCCATCATATACTACAATGTCTTATTTTTCTAATGTTAATTTGGTTCAAATTATTCTTTAATTTTCTGCTCTGATAATTTATGAAAATAAACTTTGCTAAATATATGCAAGCAGTTTAAGATGATTAGTTCCTATAATGTAGAGAGATTTTTGTGGTACTTCATGTAACAAATGCTTCGTCATAAATATATATTGGACCATAAGTTGGCGAGGTAAGAGTTAGATTTCGTTAAGAGCTAATTTATTCTACAAAATTAAATAACTGTCTCAATTAAGCATCTTTGCCCGATTGTTTAATGCTCACATAGCTATTTTATTAATGATAGTTTATTTTTCTGTTGACAGCTTTCGTCAGAATGGCCCACGAATCTGAGCTGATAATGGAAAAGTCTTACAGAGGTCATAATAAAATAATGGTTTTGCTTTGCTAATGACCGGAGGGAGAAGGAGAGATAAGAAGATTAGTAAATATCAACCATCTTACCATAAAATTGTTTAAAAAATGTGTACAAATAAAATTTTTTTGTCTTAATTATGTCATTTGTTATAATTATCATAACATGCTTTAGAAATAATGATATTTTTAAGACGTAAATTAGGTAAGTCCAGACATTTTTCTTGCAGTTTTATAGAAAGTTGTTGAAAACAGAATATTGGGTAATTTATTTCATTGAAGTAAGATCTAATGACTTAAGCAAAAGATAAACTGTGAAATTTCAGGAGAAAAAAATCAAATTAAATAATTAAATTAAGAAAACGTTACTAAAAAATAGTTACATTTTCTAGTTTATTCAGTTTATTCAGTGTGGTTTATCAAATTTATTCAGTGTGGATGTTTTATTTTACTCTTTTGGTTATAATGAAAAGTGTTCAGAAGCAAATTCGTATTTGGGGTAAAATAACTAATAAAAACCATAATAACAAAGTTATAAAATCATGCTTATATACAGCAATGTCATGTACAAAAATATAATGCCCTTAATATTAAAAAAACTTAATTTTCATTTTTTGTACATTGAAAATGTTGACAGAATTTTTTTAATTCATGAAATGGAGTAAATTTTGTAGTTTTCAAATAAATTATAGAAAAAGCATTTTTGAGCACGCTGTTATTATAGAAATTTTTAATGACTAAATACTGTGGAAAATATGAAGACAAAGTAAACTGTTTACATAAAAGTAAATCCCTTTTGTAAACATTTTGGTAAAAAAAGGAAATTCAAGCCTTGGAGAATGATATAGTCTGATTGCGCCTAACTAACAGTTGATAGTTGCCTGGGATGCAAAATGGATTGTGGACCCAATTAAATCTAACGTTGGCTGACCTGCAAAATTGACTGTTGGGCCAACTGAAATCCAACGGTTGAACCAATTAATATCCAACCGTTGGTAGACCTGCGAATCCAGCGGTTGGGCCAAATAAAAGCCTACCGTTGGATCAACCTCGCTCCAACGGCCAAATCCCATCGTTGGCCAACTCTGCATAAAAATGGTTGGTCAACGACTTATCAACAGTCTTGTGTTACTTGGGTCATTCAGAGGTGCAGAGTTTACCATGATAGTTAACAAAGCTGGATTTTGTTTCTACTTATTATTTTCAATTAAAAAGTTTACCAACACTCGGACCCTCTCGGAGCTTGTAACCCCTAAAGGGTACGCCTACAGGTGGCGAGAAATGCCTTGACTGGAATTTCAATTGAGTTATAAAAGGGAAATAAAAGACCTTTCGCGGACCAACAGGTTTAAGTCCAACTTCTTTCAAGGCAATCGCACCCACTTCTATATACACTGAGTGGCCAAATTATTATGACCACTCCCTCAATGTTGGATCATCTTTTGCCCTTAATACTGCATAAATTCTTCTTGGCAGGGATTCTATGAGATGTTAGTAGGTTATATGAGGAATTTGAGACCATATCCGATGAACTGTACTTTCCAATTCCTAAAGATTTGATAGTACTGGATCCAGCTGCCTGATGCCCCATTCGATCTCATCCCACAAATTCTCAAATGGATTGAGATCTGGTGATTGTGCAGGCCAACGAAGCAAGGTAAATTCTCCATCATGCTCTTCGAACCATCTGAGGACAATGTCAGCTTTAAGACAAGGAACATTGTCCTGCTGGAAGTATCCATCCCCGGCAGGGTACACCATTAACATAACAGGATGTACTTGATCTGCGATAACACTTAAATACCCTTGGGCATTCAGATGCCGTTTCACAGGATTCAAAGTATCCATAGAATGCCAAGAAAACATCCCCCAAACCATAATATTGTATCCACCAGCTTAAAGTGTTGGGGCAATGCAGTTGTAGTTCATGCTTTCGAGCTATTTTCTCCATATTAGCACCCTGTCATCTGAGTGGTGTAATTGAAAACGCGATTCATCGGACCACATGACCCTTTTTCAGTAATCTACTGTCCAATCCTTGTGCTCCTTTGCAAACTTTAGACGCCTGGTCTTGTTCATGGCAGACAGTGGAGGCTTTCGAACAGGTCGTCGGCTTCCATAGCCAATACGGTGTAATGTGCGGCGAACAGTTCATTCAGAGACGTTCGCAGTTGGTCCTAGATTACGATTCCCCGCTACATGACGTACTGTTGCTTTTCTGTTGGACTGGACAACTCTAGCAAGTCTCCTTTTAGATCGAGCATTCAGTAGCTTGTGACGACCACAATCCTAACGTTGAGACCCAGTTTTCTGTTTGGTTGTTCACTCTCTATAAACAATAACTGCTGCTTTCGAACACCTCACAAGCGCCGCCGTTTTGCTGATACTGGTTCCGAGGCTTCGAGCGCCTACAATGATCTTGAGTTCACACTCTGTTAAATCACGTTTTCTTCGCAAGCAACACAGTACAACTGATGGTTCACTTATCCTGCATTCCCTTTTTATAGCTATCTCGCGCTCTAGAGGCAACACTGTGACGCAATAGCTCATTTGCATAAAACTATCGGGTGGTCATAATAAAGTGGCCGCTTAGTATATAGAACATTCTCTTTTATTTTTTACCTTTTTCCTTCTACATTATTCATGGATACAACAACAACCAGAACTCGGAACTCGTTTTCATCCATTGTCGGAGCAGTAAGAATAGCTGGCCGACTAAAACGGCTGTCAGTCACAGACTAACCTGTTAACTATTCTAGATGGAGGGTTTTGAATCATGCAAAATGTAAAAGCCCCAATAAATCTGGAGCAGTGATTTTTCATAGAAGAACAGAAAGGATATAATCCATAGAGGTTCTCTCTCCATCATTGTTAATGAGAATAACGAATTGAAAAGAATTTATATTACTTTTAACACTCGGACTATCTATATAAACTTACTGTATGATTCTAAATACACCTTCAAACAGCGGAGAAAATAAAAACATACTAAGAATAATAACATCCTTTTGAGACTTATTGCCACAGGATTTCTTCCATTGATTTACGATAGGACGCAAGATGCTTAACAATGAATTATTTATGATTATTTTTATTTCTTTTTCATTCTTTTTAACCACAGAATATTTGTATTAAACTGTTGTAAACCTCGGTTACTAGAATTTTATTATATATTTATCCATACATAGAAGCAAGGGCAATTTTCAATAATAACTGGTTTCAACAGGAATAATTTTCTTTTCATTATATGTTCTCTACAATAAATATTGTAGCCGGTGTAGTCCATTAATTAGCAATTCTGATCTAAATGTTTCCATCACTGCTTAAATTTCAAAAATAAAACGCATCATACTTTCCCTTTTTAAGAAAATTTTATTTTTAATTCGAAATTTTAAAAAGCAATCAAGTCGTCGCTGTGAAAAATGTCTCTATTATGCGCTTTTATCAAACATAAAATATCCGCTGCTCAACTCTTAAAAACATTAATTATCTATTTAAAACACGGAGGGAACCTTATTGTTAGAGAGATATTTAATAATGTAGATACCCTTACTTTCTGGAGACAATTTTAAATATTAAAACGTATAATAGTGTTTATCTGGCAAATCAAGAAAAACAAGTTTTAAAGTTGTATTAGCCTACTGTAATAATTAATGATACAGAATATGAAATATTCAGTACTCTTAAATATTCATTTTGTATTGAGGATCTCGATTTTTGTATTTCATAGTTTATTTATTTCTGCAAAAGCTTAACAATTTTAAATTTATGTAACACTTAGAAATTTTTAGCAAGACGTAAGATCTTTAGGTTGAAAGAATATATTTAATATTGTACTTACTCTATTTCAAAAAGTGCTTTCGTTCAATTTTATCACTATCTTGGAATAACTAATTGAACTGGGATACCAAATATTCCTCTGAACTGAACACGTGACTTTTTGCAGTTAAGTAAACATTATCCGCAATAATTTCGCAATTTGTAATCTGTGTTCTGTATTCAAGACGAAAGCTGGCTCCTCTTAGGGAAATTAGAAAATTGTGTTAGCACAATGTGGAATCTTCATCCAATTACTTTAATTGCATTTAGGCTTACTGTCTTTTGGATGCTTTATATCTGTTAAGTGCAAATTTCTGCACTTAAAGTTAACCATGCCTCCAGATGTGAAATATTTTTCCTTTATCTGACGATGTGATGCCGATAGTAATAT
Organism: Dolomedes plantarius; assembly: GCA_907164885.2. Lineage (NCBI taxonomy): Eukaryota > Metazoa > Arthropoda > Arachnida > Araneae > Dolomedidae > Dolomedes > Dolomedes plantarius. The sequence goes on along the minus strand of OU015494.1, from coordinate 18,073,423 downwards.
TCTGTAATTTGAAACCAACACAGCTTTCCGCACTGAAAAATTTTACACAAAGACAAAAAGAAACTAATTTGATAAATAAATATTTGCTGAAGATGATCTATCAAGCATTTCAAATTAAAATCTTGTAATTAATCAGAAAGTGCTGCAATATCGTTATTTTTTAATACTATCTAAAAACCATTTGTTATATTTTTCAAAATATTAAGAAGTTCTATATTTTTCATTGATTGAACCTTTTGTTTTATAATATAAGAATTTAAGGAACATGAATTGCAATTATCTATCTATTATTTTTTTCCTCTACCCTGAAATTTTATATTAAAAATAGTTTGAAAAAGGAAAAAAATGGTTATATTAAACAAGAAAAATATTTTGAACTGTATATATATATATATATATATATATATATATATATATATATATATATATATATATATATATATAGAGAGAGAGAGAGAGAGAGAGAAATTCTACTTAAAGAAGTCAATTTAATGAGGTAAAACAAACAAATTCCTTTTGTAAAATACGTTTTTTCCTTTTCTGCAGCAAATAAATTCCAGTTTGTCTATTTATCTAAATATATGCTTTAGTTAAATTTATCTTATTGACGATGTTCGTTTAAAACAGTTTTTAAAAATATTTGTTTGAAACGTATTTTTCAGTCTCCTACATTTTTACTCTTAATATAAGTTCCCAATAACTACATGAGAAGAAACAATATCCTACAACATTAAAATTTCAAATATTGAAACAATTACTTCAATAAATACATAGTTAACATTTAAATTTTTGTAAGGGACTTCTAGATAATTTTAAACATTTAGTTTTAAATTGCTTTGGAGAATATGTAATTGTGAGTAATTTGGAGAATATGTAATAGAGTATTATTTTTCCTTTCTTAATATGCATAAAATTATTCTTTAAGAATATGCATGTACTACACTTTGTAAAATGTATGCTTGATTATTACAGTATATGATTATTATTTTTTAAGAGTGTACGTAGCTAAAATATCCACGTAGCTAAAATAAAATGGAAAAAAATAATGACATAAATATTTTTTTTACAGTATGCGCAAATTTTAAACGTTGAATTTTTACAAGTAAAATTTAAATTTTCGCTTGAATATAAATTTTGATTTCAATTTTTTTAACAGGATTTATGCAAAAAATATATATGAATTTAAGGAGTTTGTAGGAGTTGGTAATTCGTTAAACAGCAATTGCATCTTTAAAATAGAAATAAGAAATGATGCAAAAATCAACATTTTTCAGTATAATACTATTAGTAAAAAATATGTTTAATCTCTAACAGATACCTTTAACAATAGAATAAATGCAGAGAAGCTCGATTCATATGTTTTTCAAGCGATTTTATAGATAGCTCCAAACGAGAGAAAAAATGCAATATGAAAAACAAAATTAAATTAATTTTTCTGAATGTTAATTGAGATATAAACTACACTAGAATGACTTCAATTGTTAACTGAATAATTACAAGATAAAAAGAACTTTTTGTATACCATGTTTTTAAATTTTCTGTTGAATCATATAAACTTGACAATTCTATGTATTAATAAATACTTCTTTTAAATTTTTTTTATGAATTATCCTATCAACTTGAAAGAAAATGAAGTTAATTGGAAGTCAACTTGCGTTTAACTTTTCGTTCCCGTCCCGGCCGATAGATGGCTGCAGCAGTCTACAAAACAAAATTTACTGAAAATTTGAAAATGAATATAATTCTGCTTAAAGATGGCTAAAAGTATTAAAAAAATGCATTGTCATCGTGTTCAGAGCTATTCTAAAAGTTTTAAATGTCTAGCTAGTTGGGAAGTTAATTAAAAATCGATCGCGATATTTGTACCGGACAAACACACAAACAAGAAAGCGAGTTAATAAAAACAGTAAGTAAAGTTTTTAGCAGCGAGTTAGTAAAAAATATGCATTTTTCAGTTATTTACAATTTCTGCAAAAATAGAAGCATGCTGTCTAAACCCAATGGAAAAATTTAAATATTCGCTACATTTTTTTAATTCACCAATATTACGTACATGAATGTTATTTAATTCGTAGCTTTTTCAGTCTATGTAAAAGGGGGATTTTACAGATTCCTCACTTTAGAATTTCAATTCGACCTCATAAAAACTTGATGACGGTTCTACATCCTGTAGCACTGGATTGTCTTTAAAAAAACCTTTTCATTAAATATAAATCAGTTTTGCTATTTTTTTTACTTTAACACTGAAGACGCAGAAATAAAATAAATATTCTGTGGACTGTAAGTTGGTTCATTACTTTATTCTTAAGACAATGTTCAATTTCAATATGTCCGCTACACGATTTACACATAAAGTCCCTACGAATTGCCCGCTTTGGGACGACACTTGACACACATAATCACACTAATAATCACAAATAAAACTTGTCCGCTGTGGGATGATACTTCACACTATTATTAGCCACAATAATATTTGTCCGCTGGGGAACTGCACAAAAACTTTCAACTCGCGATGTTCTGATACTGCTGTAATTATCACGTATCCCTCTCAAGAAGAAAAGCGAAGCGAATGGCGGTATCAGGAAGTGCCTGGTGTACTGCGGTCCTAGAACCACGCAATACAATCATGCGGTCCTGCACAAGAATCAAACTGCTCACAAACACAATTACAGAATAAGAACTGAACCAAGGGCGATATTTTATTCGCGTACTGAAAATTCTCCTGGCCTTGAAAGTCTAAAGGGTTTAAAAAAAATAAATAAAGGTAATTTACAGAATTTGGTTATAGCTCTTTTTAATTCATTAGTCTTAGTTTTCAAAGTTACAAAATGAACTCTTTTATCCGGTCCAGGATGTGTTTTCACCACTCGACCCAATCCCCACTGTAACGGGGTCAGACCTTCGATTTTAATTATTACTAGATCGCCTTCTTTTATACTGGGCTCTTCTCTTTTCCATTTTGGTCTTTGTTGCTAATTGGAAAGGAACTCATTGCTCCATCTCTTCCAGAATTATTGGAGTATACGTTGCACTAGTTGCTGCCTATTTAATTTTGATTCAGGTACATCTGAAATATCACCGTCTGGTAAGGAAGTGAGTGGAGCACCAATTTGGAAATGACCAGGTGTCAAGGCCAATAAATCATTAGGAACAGAGCTCAATGGACAAAGGGGTCTAGAATTTAAGCATGCTTCAGTCTGAGCTAAAAGAGTTGAAAGTTCTTCAAACGTTAAAACAGAATTACCTATGGCTCCTTTTAAATGAAATGTCATAGGTTTAATGCTAGCTTCCCAAAGTCCTCCAAAATAAGGATCTGAGGGTGGATTAAAACGCTAAATAATCTTTTCAGAAGTCAAGTATTTTACATCTATGTTGAGGAGAAGCCACAAATTTGTACAAATCTTTCAACTTCTCGTTCGCTCCAATAAACATTTTACCACAATCGCTTTCATTTTCCTTAAGTTGGCCTCGTCTGGATACAAATCTCCTGAGAGAGGATAAAAAGGCTTGAGTTGATAAATCACTTACTAGCTCGATATGTACAGCATGAGTAGCAAAACACACAAATATTGAAATATAATACTTAAAATATTTTGCACTTCTTCTAAATGTACACAATATAGGGCCAGCATAATCAATACCTGTAATAAAAAATGGGCTTGAAGGTTGGAGTCTAGAGGGAGTTGAATCTGCCATAATTTGTTTTGACATAGAGGCAGAAACACGAGCACAAGTTACACATTTTTTAACATTTTTCTTACCATATCTCTACCATTTAAAACCCAATATTGCTGTCTTATAACATATAACAATAGTTGAGGACCAGCATGAAAATGAGATAAATGGTAATGTCTAATAATTAAATCAGTGAATGGGGGATTTTTAGGGAGTAAAATATGATGAATCTGATCTTGTGTCAGATTTGCATGTCGAAGACGTCCTCCCATTCCCAACACTCATTACTTATCAAGAATTGGGAAAAGGTTAAGAATTTTGCTGTGGCGAGATAAACACTTATTTTTCTCAAGACATTGAATGTCTGAATGGAACACTGAGTTTTGAACTTGCTTTATAATACAAATTAATACACTTTGGATTTATGCACTTGTGAGGAAACTAAAGTTTCTCTCTGACACTGGTAAACAAAAATTGGAAATAAATCTTAAACACCAAGCAACTATATATTTAAATTTTGCAAATGATGATATTTGTGAAATCACAGGCATTTTTTTATTTATATGAGTCACATCACACAGATTAATTTTTTTTTTACTCTAGTAGAGCTTCGTCACCAATAAAACACACAGATCGCGATTCTGGTATCACAAATGATGGATCACTAAGACAACTTGGACCACGCCACCACTATTCATGCGATGGTAATTCCGATGGTAATAATCCACTTGAGACACAATCAGCAGGATTTTACAATCTTTTGATATGATTCCAGCACTGGAATGGCACAAGTTGTTGTATTTCTGTAACACGATTGGCAACGAAGGTCTGCCAGCTTCTATGGCTCAGCAGATAGCCAAGAAAGGACTATACTAGAGTCTGTCCAACAAAAAATCTTAGATATTTTTAAGCAAAATGCCTCTTGTGCGATTTTTACTAAGCAAGCCGATATTAAGGCAGCACATAATTCAAGCTTGGGTAAAGAAACAGTTTTCAAAGGTGAAACTCTTGTTTTTGTAGTGAATATACTAACTGAGACAGTACAGTAATCTGATAAGGATCTTAAAACTGCACCATATGCTTTCAATGATGCATCACTAAAAGCATTATTCTCATATGTTTTAGCAGTTGGAGTTATTGCTAACCGAGACACAGTAATGGATGTTAAACATGCTAGTTGTGCCCGAATTTCTCTCCACTTGCTTTGTATTGAGAGAGGAACAGGTTCATCCCATGTCACTTGAAGACTCCACAAATTTTGAAGAAGAATTTTAGCCAAAATAACAAAAGGAGAGATCCAACCGAATGGATCAAATAGTTTACCAATATCAGATAATATAGTTCTTTTTGTAATTTCTCTAATTCATGGTTCTATTGTTACACTAATTTTGAAAACATCATTAACTGAATTCCATGTCAATCCTAATACCTTGACTGAATTTTCATTCTCAATAGATAAATCGGATTTATTTTGAATTAAATCGTCTGGAATATATTTCAGAACAGTAGGATCATTTAATGCCCATTTGCGTAACTCGAATCATCTTCTTTTCATAAATTTTTGCAATTCAGATATTAATTAAACAGCTTCTTGTGGTGATGATGCTCCTGTTAATAGATCATCGACATAAAAATCACGCATTACTATTTCTGCTGCTAGAGGACAATTTTGCTTTCATCTATAGCTTAACTTTGGAGAACCTTTGTGGCTAAATATGGATTTGATCATAAACCATACGTTACAGTATTTAGCCGAAATTCTCTTATATCATCAGAAATTTTATCTCTCCAGAGAATTCGTTGGAAATCTTGATCTTTTGGAAGCATCTTAATTTGCCTAAACATTGTTGCTATATCAGCATTGATAGCTGCTGGATGAGTATGAAATCTTAGTAACATAAAACACAATTCTTGTTGAACTTTAGGTTCTACAATTAAATTGTCATTCAATGAAAAATGAGTGGTAGTTGTTCCACTTCCATCAAATACTATCCTAAGACGCGTTGTTGTACTCGCTTCTCGCATTACTGGATGACGTGGAAGATAAAAGATTTCATTAACGGGTTTCTCGATTTCATTGATAGGTATCTTTTCCATATGACCCATTTCCAGATATTCTTTTATAAACGTATTATAATTTTTGTGCATATCCGGTTCTCGATTAAATATTTTTTTAGGTTAAGAAATCTTTTCACAGCTAGAAATTTTCATTCACCTAAGTCATCACAATTTTTCTTAAATGGTAAACGCACAATGTATCTGACATTAGAATCTCTAGAATGAAAATCCTAAAAAAATTACTCACAATATTTTTTTCCTTTGTATATGTTTGAACTGAAAGTATCTTTTCTATTTCCCAGAATTTTTGTAGATAATCTTCTTGCAAATTTGCCAAATTTACAATAATGTTTGGTTTCGAATTTATAAATACATCACTGTCTCCCGAAATTAACCACCCTAAATCTGAATTAATAGAGAATGATGCTCCTGGTTTTCCGAATATTTCCTCACCTTGAAACATTGATAGAGATATAGAAACTCCTAATAATATATCGATCAGTCCTGGCTCAAATCACTTTGGATCTGCTAAAGTAATATTTTTCAAATGCTCAAAAGAATTATTATGATATGGCTCATGTGGCTGATCACTTGTTATATTTTTCAAAGTATAAAATGTCCCAGTTTTAGAGATTTTATATCAAAATGCGGTGAAAATGTAATCGTTACAACTCCTTGAGTGTTATATCTAGCATTCGAACCTAAGCACTTAATCTGTAAATTTGCGTATTTTCTTCTTAATCCCAATAATTGGACTGCTCTTTCAGAGATAAAGTTTGAAGTACTACCGACGTAATTATACATCTCAATAATTTATCACCACCATAAGAATCTTTCACATTAATCAGGGCAGTAGCAAGAATGCCAAATCTGCTGGAACTCAAATTTCCCAAACACGAATTAATTGGAATGTTTATATTTTGTACAGCCTGTATTGAGTCATCAGTTTGTTCACGGAAAAAAAGAGTCATCTGGTGTACGCTCTCTCTCAGTTACCTCTTTTCGAAGTGTAGCAAAGAATGATGCAATTTCATATTACATTTAAAACATGCTCTTTTTGATTGACAATTAAATAATTTGTAATCAGAATTCAACCAATTTAAACATAAATTTTTGTTTTTTACAATTTTTATTCTATCATTCACAGGTAATTTTTAAAACTCTGCACAATTGTATACATTATGATTACGTAAATTAAAATATTTTTAATCAGAACTATTAACAGATGCAGCCATCGTAGTAAATTGCTAAAAGTTATTTTTCTTATAGTTAATATTTTCCTTAGATGATTGCAATGATCTAGCATAGTCTTTTGGAAAATGTGTTAATTTAACAAATGTAGGCAGTTCATCACTTTTTAATTGTCTTTCCCACCATAATTTAATGTTATGATCCAATTTTTGAAGAATCAAATAAATCAATATAGTTTCAGAATGGCCACTTACTTTTTGGTCCAAAATTTCGAATGATCGAAAACATTCGTTTGTAGTATCCACAATATTTAAAATTACAGAAGGGGATTCACTATAAACTTGCGGTTGAGACACATTTTTTCTTATATGAGTATAAATTAATTCACGCTTATTCGAAAATCTTTCCGACAATAATTCCCAGGCAATGGAATATTTTGAATCCACTACCTGAATGGACTGAATTACTTTTAAAGCATCTCCCTTACAAGATAACTTTAAGTATTACAATTTTTGTCCTGATGACAGATTTGTGTTACTGCGCATACTTGCGGTAACTAATCATTAAAACTCAACCAGTCACTGATATGTCTACTAAATGACGGTAATACTAATTTCGGAAGCTTAATATCACTTACTTCTTTTCTCAAATTGCAAAAATTCAAAAAAATTTCGAAATTTTATTCATGTTCTTGGCAGTTAGAAAATATGTTTTGAAATATTTCACTTAGTTCATCGTTTAGTTTCCAGTTTTGTTCTTAAAAATTTCAATTTGTTCGAATTCACAGTCAGTTAAATTAGTTTTTGAAATTTTATCTTTCAATTTGGTAACACTTGATTTTAAGTCTCTTTTATCCATTGATACTTTTTTATCCATGTTTTTAATTGAAACAGAAGTCCAAATTAATAGTTCTGGTTTACCACTACTTTCAACACTTCACAAATTTTGTTCTTCACTAAACACGACAAATATACTAGTTCGACAGTGTCGAACAAACAGTGTCGACAGACAGTGTCGAAACGACAGTCCTTTACAATCATTTGATATGATTCTAGCACTGGAATGGCACAAGTTGTATTTCTGTAACACGATTGGCATTGAAGGTTTGCCAGCTTCTTGGCTCAGCAGATAGCCAAGAAAGGACTATAATAGCGTCTGTCCAACAAAAAAAATCTTAGATTTTTTTTAAAGAAAAATGTCTCTTGTGCGATTTTTACTAATGGAGCCGATATTAAGGCAACACATAATTCAAGCTTGGGTAAAGAAACAGTTTTCAAAGGTGAAACTGTTGTTTTTGTAGTGAATATACTAACTGAGACAGTACAGTCATCTGATAAGGATCTTAAAACTGCACCATATGCGTTCAATGATGCATCACTAAAAGCATTATTCTCATATGTTTTAGCCGTTGGAGTTATTGCTAACCGAGACATAGTAATGGATGTTAAACATGCTAGTTGTGCCCGAATTTCTCTCCACTTGCTTTGTATTGAGAGAGGAACAGGTCGAGGAGAGGAACTTGTCGACATTGTCGACAGTGTCAAACAGTGCCTCCGGCTCGTTTCGACCAGAATGAAGACGCAAATATCAAATAAATATTCTGAGGACTGTAAGTTGGTTCATTAATTTATTCTTAAGACAATGTTCAATTTCAATATCTCTGCTACACGATTTACACATAAAGTCGCTACGAATTGCCCGCTCTGGGACGACACTTGAAATGCAATCACGCGGTCCTGCACAAGAATCAAACACAGTTACCGAATAAGAACCGAACCAATGGGAATATTTTAATTCGGGTACTGAACAAACACAACTTTACGACACCAGACACAGGTCTCTTCAAACTACATTACTTAACAAATGACGCGAAATGGTCACTGAACTGAGCTAATCTTCTAAATGCTGAAAGAACTCGCAGCTCTTCACGCCATCTCAACTCTACTGCATGCTGTTTGGATGTACGCGCGAAAATCCCTTAAGTGTTTCTTTATCATATCACTATCCCCATTCCAAATTACATTGGTGTAAACAGAATAGTAACTGGTGCCATAAGGTTGGTTGGTTGGTTGTTTTGGGTTTTATGGCGCAAGGTCCAGAGAGGACAAGCTGCGCCAAACACATAATGAAACCCGAAAAAGGCATATATACAAGTTAACAATAGACCAAAGTGCATTAAAACGACTATAAAAAATTACAAATGATTAAGTTATAATTACAGGTAAAATATGGTAAAAAAAAAGATACAAACAAAATTGCATAAAGTCAGCATTTCAAGACTTATAACCCAGTAAAACACGATTAAAATATTATTTATAAAAAGAAATGTTTTATAAAGTTAGCACAAACGATGATATGTAAATGTTAATGATATAAAAAGGTGACAAAAATGATAATATAAAAAAGGTGATAAAAAGATTTAATGGTTTGAACGGGGATAGTGGTTGGTTGGTTGTGTGGAACACAAGGTAAGACCCGAAAAAACATGTCAGCATTTAAAAACCATAATCCATGTAAACGATGATAAAAATATGTATATATGAAAAGCAGTAGTAAAATAGTCAAAGGCTGGTGCCTTAAGGAGTTATCAAAATCGCTGACGAATCCCCTTTGTTAATAGTGATTTCGCACTCTAATTAGTGTGGCGAGAGAGAAAAACGTGACACAAAGAACACAACGTCATCATCTTCATTAATGTAGGTATCGTCATTAAAAGTAAAACACCACAGGATATCTTTGCAAGAGGGGCTATTACCGAAAAACGGAATTAAACTGAGATGTGATACTCGTCTTTTCAGTAGAGCTCTTCGTTCTTTTAATAAGGTCGAGCATTTTGCACTTCAATGATAATGCTCCTTCACACAAGATTCTTGAGATGCTAATGTGGAGGAGAAAAAGGACTTATAGCACATAGAATGGCTCGCATATGCACCAAATTAAATTTAATAATGCAAGCTAAGTACGTTTTCTAAAGATGCAATGGTTAATGTAAACGTTCGCCCTAGATTCTCTAGCATCCTATAACTGACTTGAAGAGGAAATGGGACAAAATCGAGGAAGTCGTAATCACTCTTAAATATTTTTAATTGATTATTCTTGCTGATGTCTGTCAGTCTACATAGATATGGAAGGATGCATTTTCTGTAATCTTACCATTTTGTTCTATATGCATGCTTCTCGTTCCATGTATTCTTCTCGTTATCATTTAGAGCAACATTCTCGATACCACGCTAATAAAACTAACATAGTTACTTTACACAGGGTATACTTCTTTCTCGCAACAGTTTTAGCGAAAAGTTTTTTTCCCGAAATGTCTAAGTTTCACAGCCACTTAAATGCATGATAACAGTAAACTTAGGTCTAAAGAAATTCTCTTAGACATTAATAATAATATTTTGGTAAGGAGAGGGGGGGTTGGCAATATGCGTGAAATTAACAGGAATATTAGCATCCATATTTACTCAAGATGACATGAACTAGTTTATGAGGTAATAGTCAGAAGGTAATCAACGTCATGTGTTTAAACCCCCTAGTCTAACTCCTGTAAATAAATTCTAAAAAAGTTTTAAGGTATTCTATACAAAATCTTTAACAGGGCATCTACCACAGAAAATAAAATGTGTATAAAAATTCAATAAAAAATTGAGATTTCAAAACTTTTGAGATTTTCAAATATGATGTTAGTATTCCTATAAAATTAATAGAGACCATAGCTCAGATCTTAAAAACACTAAAGGTTATATAAAATGCTGGGACCTTCTGATACCTTAAAATATTTAAAATATCTTTTAAGTACTCTAGAGTAAAAATTTTTGGAAGCTTTTATAAAAAATCAATTTTTAAAGAATTTTGCTCCAGAAAGGAGCAGGTAGCGAGGATTTTGTAATGAGTAGCTGCGGAATTTCTTGAATTTGGACATTTTTAAAAAAGTTATATCATTCTGTTTTTATGTGTGGAAGGAATTCATAAACGTTTTTGAGAATATTGCATGAATTCCATTACTAAAAAGTAATATAATATTCACATTTGTGTGGTGGACACTCGAACAAATATATTAGTTTTAAATAGGAGGAAATCGAAGGAATAAATCTAGTGTATATGAATTTTTATAATATATTTATGAAAAGAGATTAAAGGTGAAAAGCTAATGTTGGATTTATGTTTAATATTATTTTAGTGACCATTTAATTAACATAAATTTAATTTAAATGGCTTTTTTTAATATCGACTGATATTATTAAGTTTTTTTATCAGCATTAAAATACTCGGTGTATATGACAACAAACTATCTTACAGAATAACTCCTCATTTTAACAGGAAATATTCTAAGCACTTACATCATTTTAGAAATTAAAGTATTCCATTTTCCCAAGATATTTATATTAGCTATTGAAAGATATTTATTCAGCTTTCAAAGGGCTTTTATTCCCTTTTGTCACAGTTTTGAGAAATTAACTGATGTGGAGTACCGCATATCTATCTCATTTAAAGGCGTGAATTACTAGAGTTAAGAAAATATTACCCGTAAGAATTTTGGAATTTTGAATCTATTCTTTGTAGTGGAGGATAAAGCTTGCTACCCTAAGGAAAATTAGGAAGCTGTATTTTCCCAATGAGGTTTCTTAACCTAATTACATTAATTGCATTTAGGTGCACTGTCTTTTCAATACTTGAGATCTGTTAGCTACAAACTCCTTCACTTAATACACACCATCTACAAAATTGCGTAATATTTTCTCGTGGTTTTAGAATGATATTAAACATCTCTCTAAAACAAAATTATGTTTAAAGCTGTCATTTAGCATTCAAATATTTATCCGTGACAAAAAGAAATGTGCTTAAATTGAACAATTTCGCTGTTGTTTTAGGCCTTTAATATAAAATTAATAATAATAATTATGTTATGAGTTTATATACTTTTGCAATGTTAATAATTTAATTTTATTCATTCGTTCATTTCATTCTCATATTGAAAAAAACTAAATAATTATAGAGTGAAGCAGTTTCCTTATATTCAAATAAAAGAGTAGAAGGAAAACTTTTCCCTATAAAATGTTTTACATTCAGTTCAGATAAAAAAGAGAAAAAAGAAAGAAAAATTTAGAAGGTTGTAAAGAATACAGTTAATTATAAATCACTGAGATTCAACTGTACATTTTATGATTGGAAATTATAATATTCAAGCATAAGTATAGGAGTACGTCAACCACAATTAAATACGATAAATCTATATCTTTAATGAAATAACTCATTATGCTTGTCTAGAAATGTATTAATAAAACTCATTCGACTTTTGGGAGACTCAATAAAATTTTGGAAGTTGTTCAATGTTAAATAAAACACTATTTAATATGTACCTAATATATTTCATGAATATAATGAAATGAGTATATTGTTACTACATATCGTATTGCATATATTATATGAACAACGATAGACTCAATGAAAAATTACACGATTACATATTATTGGCCATCCTTTTAAAGGCAAAATACAATGATGTATTACTTTATGACCTAATTCTATCGTTGAATGCAGCCAGTCAAATAAATAAATTGTGGTGTTAAAACCTTTCAGAAATAACAACAACTAGAACAATTTCACGTATAAAATTCTTACGTTGATACTGTGTCAAAAGATAAAACTGATGATTCCCAAACTTATTGACATTTACAGTAACCTAAATAATTCAAACATCCACACACCGCATGTAAAAGGCATTTCTAGCACAATCTGTATCTCTCTCAGTTCTGCAGAGCATTTACCATTTATCAATATGCTATAGTTCAGCCAAAAATAGTTGAAGCAAGAGTCTATCAGATAACTGCGGACAGTTATTATGTGTCTTGAAAGTCAAGTTGTAAGGTATACATAAGATTCGATTCACAAGAATCGAACTTTTGAGTGAATGAATTAATGAAGCTGCTTGAGATATGCTAATTTCGGCATACGCGCTTGATATAAATACCAAGCAGCTTTATTAATACAGAGGTTGAAAGAGGTTGTTAAAGTTGATAGATAAGCCAGAGGGAGCTACGAGTTAGGCAGCTCCAGGTGTTAACCGGCGCTTGTGCTTAGCAGGCCGAAGTTTACGTGGCAGAACTGCTGGTTTGACTCTCTGCTGGTTTGTGAGTATTTGCAAAGTGTATTTCTATTCAATGTTAATATATATTCCGTACAAGTAGTACGTATGCTTAATGCTGTAAAAGCAAATTCTATATGTGCAACGAAATCAATAAACATTGTTTCATGTATAAACTGTGTTTGTATCAAATTCATTTAGAGTGTCACTTCAAATTATATACACCCAAGTCTGGGTAGAAGTGAGCTATATACTCTACAGTGGCACCCGAAAGTTTATATATACTCTGGTTGCTCTCGTTACATTTATAACGAACAACATATTTGAAGTTTGAACTTTATACTGTGGTATACTCTGATATTCATAAAATTAAATTGTGAAAGTATCTTGTTATTATACTTATATACTATTTGAAAATGAGTGTTGTAGAACAAAACCCCGCTGGAAATTTTCCTCGGGTAATTATGGTTCAGCAAATTGCGCCATTCGAAGCCACCTTCAATGGCGGCCTCTCAAGCCAATTCCTAAAGAAAATTGAGCATTACTTTCAGCAACACTGCACCCCAGAGGGAGATAAACTTAAAATTGCTCTAGCCGCTTTAAGAGGTAGTGCATATCAGTGGTACACGTGTATGCAAAGCAGTAATCTGATTTTTGACTATTTATCATTCAAGCAACAGTTTCTTAGCGTTTTTCCAAAGACCTTTAATCAAAGTCAAATTGAAGCGGAAATTTATTCGATAAAGCAACGCGAAGGTCAGTCTGCGCTTGATTTTGCTATGGAAAAGATTTCCAAGTGTGAGGAATATCTAGAAGGGGTGACGGAAACGGTAATCTTAAAAATAATTATCCAACGTTTGAAGCCAAGTGTTCAAGATTTTTTAGACAATCAAAATATTACAAGCAACGTTACCCTCTTTAAAGCTTTAGCTAAACATGACAATAGGCATTTCTTCGCTACCCCTTACCCTCACTCAGGTACGAGAAGTTTTATTCACCCCCGCCAAAATTTTTCGCGAGTTTCAAACCAACAGCGAAACCAGTATCGCGGGCGAAAGAATAGAAGCTCATGCCGTTACAATGAAATTTGTGCACTTAAAGTAAATAATATGCAAGCACCTTACGTGCACTGGCAAGTTGATTCACATGATATGGTTCAACCTATTGAAACTGTGTGGACAAATGTATTAACTTGTCCGAGCAGTAATCATTATTTTGACAATAGTGAAAGTCGGGGTATTTTTGTGGCTTATAATGAAAGTGAGTCTAGCTGGAATAATGCGGTAATTCCAGTGCAATTTCCTGAAAGTAGTGCCGATACTAATGCTAGTGGTTTAGAAAATAAATCATCTGATACTTCTATTAATGCTATACCTGATATTTTAGATGATATTCACACATCTGCTAATGAAGGAAATTTAGTAGATGACGAAGTATGTGTTTAGGAAGTTAGTGAATACTTATTAGTTGACGATAATAAACATGCTTTACACGATAGTAGAAACTCGCTAGGTAATGATGTTATCGTTTCAAGTTTCCATCCGAATGAGGATACTGTAGGCCAGTTTGATAATATGGTCTTAAATAAAGTACATGAAAACTAGACTGAGAATCAGGATGAAAAGTTGACACAGAGTTATACTGTAAGTAGTTTAGCTGATGCTTCGGAAGTTATAGGCGTAGTTTGCATTAAAACGCACGAGTACGAAAAGCTTAATCTTCCTAAAACTGAAGCAGTGTTAAAGAATTTAAATGATAACGATTCTGATGTCGCAAGTTTCAAAGAGACGTTTTCGTCAAAAGAGGATAAAACTAAGGTTAAGGGTGATAAAAAACGAGAAAAAACGCCTTCAGGTTCCAGCATTAAAACTGCTAATACTGAAGTAATTAAGTCGGTAAACAATACGTCGTATAAGCACCAATACGAAAAACAGAGTCAGGTTGTTGAAAAACATGAAACAAGCGGCGAACTAAATTGTAAATGTATCATAAAGGCCGAGATAAAGCCAGTAACTATACACGTTGGTGCGGCGTATAAGTTTGAAAAATAGAATCTGCATTAAAATCTAATGCCTATACTCTAAAAAGTACGGAGAAAAGTAAAGTGTGCACTACTAAACCTCCATCAAAGGATGAATGTGCCGCTGATAATGTACACAAGGTTATGAAAAGGATAGATGACAATTGTAAAGGTCTTTTGCATAAGTACAGGAAGCGGAAGATTTCTGCCACCCAGCAAGGTTGGCCTCCTCCCAAGAGACCTCTTGTCCATCGTCAATCCGGACCAGCACGTCAGGACCAACGACCTGCTGCACGAAGGATACCCACACGGTCAAGGAACCCCTTTACTAGGACTGCGACCATCAAGAGAGGTTCCACGAAATGGACAGACTGGTGCAGGGAAGTTGCCGCTTTCAAGAACAAGTCTTGTATCAGTTCTCTTATTCTAACTCCCACCCTTTAATAAAATAGAACCAAACTGGTTTAAAATTCCCCAGTGTATATGCTGTGAAAAAAAATTGAGATGAAAGGGGTCAGCCACTAAAAAAAACGGTATACTGTTGTTTTATAAATTTTTGAAGGGGACATGTAGTGAATAGGAAAAAAATACATACTAACTACAGATAACAACTAACTAACTAACATACTAACTTCACAAAACATAACACATGTGCATTATGAATCGGGGGAGAGCAGATACAAACAGTCAAGAAATGTCATGTTGTGCACTTGTGTTGACACTTTTAACTAAAATAGACTTTCTAGGTCGCAGTTTGCAAGTCCAGTATCCGCAACTCTGCAAATCCACTGTTTGATGGTGTCACCTGGACCCTTTGGGGTTAGTTTTGTAAAATGGGAGTGGCGTTTTTCCCAGTTAGGCAGCTTCGGAGTTAGGCAGCTTCAGGTGTTAACCGGCGCTTGTGCTTAGCAGGCCCAAAGTTTACGTAGCAGAACTGCTGGTTTGACTCTCTGCTGGTTTGTGAGTATTTGCAAAGTGTATTTCTTTTGAATGTTAATATATATTCCGTACAAGTATTACGTATGCTTAATGCTGTAAAAGCAAATTCTATATGTGCAACGAATTCAATAAACATTGTTTCATGTATAAACTGTGTTTGTATCAAATTCCTTTAGAGTGCCACTTCAAATTACATACAACCAAGTCTGGGTACAAGTGAGCTATATTCTCTATAAAGTTAACTCCAAAAGCACAATTACAGTGTTCTAAACACATTATTTCCTCTCAACCAACTGATGTGTTTGGCTTCATGTTGTTTTCACGGATCACTAATGTAATTATCAGTACATTGCAAACAAAGCCCAGTTTCCTTTAAAACATAACTCTTTTTCCATGCATTTATTAATATTCAGTGTTCATTTGGAATCTTGTGGTGGCATTCACTGTCATTTTTTATTTACAGGTAGACTTGGGTTCTTGACGCTGCCACAGCGCATCAGAAAAAATCTATGGAAAAATGTTATTGCATAACACGACATATATACACATTTGTTCACTCACGTTGCACACTCTAGTACACTCAATCATTGAGGTCCTATCAAGACACTGAATTAATTCAGATCCATCTATTAAACCATGATTTGCGTATAATAATTTGCTGCCAAATATAATAATTAGCTTGCCAATCATACAATTACACTAATGAAAAAACAAATTTCCCGCACGTGTCAACCTGGAACCAAATATAAAGCCCGTTCTCGATCAGACAAGTTACACTTCCTTTTTTATTGAAGAAGTAAATTGATTTTCAAAGTTATAACAAATCCCGCAGTAATATCTGTATATTTTTAAACGATGATAATTTGATAACTGGAGAACAGCTATAGCATGCAGAAACAACTATTCATTGTTGTTTCACACATCAAACTAATGAATCAAACAACAATGAAGTTCATTAGTTTTACTGTAATGAGCATGGTTTTAAAGCACCATGCTTCATTACTAATATTAGAAATTCAAAATAAAATAAATATCTTCAGTACATTGAAATGTTATTTTTTCTGTGGAAAAGAACAGAATTTAAAATTTCACTTACAACATCGTGTAGAAACAGCAAAATAACCCTGCATGAGTATTCAAGGACTTGCTTTTCAAGTCTCTTTAAGCTGTGGAAAAAAGCCCCAAACAAATGCCAAATACTTTAAATATTGTATAACTTTACGTGCTATTCTAAATGTACGTCGCTACTTTTAACGGAGGCTATCTACCTTGATATCTATACATTTTTAAACTTCTGAAGAATGTGTCGGCGTATGCACGTGTCTGTATAAGATAGTGTAGGCTACATGGATTATTTTCGACCAACGTAATATACAGGGTGTCCGTGCTAAAGGTATCTATATATTTAAGTTGCTAAGCCGACTTTTTGGGCAGTCCGTGAGAGAAAACTACTGCATCCATTTACTTCCTTTTGGACTTAAACGAAAGATCGTAATCTGTAGATTTGTTAAATTTGGTTTTTGTAACCGCAATTTCTATTAATGAGCGATAATTTGAAATTAAAAATTGATTTCTGAGCATGCTCAGTGACATGTTTTAATGATAAACACGTTTATTACGAGGAGTCTCTCTAGATCTCTCTCTGCCATTTTTATTTTTATGATAATTAAGTTTGTGAAATATAAGATTAAACCTGATGGAAATTATTTATTTCGAGTCATTTAATTAGCAATAATTTACAATTTTTATTTCGTAATTTTTATTTGGTAGCGATAATTTACAATTTTTATGTCTACGCATTATTATGATTTACAACATTTGGCAATGATGTATTGAGGATAATTTGTGTAATTAATACATTTATTTACTATCTCGCCGTCATGTTTTCACGGGTACCAACCAGTCCATTATTAAAACTTGGAATTATTAAATTGTAATTATCCATTATTAAAACCAGATATTTAAACGTGGTGAGATGTTCTTTCTATTAAAATATACACTGCTGGCCACTGTAAATGCAACACCCTGAAGGAAACATGCAAATAACATAATATTTACAACATGCATTAGCGGAAGTGAGATATGCAAATGATTAGAATTTCAGCGCAGACGCAAATCACGTGCGCCTGTGGCGCCACTTCAAAGAGCTATTTAAGGCTTGGAGATTTCGGCGATTTCAAGTTCGGCAATTCTGTTTTTCTTGTGGTTTATTCAAAAAAACGATCAATTATGCCTCGTCGAAAACAGCGATCATCTTTTGATCAAGTATCCGAGTTCGACAGAGGAAGGATAGTGGCCTACCGAAATTGTGGATTATATTTCAGGGAAATCGGTAGTCGTGTTGGACGAAACCAAACAATTGTAATGCGGATATGTGATCGTTGGATGCAGGGGGGTACGACGGACCGGCGTGTTCGATCGCATCCACCTCAGCGCACCACTTACGAGTCTTTACTGACGAGTCACGCTTCTGTCTGCAACACCACGATGGTCGCATTCGAGTCTGGAGACACCGTGAAGAGAGGATGCTGAACAGCTGCGTTATGCACCGCCACACTGGTCCTGCACTGGGTATTATGGTATGGGACGGTATTGGATATCACTCTCGCACACCTCTAGTACGCATTGCCGGTAGTTTAAACAGCCAGCGCTACATCTCCGAGGTGTTGGAGCCAGCTGTCCATCCTTACCTTCAGGGCTTGCCCACAGCCATATTTCAACAGGATAATGCGCGGGCACACGTGGCACGCATTGACCAACGGTTCTTCGTCAATCGCCAGATTGAATTGCTTCCCTGGCCGCCTCGCTCTCCGGATCTTTTGCTGATAGAAAACCTGTGGTCCATGGTTGCTCTACGATTGACCCAGATTCTATCCCCAGCTGCCACAGCAGATCAAATTTGGCAACGTGTGGAAGCTGATTTCTCTGCTGTACCCCAAGAACTCATCCAAAGTCTCTTTGAATCAATGCCGAGGCGTGTGGCAGCGGTGATCTCCAACAATGGCGGCTACTCTGGCTGCTGATTTTGGCAGGAACCACACTTCACAGAAGTCCATAAATTTAATCATTTGATACTTGGTCAACATGTTATCTGTAAAATAAATTTTGTTGTGATATCTCTTGTCTTTCTTGGTGTTGCAATTTGGGTGACCAGCAGTGTATTTTTTTAAAATTCTAATGGGTAGTTTCGCAAAAATAAGTGATGACTTTTAGATACCTTTAGCCCTGACACCCTGTATTTAACTTTCAAATAATGATCCAATAGCTTTCAGACAGCCAACCCGAAGTAAAAGGAATTACTACGTGTAGAGAAACCAGACCATAGAGACTTTCAGTCCCAACGGCTTTTCTCTGTAAAGAAACAGCTTTTGAGTAGCTTTGAACAAACAGAAACATTCTAGTATGTTCTTTTTCATTTTTTATTCATCCCTGGCAAATTTTAACACCATGTTTGGAAAGTTAAGTGAGATGTTTAGCAATGTTATCGAGAGACATACTAACTAATTTAATTTAGCGGGGGATTAAGCAATATTTTTGAAATGATAAAAAATCAGTCATATAAGACACTAGACTCTTAAAATGTAATGATATTTTCAGACAAGATACAGATTGATTGAACAAAAAAAGGTTTAAGATTATTTAATAACTATTTGTGTACCGAGTCATTATTAACATAACTTAAAGTGCACACACGATATGCTCTATTATATCAATTTATGAAAATATCGGGTGACTATCACAGGTATATCTGTTTTTTTTTTTAAACTCAGCATTGTATGAATTATATAACTTTGTTCAATGAATGCAATCTTTTTTTTAGATAAACAAAATTAGACTATAATAATGGTAATAAGTTAGAATTGCCAATCTATCTTGCTTTTCAACCCTGTTATAGGGACATGACAGTAGTGTTACGGCCAGTGACAGGAGCATTGAAAAGTACAAAATAAAACAAAATAATTGTTAAATGCAAGAAAGAAACAGGGCAATAAAAGAGAAGGGAAGAAAGCCATAGACCGGAACGAAATTTAGAGATAGTGTTTGTAGCAATAAATAGAAGATAAAAGTTGAAGAGAGTGAGTTGCAAGAAGAGAATAAAAGAAAATTTATGATGGCTATAAAACAGCCCACCCTGCTTGAAGCCAAAGCATGGGAAAATGTTAAAATTGAGGGAGAATTTATAAATCCCGCCCTCGATGCGCATTGGTAAAAGGGGATTGAGGAGAGGCAGCACGGACGAATGGCGATGGAATGATAATTTCCAGATAACCAATGGAAATTATAAGAGGCGGAGACATTAGTAAGAAAATATATGAAATAAAAAATAGTGTAAAGGCAGAGGGATAACCTGAGAAGTGAGAGTCAGTCAAAAATTTGTGAGAGGTAGAAGTGGTGTCAAGGCATATAGACGTATGAGGAGAGAACAGTAAAAGTTAGTGAACCGATGCTGACAGTGCCCAAGTGTCCCGTGTCGAGTGTCTGCAATAAGCGACGGAGCCGTATTCGAGTGCATTAAAAGTTTGGAGATAGAAGATGTCGAGCGCCCAGTGTCCCATGCCGAGTGTCTGCAATGAACGACGGAGCCGTATTCAGTGTGTAGCCATAATAATTAAGATAAGAGCGCGATGAGTATAGTTTTGAATATAAGATGTTGAGTAATTGACCGATAATTCGTACCAACAATTTAATATAATGTTTTGCATATATATATGAATTAATTTAGTAGGAGTAAAGTTGAAAATAATATGTATAGATGCAGTATGAAATATTATTATAATAAGTGAATGAATCAAATATAGGTGTCGTAAAGAATTAATTTAGTAGGAATGAAGTTATGAATAATGTGTAAATCCCGGAGGAAATATTGAGTAATTTTGGAGAGTATTATTTATGTGTGTTAATATTCAATAAATTGATTTGTCAATATAACCAGAGTTATTTCCATTATTTGGGAAGCACATCAATGTACTAGCCACAATCATGAACCAATAAGTTACTAAATCAAAATCATAATTAATAAATATAATTAATATAAAAATAATAAAATGAACTCTCCTTCCCAATCAATTAAAATAATTCAAACAATCACAGTTTCAAACCCCTTATATATATATATATATATATATATATATATATATATATATATACTAGCTGAATACCCGTGATTCGCTACGGGGTACATTTTAGAATAATTACAATGAAAAAGTAATGAAATTGCTTTTTAGAGGATTTTCTTATAAACAATACATTTTTTTTCTTCATTGGGCAGAACTAATATTACCTGGCTCGTCCGCGAAATTACGTAAAACTGACCGTGGGAGAAACAATTTTCTCGTAATGTACGCCAGCATACTATAAAGTTTGACCTTGGGACTTATAGATTTGATATAATATCCATAAAATATACTAATTTGAACTAAATTTTTAAAAATTTCCATCTCAATTAGTCTAGTGGTTAAATTTTACCTTTTACTGTATTTTAATATTTTCTTTGTCAATTAATCTCGTTGTTATGCACGTGACGCAAAATTCATTTAAAGTATCACAAAAAGAAAAGAAATCTCGTGATCAGCATTTAATAAATTAAATTCAAAACTTTCCTAACGATTACTGTTTTGGAAGCTAATGTTCTGCTAATTTCCAGTAAAAGATAAAATCATTTGAAAACCACACACCAGTGTTCCACTCACACGCAACACTATAAAACTGAATTACAGTACTCTACGTTTATAAGGGTATTGAAAATTGTGGTAAGTAGAGGGCAATACGGGACAATCCACGCATTGTCTATACACACTTGCTATCTTTGGCTATTATTTGATCCGTAATATCTGCCTCATATGCCGTATGTTTCTAAACGCCATTCCCGAATGAAGAAATCGTATAGAGGAGTCTTCTGCAACATGTGGACGGAGACAGTTGTTTTGTGACAACTGACTGAAGTGGTGTCATCTTTGGCTATTGTTTGATCTGTAATATCTGCCTCATATGCCGTATGTTTCTAAACGCCATTCCCATATGAACCACAGCCTAATTCCTTTAAAATGGAACAAAATGAGTAACTCCAGTTAACCATGTAATCCACTATTGCTACAGGGGCATCAAAATGCGAGAATACAGAGTTTAAATCAGCCAAAACTGCAATTTTGGTGTACATATGACACCTAACTTCTCCAAAAATCTTTGGCTTTGTGATGAGACTCATAAGCGATTTTTGTTTTTGATGAAACACTCTTGCTAACAAATCATGACGATCCTGTGGTTTTTGCCCAACTATTCTTTTCTGTTGTTGTCTGATTTCTTCCAGTCTCGCTTCTCTTTCCGGGGTAAAGAATCATTCGGAAAAAGCTGAAAAGTAAACAATACCAAATCAATTTAAAAACTAAATACAGTATAAATAACATAGAATAAATAACAGTATAAATAACACAGTATGAATAAAAAGTACAGGCTGCGGCCAGATATGCTCAGGCCAATAATAAAAAAAAAATTTAAATCGTAGTAAGCAATGAAAAAGATTTTACACACTTCAATAATAGCAAAACAAAACATGATGGTAAAATAGAAAGGAAAGTTAAAACAGAAGTAAGAAGTTAAATTCTAAAAATTTAAATGAGGTATAAATCAGTTATCGATTCTAATTTATGAATAATTTATTAGGACATGAAAAAATTACTCCATGTAAAAAAATTAACCTTATTTCCATTAATTTCAACACTTCATGATCTGTGGCTTGTCCAATCATGTGAAATATAATTCTTGACAATAAATCTTGTTAACCTAAACTGTTATTTGTGTTTTTTTTTATTTAAAAAAGTTATGTTCTCAAAATATGACAATTAAGAAAAGGATATCATCGAGAAAAAATAAATCATGCTACTTAAGAAAGTCATACCACAAATTTCTATAAAATTAATGAGCAACTATATTTGACGTACAAAATAATGCATATGTAATACATTGCTAACATGTTTTAACATCAAAAATTTCCACAATCAAAAGCTAAAATTAGTTTAAAATATTAGCTTTAGGATTTTGTGCAGAATGATAGGTGTTTTAGCTAAATTTCATTAAAAATTACTTCAAATTGATCAATTTATAAAAAAGGTATGCTATTTACAGGTAAGTTTTTGTTTCTTTTTCTGATTTTTAAGTGCTATTTTAGCATAAAAGACCAAAAAAACCTTTACAAAACTATCTTTTCTCAAATCTAAACACAAACATAATCAAAGCTAAACACAAATATAATTAATAGTTGTTTTAAAACACCCCTGGTAAACAATGTTAAGTTTCGAAGTATTATAATGATAATAAAAAATATTCCAGTGTTTCAGACAGAAGCATAAAAAGAAAGAATACGCAAAAAAGTAACTAAATTAAACAAAAATTGACAGAATACAGAAAAGTGAACACCGTTAAAAGTAAATAAAACGTTTCCTTGTGCGCATGCGCAGTTCTTATGAATGATTGATTCCAACGCCTAGTGTACCGCATTGGAAGAACCACATAAAATTTGTGTTGAAGTATCGTTCTTTAAAATTCAATTAAAAATCGAAATTTTAAGATAGAGACTTGAAATGAGGTTTATATGAATGGGAAAGCTTTCATCTTCCAGATGATGCAAATATTTTCTAAGTAAGATAAAAACTCAAAGAGCATCGACCGTAGATCCTCAAAAGTGCATAAATTTCTCGAAAAAGTGAGTTTAATATTTTAATGAAAATATTAGCCTGTTTTAAATTATTTTTAAACAAATGACGTCTTGTTTGAAGGAGTAATGTCTGTAGTCTTAGATTGTAAATAGATGAAAATTCTACGATCATTTTTTGCCGAGATAACGTAATCTGAAGTTAAAAAACTTAAAATATCCCACAAAACATAAAATTAAAAATTTTCTAGAATAAAATTTAAAATTCGGGCTTCGAGGTGCGCCTTCCCATAGTCTGTACTACTCGTGTGCCAAATTTCATGGCTGTAAGTTTCACAGATTAGAATGGAAACACTAAAAACAACGAATCAAGGTATCTAAATTTTGTGGCTACGTAACCCCCGTCCTGCTAACAGTCGCAGCCAGAAGAAAAATCCCCCCCCCACCGGCGAGAAATTTCGTTCTGTCCACCGCTCCACGTATGGGCGAAAAATTCTTTCTTCGAGACTACCGCATTTGAAATTTGTGTTGACGTATTGTTCTTTAAAATTCAATTAAAAATCGAAATCTTAAGATAGAGACTTTAAATGAGTTTTATATGAAAGCTTTCATCTTCCAGATGATGTAAATATTTTCTTTGTAAGATAAAAACAAGAAGAGAATCGACCGAAGATGCTCAAAAGGTCGTACGTATCTCGAAAAAGTGGGTTTAATATTTTGAAGAAAATATTAGTCTGTTTTAAATTAGTTTTAAATAAATGAGGTCTTGTTTGAAGAAGAAATGTCTGTAGTCTTAGATTGTAAAAAGATCAAAATTCTACGATCATTTTTTGCCGAGATATCGTAATCTGAAGTTAACCCTTTACTTCCCAGTACCCTTTAAATTTGAAATTCTGACCTAAAAATTTGTAAGCACAATGTTTAGGCTTACAGGAGTACACAGTTAAAATTTTATAAAGATTGCACTTCCGGTTTCGATTTTGTGGGTGTTCCATGACGTAGAACACTGGGAAACTAGCGCTTTGAAAAGTGCGGCTAAGCGAGCATTGCGGTGAAGCAAACAAAAGAAAAAACGCAAACACAAAAATAAAAACACGAGAAAAAATGCAAACACAAAAATAAAAACACGAGAAAAAACTTGATTATACATGATTTTAAATAAATATTTACAGTTCCTATATACAAAAGCAGTTCCTATTTATACAACAGCAGTTTCTATATACAAAAAAAAACACAAATAAAAAACTTGATTACATATGATTTTAAATAAATATTTACAGTTCCTATATGCAAAAGCAGTTACTACACATAAAAATATTCACTAACCTATTTTTTTTGCTTCGTGATATTTTTGCAAGCACGTGAGTCCCTTCTTGAAAAAGCAAAAACCAACATTGCAGGTTTTGCAACAGTGCAGATCCTCGAGTTTACGAACAGTAAACTCAAAGATGCCAGGATGCTGCCCAGGCAATCGACGAACAACGAGGAGCCCGGAGGACTAGTATTTTGAAAAAAGGGCTTTTGTTCGAGGTATGCGGTCGAAGTTGAGCCGGTTTGGACTGGCTGAGACATAGAGGTCGCCAGAGAAAGACACGTGTTCTACTGCGCAAACCGCTCTAGTTTCCCAGTGTTCCATATCATGGAACACCTTTTGAAAATCTTTCGTTATTGCTTTGGTTTCGGTATCAAAAATTTAAAATAATATAGAATAAATAGTTTAGAGTATAGCTAATAAAATAACACGGAATTTTTTTTCCTAGCAATTTTTTTGTATTTAAAAATGATTTTTAAAATATGGCTGTGAAATATGGCTTTTTTTTGTATCAAAATTCTACGATCATGTTTTGCCGAGATATCGCAATCTGAAGTTAAAAAAACATAAAATATCGCACAAAGCATAAAATAAAAAAAAATTCTAGAATGAAATTTAAAATTCGGGCTTCGAGGTGCACCTTCCCATAGTCTGCACTCCCCGTGTGCCAAATTTCTTGGCTGTAAGTTTCACAGATTTGCCTGGGGGCCGCATACACACACACACACACACACAAACACTTGCTTTTATTAATAAGATGCATGTATATATTTATATATTTATATATACATAATTTGTTTTACCTTTGCTATTTGGAAAAATAACTGAAACAGTTTTTGAATGCTGGAGGAGGCGTCTTTTGATCGGGCTGAAATAGTCACCGGGTTCAGCAAATCTCAGTACTCACAGCCGATATGTATATCGTAGAAACTGAGGTCCAGTGCGTTCATTGGCCTGGATTACCTGATTAAAAACTGCGAATCTTTTTTTACTGCATTTTCATCACATGTATAATGAAGCGCACCAAAATTAAAATATCATTCTTTAGTGGTATCAGCAGCTAGAAAAAGAAATCTTCCAGTGATGCAACCGCCGAGATTATTTTAAGGTCAGCACCACTTATTTACTTGCGAGAAGCTAAGATATTGGTATTAAAAGTGATTCTAGGGCAGATTTTCATCACATTCCCCAAGAAAAAAAACTCCCCCATACCAGTAAGAAAAAATTGTGGTCGCACAGCTGGAAGCTGATATCTTATAAGACAAAATGCATTACGGAAGGTCACTCAGTGACATGAAGTGGAAGCGATAAAAGAGAGAGGTTTGCTACGAAATCAGTCGGCTGAGCCTAAAAATAAAAGCAATCATTCCAATAAAACGCTTTGAGTTCTTCTCTCATTTTGTATGCATTAGTCATGTGTTGTCTATGAACAAAATATAATGGATTTGAATATTTTGGAAGGTCAGGATTGACTTTAAGTACACCCTGTACCTTAGAGTAATCTGTGCTCCAAAACTCATTTTCATTAATATAACAGATATACCCTGGGAAGCTACTCTATCATTACTTGAAAAAGCATGTTCGTTTTGAATACCGTTTATTGAACGAATAACTGATCACAAAATAATTAAGTTATGATATGATAGAGAGAGAAAGAGAATCTCATTACTTACAGTCCTCGGCTGGAAACAATTTTCTGGCATCGAAAGTTAAGGTTTTGTTCCCTTCGAGATATTTGATTCTGGATTATTTAAATCAATATCTATTATTTAAGGTAAGAATATTAAATATCTTCTTGGCTTTCTCTTTGTTCTGGAGGGTAAATTTAATTTCACTTTCCTAAATATTGAAGCAGTGTATGAGTATATGCCTGAGACGACCGTGTTTAGAAAACGAAACTGCAGAAACAGTTTAGATCACTAAACATGCGATATTTTTTAATGAAATTAAACGTTTTAATGAAAGCATATTTCCTTTAAATTTTTAGAAGTGTGCATGAATGAAACAAAGCATTGGCTTCATAAACGAATTGTAAAACGACATATATTTATTAAGAATATTATTTTTCTCTCTTCATTATGAAAAGTACATCTAATATCAACTCCAATAGCAACAATGGATTTCTTGAAATGCACTTCATATACTTTTGTTTATAGTCACTTATTTCCTGTTATAATAGCTGTAATATATAAACAATCAAGTTTCCAACAAGTACTGCCTTATAAAATAATTCAACTAATAATTACTAGGAAATATAACAATGACAATAGTTTTTAATATACAATAATTCAAGTAATTAATATTAATTTAGTTATACTGTATACCGTATTAAAGTTATTTTTATTTCTCAATTATTAATTATGAAAAATAAGCAGAAATTATCATTTTTACAACCTGTGTTGTTTTGTATTTATAATCACCTTATTCCCACAATATTTTATATAATAGGCTATCCTGAATACGTATAAAGTTCACAATTATTCAAAGCAAGCTTTAAATAAAAGTGTATATTGTGGAAAAATAGGTGTCCCAAAGAAGTTTATCAAGGCAACAATCATTTGGCAATAGGAACACGTCCCTTCATAACTGCAATACGTTTAGTAAGTAAGGACTCTCTTTTTTCTATTTGCATTTATAATAAAACTAATTCCAGCAAAACAAAACACCAAAACTCAGGCTAAGTAACTGAACCTCAGAGTGATAATAATGTTATTTATAACACAAAAAGTCAAAGTTTTTTTATTAGATTTTTTGTTTGGGAAAGCGAAGATCAAATCAGTAATGGCCAGAAATGTGAATTTGTTTAAGAGACTAAGTAATTGAATTTTTTAAATTTAGACTGTGGCAAAAGCACTGAGTATTAGTTTCTTCAAGAGTAACTAAATTAAAGAGTTTTTTTTAAATAAAGCCTTAAATTAGGTATAAACTACCATATTTAAATAAAACACGTAATTGAAAAATTTGTTTAAAAGATTACAGAATAAAAGCATTTGAAAAATCCCTTATCTGAATGCTTTGATTCTGTTGAATGCTACATTTTAGAGTATTACTCCTGCATATTTTTAAATAAAATATTTTATATTTATTAGTGGAGATAGATTGAAAATCCATACTCATAATCCATATCTACGTCAGTTTGAACACTGAAAAGAGTATCGCAAGAACAAAATATAAAATATATGCAATGAATGTAATATAGACAATAATATTGTTCCTTCTATGAAACGAAGATAAATGATTCTCTAAGGTATGCTGATATGTCACTTATAAAAGTCCTAAATGATAAACGAAAGCAACATTTTATGTCTTTAGCTTCAAATATGGGAAAGGTGCAAAAATAGAATAAAGTTCCGAAGGAAAATCGATTTCTCTATATATGATCATCCCCCTGAAAATGTTACATGTGATTGACTATATTGTAGACAGAATCCAGGAAATAAAACAGCTGCCTGTATCAAATAATTCGAACCAAAATATAAGACCCATTACGCCCACTATAAAAACAGAGATTCATTTATTTTCATGAACCTGGGAGCCTAAAATAAATATAAGAAAATTCTAAATATTTTTATGTCCTGTTAAAGTTTGAAAATTTGATAGCTAATATTTTCTACATATTTTAAGCTGCATTTGAATATATACATAGCTAATTTGTTGTAAATTATCAAAGTTTTCAGTAATAAAAGAAAACTGTATTTTGTATAGTTAAAAATAGATAATTAAGGATTAAAATGCTAGTAATTTAAGTTCTTTTAGGAATAGGTAGAGGTAGAGATAGAGGAGTGCAGGAATAAAAATTTCAGTCTAACAAATGCTAGCAAACAAATTATCATATAAGTAACGTTCTCTTCAGCAAGACCTATAATGTTTGTATACAAAACCCTGATTTAAGATACACATTCAGACCCAGTTGGGTTGATATTCATTGGGCATGATTTGCAGAAAAACAGCCTAAAATTTATTCACATGATATATTTGAACGGTAAAGTTTCTTTCAATCTGCATTAAAAATCAAATCTATTGGAAGGAATCTAAGAACTCACGATTAATCTTGCTCTGTCTCTCGTCAGTTCATCAACATTCTTGTGACAAAAGTGTATTTTGCATAAATTTAAACAGCTTAATGGGTGGAGGTAGGTAAAATATTTCGGAGCATGTACCTCTAGTAGAAAAAGCAGCTAGGATAATGTTTGATTTCTGATATGTCTATCGCTCATCGATGACTAATGAACAATAAAAGACCTTTTTGAAGAAAAATTATGTTTCAATGTTTGTCATATTCTTACCTTAACAATTATCTCAAAACAGTTATAGTACTGAAAATATACTGGAAGCATTTAAACTTACGGTAAAGTTAACTACTATATGACTGAATAAATTTAAACTAAGATTCTAAAGTCAGTTTTTTATCCTAATATATTCATCCACTAGGTTATCACACATCATATTTTATTTGATGTCTCTACGCATTTTTATCGGATGTGTTATCAATTAACATAAAAAAGCTTACTTTTGAAATATAAACTGTAGATAAGCAAGGAATTTAGTAATCTCGACTGTATGTTGTAAACATTCTTTCCTCTATGCTAATATGAACTTAATCTTATTAATCAGGGTGAAGAAATCGCTGAAACTGTTTGTGGCACACATTCTCATATGAGGCGGTGAAAGGCAAAGTGGTGTAAGTCAATAAGTCAAGTGGTGTAAGTCAAAAGAGTTTTACTGCAAAAATTATAAAAAATTCCACCATATATTGAAGAAATTATAATTCATAACAATTATTATATCATTGCAAATAATAACTATTTAAATTTCCACTATAAATTGAACATGGAGATTACATTTTTGCCCTCAAATGAAAAAAGTTGAAAATGTGACTTACACCACTTTGCCTTTCACCGCCTCATATATCAGTTATGTCTTATGGCATACTGTCTCATATATTTCATCATATGCTAGTAAACGGTAATGTGTGCTATAATACAAGTAAACAGCAGGTTAATATTAATAAAAGATACAACATTTATTAAGAGTACATTGCAGGAAAAACAATCGAAAGCAACTGTCTTTAATTAATGTCATCTTTTTCAATGACGGATATATGCAACTTATATTTCTAATATTTACTTAAAACTGAGATCTATAGATTAATTTTGGCTGAAATTCCCTAAACACTCCTGTAGAATTTAAGTAAACCTAACTTTTGGTCTTATAAATAAAAAAAAATGAGGAATTTATTTGAGTCCGAATTTTTAAGTTTTCCAATGAATAGTACATTTTAACATTCAATTTTATGTAAACAATAAAAATTTCAAAATTTAAAGCTTCCATATTGTGAAAAATATTGCATTAAATATTATTAATAAATGAATTGCTCTATGGAAGTTTCCCTGTTTGTAGCTTAAAAAAATAATATATATATAGTCATGATATTTCTACTCAGTCTTAAATTTTATCATTAACGGTAAAGATATTTTATTTCAGCAATATAATAATCCGTATAATTTTTGTATACTTCATATTAACAGAATTTAAAAATTTTTTTAGACTGTGAATATGTAATTTTGTATTTTCTAATTCTTTAAACTTTTTCTTCCCTAAACATGAACTAATCCAACTTTATAGGTGATTAATCGCTAGGTATGTGTCATTTAAAAATTGATGTTAACTTCTAGGAAAATGATTAATGGCAATTTTGCAACTTTGTAAGGAGAAGTAAAGATACATATCATATTATTAAGCTTTATTGATTGTCCAAAGTTAAGCGCTCCTTAATTATGATTAATATGTTAAATTACGAGCCACAAATGTCTCAAATAACATACTTACGTATTACTGTCTTGCTTCTATCGAATGCTTTTCAGTATCAGTAGATGATTTACAATATTTTGAAGTTTTATCAGATATTAAAGTTCAGTGTTTATTCTTGAATGATAATTGCATACTCATGTTGAATCATGGAAAAATGTCATATTTTTGTGTAGTTTTCCTTTTATATCATCTGCAGTACCTTTTCAAGTCAACTTTAAACGTTGTTAGAATTAATATCCAAAAAATCGAGTCGTTCAAAAGGTTTTAGTAGTTTAAGAAGGTTAAAGTACATATAATTAGTATTTAGAAAAGTAAAGTATGGGTATGTATCAAGCTAACTGACGGCTTCATAAAATTAACATGCGTTTGAAACATACATAACATTAATGATTAATTTGGAGAATTTTAAGATACAGGAAAGCAGTGTTGAAGGAGAAGTCAGAAGTAAGAGTATGGAAATGACGAGAACGTTAAATGACTTTGAGAAGGAAAACTTTCTGTAATGTTAATACAAGGATATCGACTTTCTACATAACTTCCTAGTGCATAAAAATAATCAATCTGGGGATATGAAATCAGTGGTACCAATGCCATAGTTGCCATTAAAGTCGGACACTTCTGGTTAAGATACTAGGACGTGACCCAAAGCAATAGATGAATAGCATGAGGCAGTAGATAACCTACAATGTAAGGAATAATTTCAAAGTGAAACAAAATTGAAGAGGAATCATTACAGAGTGTACGAACTAATAGGGAATAAGGAAAGACGCTCTGCTATAGCACTTTATGCTTCTAAAAGTGATTAATGGACCAATCATGGTCGAAGGTATCGAAGGTAGGAGGTGAAAATTAAAAGTATATTCTTAATGACTGGGAAACGATAAGCCAAGAAAAGCTATCATATTAGAATTCTATACACGATAAAATGTGACACGGTTATTCCCAAAATAAACTTGAACCAGTTGTTGCAATTGTAACAGTCAGTTCTATTTGAGAAGGACTATAGGTACATCAATTACAGTATGTCTGTAAACAAATTAGGCATAAAGAAAAAGTTAGGATACTATAGTTTATCTCTTCAAAAGTATTTTTATCTACAGTACAAGAGAGGATTAACATTTAGGTTCCAGATCACAGAAGTACAAAATTAGGAACTCATTATGTAATTGTATTTTACAATTGACAGAATGAGGAGTGGTAAATTTCTGCTGAAAACTAAATAGTGTTTCTTTCCTTGAATTTAATAAAAAATTCAATAAATAAACTGTACTGATATAATGGTTCCCACTGCAGAATCTTCTCAGATATTAAGAAAATTAAAAAAATCTTCGTAAAATACGTTTTACTTAAAATCTTTCTAACACATAATAAGACCCTTTATTAATAAGTTTAGATATTTGTTAGTTTTTTTAGCGCTAAGTTCACCTTCTGGGAAACGATGGCTGAACAAATACGAAATTTTAGAGTTCTATTCATCTAAAATTTTAAATTGTTTCTTTGGTGAATTTTTATGTTTATGTGATAATATTTCTGCATCTTCTTAGTAAACACAATAGGTATGCTTTATGCATTTTCTTTCTAGAATTATTTTCCATCTCCTTTGAAAAGCAGTTGAAAGTAAAATATTAAATCTTCAAAACCATCAAAACTATCTGGTTGCTACTTTAATTGCCATAAACTGATGTGTTTACTTATACGATAACGCAATTAAAGGGATTTAAATGGAATATCAATATAGCTATGAAGATTTTAAACTATGTGAGATAATAAATGTGTGGAATAAGTTAGGATTATTTTAATGCACATCATATGTTGCTTTAAAAATTTATTTGGATTCAAGAATCGTTAAACTTTTGATGCAACTGAAATACAAATAAGTAAAATACAGCATATCAGATATTTATATTATAATGTTCCTCACTTTCACACAAATAAGCATTTAGTATATTTACTTTAGAAAAGGAAAAAAGGAAAGGGAGGGATTTCATCAATTCTTTTGTTCGCTGCATATTTAAAGCGCAAGAAAATATTGTGAACACAATAGATAACTTATCTGCCTTAAGTTATGCTACACTAGCATTTAAAGAAAATAGATGTAGATGCGTTTATTTACACTACTATTAACAGTAATATTTTTTATTCTCATCTATTCTAAGCTATTCGTTAGTATAAATATAAAAGAAAAGCTCGTAATAAATATATTTTTTAAAGAAACCACTAGCATTATCGCTCTTTTCTATTTGAGTCATTTATCAAGCTTAGTACATTTTTTCATTGTCATCTTTATGTTCATTTATTAAAGAAGAAAAGATTGCCTTTTCTATTGTATGGTTTCACAATTTTATTATTTATAACTGCGCCTTTCCATGCATTTTAATTCCAAATCTTTAAATCTGCTGATTAATAACATAAGTCATATGTATGATTGATTCTGTGTTCCAGGCTTAATGAGGCGAGTATAATCAGCTGATAATTATTATTTTTCGTTGATGAATGAAATAATTCAGTCGTAATAAAAATGTGAAGTAAAATAAAACAAAATACGTTCATAATTCGCTTAGATTTTCCGTGACTTTATCGTTTCCTTCAAAAGAAATTATGAGAGTTCCATGGGATTCATATATATATGAATATATACACTGCTGGCCACTGTAAAGGCAACACCCTGAAGGAAACATGCAAATAACATGAAATTTACAACATGCATTAGCGGAGGTGAGATATGCAAATGATTAGAATTTCAGCGCAGACGCACATCACGCGCGCCTGTGGAGCCACATCAAAGCGCTATTTAAGGCTTGGAGATTTCGACGATTTCAAGTTCGGCAATTGTGTTTTTCTTGTGGTTTTTTCAAAAAACGATCAATTATGCCTCGTCGAATACAGCGATAATCTTTTGATGAAGCATCCGAGTTCGACAGAGGAAGGATAGTGGCCTACCGAGATTGCGGATTATCTTTCAGGGAAATCGGTAGTCGTGTTGGACGAAACCAAACAACTGTAATGCGGATATGTGATCATTGGATGCAAGAGGGTACGACGGACCGGCGAGTTCGATCGCATCCACCTCAGCGCACCACTTCACGTGATGACAGGCAAATTTTGCGCATGGCAGTGACGGATCGCTCAGGCACATCACGAAAAAGGGTTTTAAATTTATTTCAATTTCTCCCCCTCTGGAAAAGACTTGCATGAGGGCCGACTCCCTTAGCAAGGCTGTCCATCAGGCGAGACCCGCGTAACAAGAAGATTAAATTTTGGAATAACATTTGTGAGGAGTAATTTCTGAAATATTTTGGTTTAGGACTTTAGAATTTAGAATATCACCTCTGTGTTCGAACCAGACATGGCAATATCATACACCCTATCACAAAGTATTACAAAACAAAATAAAAATATCAATACACTTGTTATATGCTAAGATGAGTATGTTAGTAGGTTAATGTTCACAAAACTTCAATATACACTTTAGAATAGAATGAAAAAAAATATACTTATTAACGAACACAATGAATTACAGCACTTGTTTTTGTATGAAATAAGTACTTAAACTCTCAAAATAAGAAAAAGTTTTAAATTGTCATAGTCGGGTTACATTCATGAGATCCAGAGGTCACACATAATAGGATTTTTCTAAGAGAAAGTTTAAAAGGTAGATTTTTTGTTTGGACGACACGCAAAGTTTAACCATCTAAATGGAGTCAAGATGTGTTAGGCACACCAAAAATAAATAAAATCAAAAAGGAAATGGATCTCTATTTCATGAGTTTTGTCGTTGTTCAGGTTTAGGCTTCATGGTGTTTGGTAAATTCAAGTATTAAAATTTTTGTTATTAATTTCAGAGGTTTCTCTATAATAATTTTTTCAAATGCACCGTGGAAACAAATTAACAAGAAAAAATTTAAAAATACTGTTCAACACAGTAAACAAATTGAATAAAGGTAATTTGGCTATACACTTTTCAATTAATTAGAAATAAGCAGGTTTTAAACTAATATTTCCAAAAATAATCTTAATTTGAATTCAACCAATAAAACATTTAATCAAGATAAAAATGGCAACAAACATTGTAAATAAATAGGAATATTGTTCAATTAGGATAAACATAGTTTTAAAAATAATTCTCTTAAAAGTTGTGTTACAATTCTCAGTGAACCAAAACACTCAACATTAATTTTTTTAAGTTAGGAGGAAATGGATTTACACTACTGGAGCAATGAACTTAGCCTAGGTCTCCAAATGTGACGATCTACGGTGTGATATTCCACAGAGGTCCGGCGAAAACGCACTAAACCCAGGCCCACTGAGCTACCATTGGGTTGGGTTGTTCGTGGATTATTTTGCGTTCGGGGTCGAACCGAATCACAAAGGATTTGTATTAAATTAAATTATGGTCGAGGTCTAACCGAGTCAATGGGGATTTAGTCTTAGTAGGTAAAAAACCATATTGGTTCACAAAATGTCGGGGGAGGAGCGAGATTGAGGATCCTGTGTCTAAAACGCATGAAATGGAATTCCTAGTTAAGTTTCTTGCTTTATTTTGAAAGTATCCGGATACAATTAATTGTCAATATTGAGGTTGATGTTCTTCTGATTCTGGGGAGTCTCGTTTAGGAGTGTTTCTTGGGTTGTTTTGTCTAAACTGGCACGTTTGCGCCAGTGGAATGCATTGATTATACCACGCCTCTCACAGATTCTGCAGGGAGCAGGTGGCAGTTGACTCGAATTATAATGGGTATAGTGGCCAGAGGGTCTAGGTCTCATATTCATATTTGGGTTTGGCATAAATGTTGGGTCGGAGCTCCTAGGAGGATAATTGAGTCTCCAGGGCTGAAAAGGGGCTCTAAATCTGGTATTCTCTTGTTCTGGTCTATGCATGCGAAAAGGAACTGGTCTCTGAAACTCTGG
This sequence comes from Dolomedes plantarius, assembly GCA_907164885.2. Taxonomy (NCBI): domain Eukaryota; kingdom Metazoa; phylum Arthropoda; class Arachnida; order Araneae; family Dolomedidae; genus Dolomedes; species Dolomedes plantarius. The sequence goes on along the minus strand of OU015494.1, from coordinate 18,037,779 downwards.
TCTTTTATTTTTCTCACTGTCTTCCTCTCTCTGTACTTGGATCAATTTGGTGTCAATCTGCAACCAATCTAAAAAGTTCTGGGGTGTGTTTCTTGTCAGCAATTGACGCATGTTGATGGGCAACCCATCAGTAAGTCCCTCTAAAATTAATTTTGTATTAAGGCCCAAGGCCTTGCCAAGGCGAACCTTTTTATGGAAATAGTCTGTGATCTGGTCTGCTGTTTTGAATTTTAAGTTAGAAAATTCACTGAAACTTGTTGAAGTGGGGTCAAAAAACTCCTCACTCAGAGTATCTTTTAACTCTTTCCAGGTGTTAATGTCCAAACAGTGGTTGATAAACGTGGTGAGGGCATTGCCTCTCAAAAACCTGCTCACATTTCGAAGCTTCCACTCATCAGTTCTTTCAGTTTCTGCACATTGTTGTTCAAAATAATGGAACCACTGAGAGAGTCTCATCCCCGACTCGGGGTCAAAAGGGACAAAATTTGCATGGTTAACACTTAAATTTAGTTCATTCCTATTCTCTCCCTCATTTTCACTACTTTCGGTTTTCACCACTGTTTTGGTTGTATCTTTTGACGTCATTTTTACTCTTTTAGGTTATTGTTTAATTCTCCAATCAACATAAAATCATAAAAATCCTAAACATTTCATAAACATTCATACATCATATCAATGGAATTTACTAATATAAGTCATAATTTTCAGATGTTACCCACAAAAACACATGTCAACAAAAATTTTCTACTGTAATACTACTTATAATTATTATTATTATTATTATTATTTAATTGTCCAATGTGAAAATAAATCATGAAAAGAAAAATATTGTAAAACACTTCATAAATCTCACTATTCTTTATCTCAATGGAAACAACACTACTATAATTTCTTTATCTTATTATAAAATCATTTAATTTTAACAATATTTTAACCAATACTCTCAAAATATTTTTTATCAAAGGAAAATTTACTAATATAATATCATAATCTTCAGCAAAATTTTTACTTATTACACATTAAATACTCTTAATACGTTTTCAACATATAACTATTTAAAAAATTTCCACTCAACATACCTCACAAATCTTACATTTAGAGATTTTAAACAATTCTTTCTATTATTGTATTACACTTTAAATATTAAACATAATTTTAGGTAAAATAATTTACTTCAATCCAACCCCAGTCCTTCAGGAAAGAGAAAAGAAAAAAATTAAACCGTAAAGCGTTTCACCACAAGAGCAGCACCAAAAAACTTGACGACGCATAAGCACGTAGAAAAATATATCGCGGCTTCGGTATCACAAACACATTTTCATTTTGGCGACTCAAAGTCTCACATTTGCCCTTAGATGAGATCTTGAACACAAAACGCGCACACAGATGAAGGACTTGAACACAAACGTTGGTCACACAAATGCGGAAACTCTTGGCGCAGTACGGAAAAAAAAATCGTGTTACACATTTGAGCTTTAAAAACAGATTTCAATATACACTGACGCGGAATTTTCACAACGACGCACATCTTGGAAATCCACACATAGGTCTTCACGGCACACAGAAAACTTTCTGCTGCCGACTAATGAAATAATAAGAGGGAGAAGGTGGACGGCTTGCAGTCTCATAACCAGGGTTGTAATCTCAGTAAGTCGCAGCGAGTGGCGAAGGAAGGAAGTCCAGGCAAAACAAACATAAACTCCACATAGCTGGTATACGTCTTTTATTACACAGTACTTAGATGAGGAAATCTACTCCGTGACTCAAACACTGAACTTCCAGTATGGAACGGATATATCGCACAGTAGACGGGGAACGGGGCGGCCACGCCTGCAATTTGGCAGCTCAAAATTCTCACATCCTGATGGTTTGCTGTTCGAACACAAAAGCTTCAGAAAGGTCGCCAAAATCTGTCACGTAGAGGCGCACTGACTTTTTAATTGGCCAGAAGCGAACACATGATCCTAGCGCGTCATATCGGATGATGGTTTTCGAATGTTCCACGCCGTTCGCGTTATATAATTGTTATATAAGCTTTGGCCACACGTGCCTTAAAGGAAAAACTAATAAATTACTTCTGTTTGGATTAAGGTAGAAATAAAGAAAGAGGGACGGTGTCCTATTGCGTTAGGATGAAAAATTTGGAAAGGGCGTGATAAACAATAAAAAGGGTTTTAAATTTATTCCATATATATATATATATATATATATATATATATATATATATATACAGTATGCCAACTAAAGTCCCTGCCCACCCTCTTAACTTCGGAACGGCTGCTGCTATATTCATAAAAGTGGTGTCTAGGTATAGTAAAGTAGCCATGCGCTACTAAATAAAACCACCTACTGCGCCACCTGGTGGAAAACTGCTGAGTTAGCAATCCTATCTCAAAAACGGAACGAGATAGGGGAAAAAAGTGATTTACAAAGTTGTAGAAAATCATCGATTTAGTACAAATAGATACGTTGTGGACATTAACGCTAAAAAAAAGAACGGTTAAAACGCGGATTTGTTTTTTCATGATTTCCTACATTGTGACGTGACAAAACGATCTGAGAAAGAAAAAAACAACTAGTTTTAACAATATACCTTTATTTGAGATGTTCAAACTTCTCATCGTCATTGCGGTGTCGGACAGGCGACCTCGCCTTAAGGTACACAGCAAAAATTTATCAAAAACATTAGAACACAGTTATTACAAATATAAAATAACAGTAAAAATGCAAAATATAAAATAGAAAAAATGAAAATAGTGATACAATACCATAGTTGGCTGGAAATAAACTGGCAAAAAAAAAGACACAGCAAATACGAAATAACTAAAAGAAAAAACAATATTAGTGATGACAAGAAAAAAATGGAAAATTATGTACGTGAGAAAAAAAAATTAAGTTCTTGAGAGTCAATTGTCAATAGTCTGTTGTAAAAAACAAAGTAAGTTCAGTTGAATAAAAATATCAAGTTATATGCTCAATGGTGTTGGACCAAGGTTTCAGATATTCTGCACAAGTTGATGTTTTCACTGGTCCGTCGAAGAATGCACACTTTTCAACATCATAAGTGTTGTTTGGTTTTACTTTTGTAATTTTATATGGTCCAAGAAATTTTTGTTTGAGTTTGAGACCAGGACCAAACTGGGTACGCTTGACTGCTACAAGGTCGTCGAGTTGGTAGGGGTGAGCTTGTTTGCGTCTCAGATTGTAAGTACGACGATTTTCGTCTTGAACCTTGCATATTTGTCGTTTAGCGTCTTTACGGAGATCATCACGTTTTTGGAGAAATGTAGATTTTATTTCCTCGTTGATCATATCAACAATTTTGATGTCATGGGGAGAATGCATTTTAGTCCCAAAAAGAATTTCGAATGGAGTGGAATTGATACTACGTTGGAAGGTGGAGTTGATGATTTGTTGAACGGCTGGAACATGGGAATACCATTTTTCCGGGTTGTCGATAGAGAGTTTAGAAAGTACGGCGATGATGATGGAGTTGAGACGTTCAACTTGACCGTTCGATCTGGGAAGTCCAGCAGTAACAGCAATGTGACGTATATTCTGTTTTTCACAATATTCTTGAAATGCAGTAGACATAAACGCGGTACCTCTGTCTGAAATTATCCGGGACGGATTACCGAAGACGGCTCTTTGGGTTTCCAACCTATTGATTACTTCAGCGGTGTCTGTAGACCGGGTTGGGTATAACCACACAAATTTAGTAAATGAGTCAATAACTGCAAAAATGTGTTTGTAACGTTTAGATGTACTGGCAAGTGGGCCTAGATGGTCGATATGGTACGTGTGCAGGGGTGTGTCGTCTTTTTCGATGGAATGCAGCATTCCATCTTGCTTTCCACGTTTTCTGTTATTGAGGATGCATGTGACACAGTTATTGATGCATCGCTGTATTTTCTCTTTCATGTTCGGTATAAAAAATTCTTTTTGCAACAGTTCTTGAGTACGTAGTACTGCGAAGTGTCCTCGTTCGTGAGCTGCCTGAATTATGTTCGCTTGCATACCTTCGGGCACTACAAGTAAATCAGTTCCTTGAACAGTTTTATATAGCAGATTATTTTTAACGATATAGTCGTCATATGGTGCGGTTGAAAGAAGTTTTTTTATAGTTTCGATATGCTCGTCTGATTGTTGTGCTTTAAGAAGTCGTATAAGGACACTGTCCTGAATAATCATGCAACATGGGCTTCTACTAAGGGCATCAACGTGAGCTATTTTTGAACCTGTATGATGTTCGATTTCGTAGTCAAAGTCTTGAAGATACAATGCCCATCGAGCTATACGTGAGTTAAGTTCTTTCTTACTTAGGGTCTTCACAAATGCATTACAGTCAGTAACTATTTTAAAATGTGAACCAAGAACGTAGATACGGAATTTTTTAAGTGCTTCCACAATGGAGAGAACTTCAACTTCGTAGCTTGTATATTTGCGTTCGTTGTCCGACGTCTTCTTGGACATGTAGTAGACGGGGTGGAAACAATTATCGTGCTTGGATTTTTGTAGCAGGACTGCCCCCAAGCCATCAATTGATGCGTCAGTGTGAATTTCAATAGGACTCTTTTGGTTAAAAATACTTAAAACGGGCTGTTGGGAAAGGAGGTGTTTTAATTTTTGAAATGCGGCTTTCTGATCAGTCTGAAATTGAAATGGGGTGTCCTTACGAAGCAGATCACTAAGGGGTTTTGCTATGGTAGAATAAGAGGGAAGAAATTTACGAAAATATCCAGTAAGACCTAAAAAACGTTGGACATCTTTTGTGTTTTTGGGATCAGGATAATTAAGAACGGCTTTAGTTTTGGAGGAGGATGGGAACAGTTTTCCGTGCTCCACAATGTGGCCTAGAAATTCAATTTTGTTATACAGAAATTGGCCCTTGTTAAAGTTTATGTCAAGTCCATAATCACGAGCTACAATTAAAACAGTGTTCAGACGTTCAAGAGCTTCAGACTCATTATTCGCTGGAATGATGAGATCATCCATGTATGGGAGTACAATACCTTTGGCAATAAGGTCACGAAAAACGGCATTTATGTATCGCATGAAAACAGAAGGACAAGAGCTTAATCCAAATGGCATATATCGGAATTGAAATTGACCTGAATGCGTCACAAAACTGGTGTAACGACGACTCTTTTCGTTTACGGGGACGTGAAAAAATCCATTACGCAAATCGAGTGTACTGAATATGTTGGCATTTTGGAGACGATCCAAAATATCGTCGATCAAAGGTAAAGGGTAGTGATCCTTGACTAACTTACGATTTAATTGCCTATAATCTATGCAAACTCTCGGCTGACCGTTCTTTTTACGAACGACAACGACTTGACTAGCGTAGGGGGAAGAACATGGCTCTATAATTCCATTTGTTAACCATTCGTCAATTTGAGCATCCACTATATCACGTTGTACAAATGGTAAGCGTCGGGGTGTATGGGAAATTGGCTTATCGTCAGTAAGCGTTATATCAAGTTCGATGTTTGCAGTTTTCGTTTTCTTAGGTTTGTAGGCTAACAATTGCTGTTCAACGTCATTACGGGTTTGGCGAGAAATGTTAGGACCAATATCAAAAGAAGGAGGATCGGCTGAAATTGTCATTACAAAATCGTCATGTGCGGCAGGATCATCAGGTTTTAAAATTTTTGAAAACATAGCACCGTCAGGTGTAATAGTCAAATTCGCCTGTTGGATTACATCGCAACCTAGTATGAGATCGAAAGTCATACAGTTATTTGGAACAACGGAGATGTTCACTGGAAAAATTTGATCATCTATTTTAATTTCGGAAGCAAAAGAACCAATGACTTGAGTTTTTGAAAAACCGAAACCAGTTAGCATTGTAGTGCTATTCGTCAACGGTAGTGATCCTAGTTTAATCCACGCGGAATGTTTAAGAAGTGTCGAATGACTGCCAGTATCCACTAATCCCGAAAATGTATTATCAAAAATAACAACCGTTTTGCATATATTAGTGGAAGAAGTAACAACATGCACCGTGTTGACACCGTCATGCGTCGCGGAGCTTTCAATTTGAGGAGTACGGCGGCAGTCCGAGGACTTATGTCCAAATAAATTACAAGAAAAGCAAAGAGGGCCAAGAGAACGACTAGGGCACGTCTTTGAGATATGTCCAATTCCATTACAATTAAAACAGCGTTGATGAGATTTTGCTGAGCTAGCAACAGTAAATTTTGAGTCACGTCTTTGTGGTACAATGTTTGGTTCCGTGCCGCGACTTTGGCCATCGCCGGCACGTCGAAAATTCAAACCAATTGTATTCTTTTGACTAACTACGGTTTCGTATGTTCGGAGTTTTTCTTTGAATTCGGTATAAGATTTTGCACCGTAAAGAATAATTTTCTCTGATGGGGTACCCTGTATTCCTTGTATAGTATACTGAATGACGGAACATTCATCAATAGTATTAGTAGTGCGGTTTGCAATTTCACGCATCGCTATAAAATACTGCATTAAACTTTCATTAGAACGCATGTGACGTCTTTCGAGTTGTCTATGAATTTCAATGGATGTGATTCTCTCAGAAAATTCATTTATTAACGCGGTCTTAAATGAATCATACGAATTCAGATTTCTTTGTGAAAACAAAAAAGTTTTAGCATTTCCTGTAACGAGGCGTTTGGCAAAAACCAATTTTTGTTGATCACTGATAGCGGGAAATAAATTAAAGTTATCGTGTACTTCGGCAAAAAAATTGTGAACGGAATATAAATTATTGCCTGTAAACTGGCGACACGAGGTTGAAAGGTCTCGCAACAACAACCAGAAGTGAGAACTCATAGAGTCGGGAATCAAATCATTATTGTTTATCAAAACATCATTTCTGCTAGGAGAGGCGTCAAGCCACAGTTGTTTAGTCTGGGTATCTGAGTGAAACGCGGGAATGTTTTGTAAAGGGCTGGAAGTACTTTGACCTACATTTGAATCATTTGCGGTAGACTCAGAAGAAAGGATGATTTCGTTTTCAGCGTCGCATAAAAAACTCGTATCCAAAGAATTTTGGAATTTTGATAAATTTGAGAGGGCATAAAGAATATTATCGCATAACTCAATTTTGTTAGTACTGACATTATCTAAATGTAATAAATTAGCAACAGAAATAAAATCGGCGAGTGAAAGATCCTTCATTAAGAATTCTTTATGTTTCGCGCCATCGAATTTTGAGGGGAATGAGGAAAATTGACGCATTTTTTTTCGCGATGAGCGGTCGAATTCGGTATAACCGAGTACTTTATTTAATAATTTTACGTTTTGGGTTGTTCCGTATGTGAGGGAGTTAGCAATGAGAGGGATATCGCCTAAGATTAGGGCCATAATGAAAATTGAAACAAATTAATAACACAACTGAGGGGGAAAATTTTAAACTTAAGAAATTACGAAATTTTGAAACACAAACTAACGGGAAAACAACAACAAAAAAAAAATGGGGCCTACTTCGCTTAAGGGAACAGTCCTTGTGGCTCGAAGGGTATCCAATGAGAATAGGATGAATAGTCCACGAAAGTCCAGTTTTTTTTATATAGGTGAATGTCACTATCCAAAATCACGTTATCCAGTAGAATGACACTATATCCAGTAGTGTAGGAATTACACTAAGTTCTCGATGGTTACACAGTTCAGCACTGCAACAATTATTTCGTTTCGATTTCAACGTCCGTGGCAAAAAGATTGAAGATTCGTGGGTTTGTTACAGGTGTTCTAGTAGATTAAAACAAATATCCTCGGTGAGAGCAGCCCGTCTGCTGCAATTGGCACGTCAGCCACTACTAAATTCAAAAACAAAAGTGTCCACAGCCGTCTGCTGGGATGATACTTCTTATTTAAAACGGGAAACGGGTCTAGGGGGAACAATTCACGCAGGGAAAGCGAAAGAAAGGTCGAGCCCCCAAATGTGGGGAAGCAACGACCACAGCAGCATTGGATATAAACATCCTTTATTAGTTAAATATTAAGAAATTAAAATAAACAGCTCGAGAGGGACGTCTTCCCATCTCGGAGTACAGCGATCGTCTGCTAAGGCGGGAATACATCATGCTGGCGCACGCACTGACGTCACAGAGACAGTAGCGCCGCGTAAAGTTTGGAGATGGAGATGGGATTGAATTTCCCATATATATATATATATATATATATATATATATATATATATATATATATATACACTGCTCAAAAAAATTAAGGGAGCAAGCAAAGAAGTTACGAAAATCGTGCGAGACAGCCACGTATTGGCTTAAAATGGATAGTACACGCGTATCAATGCGCAATACAGAAAAAAAGACGTAAAAAAATTTGTAATTAAGCTTTAATTCTTTGAAAATATGGAAAAAACACGAAAAGATGATTTAGGGCAACAATTTGGTTACATGTAAACGATAAAAAAGAGTGTTGTTTAGAAATGACGCAAGATTTTTAATATGGCGTGTGGTTTCCTCGAATAGCTAAGACTGCTGCACACCTGTTTTCCATGGATGCGATGATGTTATCGATAACAGTGTAGGGTTCGCGTGTTGCTCAGATGCAAATTTCTTGTAGCTGCGCAGTGCAGGCCAGTCGAAGTGAGTTCGGAGCAGGTGTCTGGTCTATTTAAGTGACACACGCTGAGTTCGCAAGAGCCCAAGAAGGGAGTGGAGATTTGTACGGTAGTGCGTTACGCTATTAGTAGACATACGAAAGAGTCGAGAAAAGTTAGATTGAAGGTGATAGCGGTATTTGACTGATAGAACACGTATTAGTATTTAGCCTAGGTGGTTGCAGCATTTTCCATAGTTAGTTCAGAGCCCGATGGTTACGGGTCTTGCTAGTGAACATATACTTTGCCTGAAAGGGTTCATTACGACTTTAAAGTTCAGTTTCTTAGTACCGCAAGTTGCGGTACTGTTGTGTTATTATTTGAAGCCCCAAGTCGGTCTATGTTAGTCTACCTCTACGTAGAAAATAAAGGAATTATTTATATTTATGCCTATTTCTTTATAGTGTGCGTGGACCGTTAGAGGATTCGTAGGGTAAATAAGAAATAGAACCATATAACTGGTGCCCGAAAATTTCGACCGAAAGAGAGGTGAGTGTTTCTACGTCGTAAAAAAAATTGTGTATTGTGCTATTCTATGTAGTAAAACTCTGAGTTTTGTCTAAAAGTATAAGATTTACGGCACTAGCATGTCAGCAGAGGAAGTAGCTCAGCTACACGAACAGTTAGAACAATTAGCATTAAATGGCCCGGAAGGACACCAAACTGGCACCATTTGGCTAATCGTAGCAAAAACTAAGAACTCATCTATGAAATCTTGTTCTATACCCTACATCGAAACGAGTTTGGGGAACTTCGACCTTTGATTCCAGAATCTATGAAAATGGAAATATTATATGATTTGCATTATTTGCCAATTTGTGGCCACATGGGGATCCGAAAAACGTTTGCACGAGCAAGAGAAGCAGTATATTGGCCTAAATTGAAAGAATGGGTCACGCAATATGTTCGAAGCTGCGACACATGTCAAAGAATAAATTATGTGAATCACAAGCCTGCAGGGTACCTCACAAACATTGTAGCCACATTCCCTAATGCTATCGTCGGAGTGGATTTATTGGGCCCATATCCTAGAAGTGCCCATGGAAAGTTTAGATATTTGTTGGTGATCGCTGATCATTTTTCAAAATGGGTGGAAATTGTACCCCTGCGGTGCGCATCAGCTCAGGCAATCACAAACGCGTTCATGCATAAATATGTGTTTCAATATTCTGCACCAGTACAATTAATTAGTGACAATGGCCAACAATTTGTAAGTAAGATATTTGTAGATATGTGTGAAAAGTTAAACATAAAGCACTGCAAAATGATCACATACCGAGCGCAATCTAATATTGCGGATCGAGTAAATCGAAATATTGTGCGGATGATCGCAACTTATATTGAGAAATACCACCAAAATTGGGATAAGTATATTCAAGAATTTACATATGCACTTCGCACGGCTCAGCACGACTCCACGGGAAAAACACCAGCTAAAGTTTTTTTGGGACGAAAATTAATGACACCCTTAGATCGAAGGTTTTTTGTACAGCAGCGAGATGCTGAATTTCAAATGAAAGATATAGAACAGTTATTACACGAAACGTGTAAATGGAATGATGCCGCTCGAAAGACCCAAAAGAAATACTATGATACCAAAAGGCGAGAAAATAATGTTCAAGTTGGAGATTGGGTACTCATAGCAACTCACCATTTATCTAGTGCTCAAAAGCATTTTGTAAGTAAATTTGCACCAAAGTTTGAGGGCGCATATCTATTGCAAAGTTCCCGAACTAACGTTTTGACGATTCAAAAGCACGGAAAGCAGATCTCGGTAAATGTGGATCAGTGTCGAGTGTATATTAATCGACAAACCATGGTGGATTTAAATCAGAAATTAGAACGAAAATCTAAATCTACACAAAGTCCTGAACTCCAGGGTCAAAATGAATCAGGCCCCTCAAAATCACAAAAAGGTGTTGTAGACACACCGATTGAGAATTTCGAAAAGAAACAGCAGAATCCGCATTTGCAAAATGAACGTAGCCCTCCACAATCATGCTTGAATCGGAAATATGAAAACGGAGAACAGACAGCAAAAAAAGTCCAATTTAGAATCCCAGTGCCTCACATAAGGAGAAAACGAAAGTTTTCGAACGGTAATGCAATTCTAGAAAAAAAATGCAAGACGAAGGGGCCAGCAAAACCCTATTTTTACACACCCAAATTTAATCCAAGGAATGTGCGACGAGAAACAATTGGCCGGAGAATCCCGAACTGCAGTTATACAGATCAAAGTTCAGGGCCCAGACCAGGACCCCCGAAATCCAGCTGCCATAACACGCAGAAGCAACCGCTTCAGAAAGAACAGCATAGACAAACACAACCAGCGGTGACCTCTCCAGTTGCTCAGAAACGGCAGTTGGCACACGGTGTATCTGGGCAGTATGAAAAACTACCACGGTATGAGATCAGAAAGAGGATGGCGAAGACGCAGAGGGGGACTTCGCAAATGAAACAACGCATTTCGGCGGTTATTCCAGGCAATAAACAACACCGAAAAGGCAGAATGTTTTCGGGAAAGTCTAGACGGAAGCCTCAAATCAGGAAGGAACGGTTTATGCCACACTCTGATGTTCGATGGACAGCTTGGTTGGATACAGTGCGAACCCGGATGTATGGTGATGTATCAATTTAACATTATTGATTTTCAGATGGGAGCCGGACTTCAGAGTCTTCCAAAGTCAAACTTTTTTTGTGAAAATACGTAAATAGTAAAATTAGTTGTAAATATTATTGAATCAAAATTCTTGGTAGTAACGGTTTGGAACATATCTCTGATATTTTGAGTGATCAGTGCTATGAGTCTATAATGATATATTTGATTTTGTTATACAATCGGAATTCTGATTGGTATGTAATAACTTTTAATGATGGCTTTGTAATAATTTTTGACGCGAGGTATTTTCAAGAAAGTATGTCATGTAGAACTCTGGAATTGTAGTAAGTGAAACTTGTGATAAGAATGTAATTTTATGGCATAAAAATGTAAATTTCTTTTAATATAATGTGATTCTATTGCATAAAAATGTAAATTTTTTTGGGAATATAATGTAATTTTGTATCAAAGTTTGACTTGAATGTGCAATATTTCTTGCGAAATATTTGATGTGGATGCGTATTTCGAATTGTAATAATTAAGGTTAAACACGTGTCGTCACTAAGCTGTAATCTCCCTGACGGGCCTCTCTCAGAGCGACCAAGGTCGCACAAAGTGTCCAAGGTCACACGGAGGAATTCGTAATTGAACCTCTGAGGAAAACCATGGTCGCTTAAATTGTAAATCCCTAACGGATCTCCGCCACATCCCGACACATTGAACTAACTAATTAATCCCTAACAACACTTGCACGCGTTACACATTCCACACACAAACAGATTGCTTTAGTATTGTAAGTAGATATATAGATTGTTTTGTTGTGTATTTGTATATGACGTATTAGAGAGTGTAGATATTTAGTATCCATGGCATTCAGTTAGAAATACTTAGAAATTGAAATTGTAGTTTTAGAATGTTTAAGATTTCATGTGGATTATATCTTGGTACGTGAATAAGATTACTATGAAACTTGTATTTTGGACGTCTGAACGGGATTCCGGTCAGTCAGACATGAGTGCAGCTCTACGTTTAAATTAGATTTTCTGTTTAAGTGGACGGAGGTATACTTGCAATTGAGGGATGCCAGGAGGAGGAAGCGCTGGCTACAGAATGAGATGTACGCACCAGCAATGGCCAGGGGACCGAAGGACAGGTTCAGATGACATGCTGCCGATCACACTGTACGGCAGAGAAGGGCTATTGTTCATTAGAATGCAAGTAATGGTTTTCTACCCTGTGGCCGGAGGGGAGTTTTTTCGGGATTCGAGCTATTCAATCCGAATTAAGAACAACCTGACGGTGATCAAGTGCAGAGACTTTGTGTAATAAACGTTGCTTCTATGTTATGTTACTCAAGACGAACGAATGTTAAAGGGAGTAAGGGATCAGTTCAGGCAGAGAGTAGTTTCTAGGGGAGTGTAGGAACTTGCATCGACTCCCAATCGCGTGGGGGTTTTATTAAAAATCCGCGCCCGCACCCCGTTAGGGGGATGGAAGTCTAAATATTTTTGTTGGGTCAGGGAGAGCGTAGAGTTCACGTGTTGCTCAGATGCAAATTTCTAGTAGCTGCGCAGTGCAGGCCAGTCGAAGTGAGTTCGGAGCAGGTGTCTGGTCTATTTAAGTGACACACGCTGAGTTCGCAAGAGCCCAAGAAGGGAGTGGAGATTTGTACGGTAGTGCGTTACGCTATTAGTAGAGATACGAAAGAGTCGAGAAATGTTAGATTGAAGGTGATAGCGGTATTTAACTGATAGAGCACGTACTACTATTTAGCTTAGGTGGCTGCAGCATTTTCCATAGTTAGTTCAGAGACCGCTGGTTACGGGTCTTTCTAGTGAATGTATACTCTGCCTGAAAGGGTTCATTACGACTTTAAAGTTCAGTTTCTTAGTACCGCAAATTGCGGTACTGTTGTGTTATTATTTGAAGCCCCAAGTCGGTATATGTTAGTCTACCTCTACGTAGAAAATAAAGGAATTATTTATATTTATGCCTATTACTTTATAGTGTGCCTGCACCGTTAGAGGATTCGCAGGGTAAATAAGAAATACACTGCTGACCACACAAATTGCAACACCAAGAAAGATAAGAGATATCACAACAAAATTTATTTTGTAGATAACATGTTGACCAAGTATCAAATGATTAAATTTATAGATTTCTGTGAAGTGTGGTTGCTGCCAAAATCAGTAGCCAGAGTAGCCGCCATTGTTGGAAATCACCGCTGCCACACGCCTCGGCATTGATTCAAAGAGACTTTGGATGCGTTCTTGGGGTACAGCAGTCCAAGCAGCTTCCACACTTTGCCAAAGTTGATCTGCTGTGGTAGCTGGGGATGGAATATGGGTCAATCATAGAACAACCATGGATCACATGTTTTCTATCGGCGAAAGATCCGGAGAGCGAGCGCCCAGGGAAGCAATTCAATCTGGCAATTGACGAAGAACCGTTGGACAATGCGTGCCACGTGTGGTCGCGCATTATCCTGTTGAAATATGCCTGTGGGCAAGCCCTGATGGGAAGGAAGGACAACCTCGGAGATGTAGCGCTGGCTGTTTAAAGTACCGGCAATGCGTACTAGAGGTGTGCGAGAGTGATATCCAATACCGCCCCATACTATAATGCCCGGTGCATGACCAGTTTGGCGGTGCATAACGCAGCTGTTCAGCATCCTCTCTTCACGGTGTCTCCAGACTCGAATGCGACCATCGTTGTGTTGCAGACAGAAGCGTGACTCGTCAGTAAAGACAATTTCATACCATTCTACCATCCACATCCTTCTGTCATCCTTCTGTCAGACAAAGCAATGGACGTCTTGCGGTCAGACCACTCTGTTGTAAACGGGGTCGAATGGTACGCGCAGACACTGGATGATGCGTTACAGACTGCATGTGCTGTGCTATGGTTCGCGATGTGACTGAGCGATCCGGCACTGCCATGAGCAAAATTTGCCTGTCATCACGTGAAGTGTTGCGCTGAGGTGGATGCGATCGAACACGCCGGTCCGTCGTAACCTCCTGCATCCAACGATCACATATCCGTATTACAGTTGTTTGGTTTCGTCCAACACGACTGCCGATTTCCCTGAAAGATAATCCACAATCTCGGTAGGCCACTATCCTTCCTCTGTCGAACTCGGATACTTGATCAAAAGATGATCGCTGCTTTTGACGAGGCATAATTGATCGTTTTTTTTAAAAAACCAACAGAAAATCACAATTGCCGAACTTGAAATCGTTGAAATCTCCAAGCCTTAAATAGCGCTTTGAAGTGGCGCCACAGGCGCGCGTGATGTGCGTCTCCGCTGAAATTCTAATCATTTGCATATCTCACCTCCGCTAATGCATATTGTAAATTTCATGTTATTTGTATGTTTCCTTCAGGGTGTTGCATTTACAGTGGCCAGCAGTATATATATATAAATATATATATATATATATATATATATATATATATATATATATATATATATATATATATATATATATATATATATATATATATATATATATATATATATATATATATATATATATATATATATATATATAATATATATATAATATATATATATATAATATATATATATATATATATATATATATATATATATATATATATAATATATAATATATATATATATATATATATATATATATATTATATATATATATATATATATATATATATATATATATATATATATATATATTATATATATATATATATATATATATATATATATATATATATATATATATATATATATATATATATATATATATATAATATATATATATATATAATATATATATATATATACCCAACAAACACAGAAGCATCGGGCCGGGGTCGG